>NW_026847882.1:21266904-21436904 GCF_025583915.1 Anolis sagrei ordinatus | reverse complement strand
TAATAATAACTATTATTATTTGAAACATAACAGAATGATTCCACAACAAACTGCTGGCTGTTGTATTGGATCACACGTCGGACACTTCCCAAGTGTCTAGGACTGTGTGATGTATCAGCGAATAATGCTTGCAGATCCCAGTAAGGTGGCCTTCTGCAACTGGCAGATGGTAATTTTGTTAGCGCCGATTGTGTTTAAGTGCAGGCCAAGGTCTTTAGGCACTGTACCAAGTGTGCCGATCACCACTGGGACCACCTTAACTAGCTTGTGCCAAAATAATAATAATAATAATAATAATAATTATTTATTATTATTATTATTATTATTATATCTCAGAGAGTATTAACCAATTCTGGAGTATTTATCGTATCAAAAGCAAACCAAGAGTACAGTTGTAATGTATTTAAAAAACACAAGTTTAAAAATCGTGGCATGATGCTAAATGTCTTTTGACCAGTAGCTGGCCACTTGGATTGTCTCTGGTGTTGCTGTAAGAAGGTCCTCCATTATGCATGTGGCAGGACTCAGGCTGCATTGTAGTAGGTGGTCTGTGGTTTGCTCTTCTCCACACTTGCATGACACGGACTCCACTTTGTGGCCCCATTTCTTAAGGTTGGCTCTGCATCTCGTGGTCCCAGAACGCAGTCTGTTCAGCACCTTCCAAGTCACTCCATCTTCTGTGTGCTTGGGGGGAGTTTCTCATCCAGTCTCAGCCATTGCTTGAGGTTGCGGGTTTTAGCCTGCCACTTTTGGACTCTTGCTTGCTGAGGTGTTCCTGCGAGTGTCTCTGTCAATCTTAGGATTTAAGGCATTGGCATGCTGGTTGATATCCGAACAGAGGATGGGCTAGAGATGTCACTGCCTTGGTCCTTTCATTATTGGTTGCTACTTCCTGACGGATGTCAGGTGGTGCAATACTGACTAAACAGTATAATTCCTCCAGCGATGTGGAGCATAGGCATCCTGTGAGATTGTGGCATGTCTCATTAAGAGCCACATCTACTGTTTTAATGTGATGGGATGTCTTCCATGGTGAGATGTCTTCATACTCAGTGGTAGAATAGCAAAGTGTAAGGGCAGATGTCTTCACTGTGTCTGGTTGTGATCCCCAGGTTGTGCCAGTCAGCTTTCGTATGATATTGTTTCTAGTGCCCACTTTTTGCTTGAAATTCAAGCAGTGCTTCTTGTAGGTCAGAGCACGGTCCAGAGTGACTCCCAGGTATTTGGGTGTGCTGCAATGCTCCAGTGGGATTCCTTCTCAGGTAATCCTCAGAGCTCGAGATGCTTGCCTGTTCTTAAGATGGAAAGCCCATACCTGCATTTTAGATGGATTAGGAGTGATCTCGAGCTAAAATTTAGGGGTCTTTGCCAGGAGGCAGAGACCAATTATACTCATCAAAGAGTTCTTTTTCCCTGGCGAGACAGAGAAGCATCCCATATTTTTCCCTGATTTCCCAATGAAAGGTCTCACCAAGTTGAAGAAAAGCCATCAAGGATTTATTTGCGATTCAGCTGAAAAGGATGCAGAGCTGCAATCATTCGCCAGCAGAGCATGAGAAGAGTACACCAATACAGTCATATTTATAGTAAATTCAAAGTTGCAGAGTTCAAACTCCCTGCCCCGGCTTCCCTGTTGTTCCCCGCCATGATTGGGCGATAGGCGAACAGCTGGGAGGCAACCCTCCCATCCCCGGTGCCTCTGGACCAATCAGGAAGCTCCAGTGGTCCGTAGGATCCAATGGGGAGACCTCTGCCACCTGGCGGTGACAGCAAATCAGGAGAGAGGGAGGCGGGATGATAGAACACAAAGGAATCTGGGAAGGAGTCTTTAAACAAAGGAAATGCCATGTGGCCTGCGAGACAAAAAGCTCAAGCAGGGCTGACCTATTGTGTTTTGAGTGTTGTGAATCAACATGTGTAAAAATATCCAGATCCTTCCTGGCTGTGAGACAGGAGAACAATGAGGGCCGCCTGGGGTTAATGCTATCAATGGGAAGTAAACAAAAGCAGAGGGGAAGATTTCCCCTTATCTTACTTGAAGAGTGATAGAAACTTTGCCAAACAATTCTTTACTCTAGTGGGCCATCTCCGATGCTAGAGATAAGAATCTCCTTCTTTTATCCATGCAAGTGTGTCTTTGGCGGGAGGTTTCAGTAATCGCTAATGGCTTTTGTTTCTGAAGGCCAGGGGGTTCCCTTACATATTTCTTTGGAGGGAGAAGGGGCAAAGGGTCAGGAATACAAGGAAACATTAAAAAAAACATATAGAAATTATACACAGGGAAATCATATGCAGGTATCTTCCCATCCAGGGCCCCAGAGAGAAATTAATAATACCAATTATAAAAAGCAGACGATATCAGGACACAGCATGAATTCATAAGTTGTCTTGAAGAAAGTTCATGGGTAGAGAGCGAGTCCTTGAAGAGAGTGAAGTCCAGGAATGTAGCAGAATTCAAAAAGCCACCAAAGGGAGTCTATGGAGTTCCACTGGGCCAAGACACAAAGCCCTGCAGCACTGGGATGGAAGCCGGTCCCATGGTCCTTGGAAAACTACAGCTCTTTCTCGAGAGAGGCAGAGACCCCAAGGTCTAGCCATTCTCGAAGTCTCATGGGGTCCACATTGTTGTTAGGGTCTTGGCAAATTGACCAAGACTTAACCCCTGTTGTGCAGTCTTGTACCCTTGTCTTTGCAGAACTATAAGTTACCATCCCTTGTTAGGGGGGGGGGGGCATGCTCGACTTCAGGAGTCAGCTGGTTTTTCCTGTAATAGCCAATAAGATCACCTGAAACTTTGAAGAGCTTCTGTTCAACCATCTCAAAGCTCCCTGCTTGAGCGGTGATGGCACGATCGTCAGCGTAGATGAAACTCTCTGTCCCTTCTGGCAGTGGCTGGTCATTTGTGTAAATGTTAAACATTGATGGAGCAAGCACGCTCCCCTGTGGTAGGGCGTTATTCTGTTTTTGCCAACTGGAGTAGAACAGCAACTTTCAAAACAAAGACAGCACGATTAAACAGGAATAACACTTTCAAACCAGGAACAGAATATTTTTCAAATTTACATAGCATTATCATCTGAAGCCCAATGTGTGCCTTCTGCCAGAGTTCATGCATTGCGCATGGAGTCAGTGTGGCTTCGAATGGGCTCATCTTTGGCACAAAGAGCATCAAGCATCAAATCTCTTCTCAGGGCAAGTCGGAGCAGAAATGGAGGGGCTTCACCTGCTGGTTCTGAACTGGGAGGCGCCTACCTTTTCTGCAGGAACAAAGCAAGAGGCTGACAGATCCCATCATCATTATCATCATGACTTGCCATTCTTTCCCACTGAGGCCGTTTCTTGCCTGCGGTTAAGCCCTGTGTGCCAAACCTGATCCCTTTCGCATCTCCACCCACCAAAGGCACATAATACCTTCCCTTGAGAAGCAGAAAGGCAAGACCAAAAGGAACCCAAGCTGAGTCATGGTGATGCCAAAGGCACATTCATGGGGTCCCTCTAGTTTGCAAAAGAGGGTCGCATCACCTGTGCTCACCTGTGCATGTCCTCCGCAGCTTTCCATCCTATATCAGGAAGTGGTCTGCAAACACTTTAGAAACAAATGCGGTCATTGCTAATAGTCAACATGGATTTATCAAAAACAAGTCATGCCAGACTAATCTGATCTCTTTTTTCGATAGTTACAAGCTGGGTAGATGCGGGGAATACCGTGGATGTAGCGTACCTGGATTTCAGTAAGGCCTTCGACAAGGTCCCCCATGACCTTCTGGCAAGGAAACTAGTCCAATGTGGGCTAGGCAAAACTACGGTGAGGTGGATCTGTAATTGGTTAAATGGACGAACCCAGAGGGTGATTCTCCCCAATGCTTCCTCTTCATCCTGGAAAGAAGTGATGAGCGGAGTGCCGCAGGGTTCTGTCCTGGGCCCGGTCCTGTTCAACATCTTTATTAATGACTTAGATGAAGGGCTAGAAGGCAGGATCATCAAGTTTGCAGACGAAACTAAATAGGAGGGATAGCCAATACTCCAGAGGACAGGAGCAGGATTCAAAACGATCTTGACAGATTAGAGAGATGATGGCCCAAAACTAACAAAATGAAGTTCAACAGGGACAATGCAAGATACTCCACTTTGGCAGGAAAAACAAAATGCAAAGATACAAAATGGGGGACGATGCTTGGCTCAAGAGCAGTACGTGTGAAAAAGATCTTGGAGTCCTCGTGGACAACAAGTTAAACATGAGCCAACAATGTGATGTGGCGGCAAAAAAAGCCAATGGGATTTTGGCCTGCATCAATAGGAGCATAGTGTCAAGATCTAGGGAAGTAATGCTACCCCTCTATTCTGCTTTGGTTAGACCACACTGGAATATTGTGTCCAATTCTGGGCACCACAATTCAAGAGAGATATTGACAAGCTGGAATGTGTCCAGAGGAGAGCGACTAAAATGATAAAAGGTCTGGAGAACAAGCCCTATGAGGAGCGGCTTGAGGAGCTGGGCATGTTTAGCCTGAAGAAGAGAAGGCTGAGAGGGGATATGTCAGCCATGTATAAATATGTGAGAGGAAGCCACAGGGAGGAGGGAGCAAGCTTGTTTTCTGCTTCCCTGGAGATGCAGGAACAATGGCTTCAAACTACAAGAGAGGAGATTCCATCTGAACATGAGGAAGAACTTCCTGACTGTGAGAGCCGTTCAGCAGTGGAACTCTCTGCCCCGGAGTGTGGTGGAGGCTCCTTCTTTGGAAGCTTTTAAACAGAGGCTGGATGGCCATCTGTCAGGGGTGTTTGAATGCAATATTCCTGCTTCTTGGTAGGATGGCCCATGAGGTCTCTTCCAACTCTTTGATTCTATGATTCTATGATCAGTGGAGTCTCTTCCATTTGTCCCTGTTGAACTTCATAGTGTTAGTTTTGGCCCATCATCTCTCACCTGGAGTTTTTAATTCTGCTCCTGTCTTCTGGAGTATTGGCTCTCCATCCGCATTTGGTCCATCTGCAAACTTGATGATCCTGCCTTCTAACCATTCACCTAAGTCAGTGATGGGCAACCTTTTGAGCGTGGTGTGTCAAAATTCGCCAGAAAACTGAGCATAATTCAGGTGGTGTGTCACTTCAAGAAAAAAAAACATAATTTTGCAATATTTAGTTTAAATAACAAAAAATATATAATTGTAATTCCCACTTTCTCTCTTATCATGTTGTTCTACCTCTCTTTATGTAAATAATATCCTTTTTGGAGTGTTTAATAAAAATATAATTTTTAAAACTCATCAAAATATTATTTATTTTTAATTTAATTTCAATGTATTTCTAGCATTTAATATGCTATTTAATGCATTAATGCATTTCTAATAATAATAATGCAATAACAATAAAGTAACATTGCAAAATAATACCATTTCATTTAAGGCATATATATTAGGCTTGGGCAATCCATGGTTCTAAATGGTTCTAAAGTACTTACAAAACTAAAATTCTGGTGGTGAAAATTTAAGAACTATAACAAACTCTTGCTCTCCTAACCATGTGTGTGTTGTCAAAATTTAAGTATTGATTATTATTGATTTTACGACAGCACCAATTAGGAACCTCGCCCCTATTGTCGCTCCATCAGAGAGTACTGACGAGACTTTGAGACGCTCGCCGGTAGCCAGGTTTTTCGCACACATCCTATTCAGCACTCTCAGCGACAAGCTAGGCGCCCCTTCCGTACGAGGACCGAGTGATGCCTACATGCCACATTCCAACTTCGGCCGTGTGTACCCGAACGTGAGTCTGCCGCCTCACACGACTCTCACACTTGATACCACTGTCTCCCTGCCGTGCGCGTGTCCGTTGTGTGCAACAGCATCAAGGTCTCGCACCCGATCGCGCGGCTGGCGAGTTGCAGTTTGGCTTCAGGCGCGCGGGCGGCTATTTAAAATGCAGCAGTCACAATCACCACGCATTACACACTTCACACCACGTGCCAGAATCACTGTACACGGAGCACCCCCGGTTTACCCCACGCGTCAAATTAAATTTTTACCATTTCATTTAAGGCATTCTGAAATATTTGAGTAATATAGCAAAGTATTATTTATCATTTAATTTAATTTAAATATGTAACTCCTTAATATTTAGGAAACAATGCAAAATAATATTCGTTTCCTTAATAATTAAATAAACCAATATTATTTTGCAATGTTACCTAAATATTAATAATAATTAAATATTTTTAAATTTGACATTTAATTTAATGCATTTTAATATTTGAATAATATAGCAAAGTAATAGTATTTATCATTCAGTTTAAATATGAAACTCCTTAATATTTAGGTAACATTGCAAAATAATAATTTCTTTCCTATTTTTTTAAATGGCATAAAATAAATAAACAAATAATATCCGGCGGGCGCGTGTCAGTAGAAATGGCTACGCGTGTCAGTACTGACACGCGTGTCATAGGTTTGCCATCATGGACCTAAGTCATGAATCAAGATCCTGAATAGGATCGGGCCCAGAACTGCTGATGGCACTCCACTCGCCACTTCTTTCCAGGATGAAGAAGAGGAAGCATTGGGGAGAATCACCCTCTGTGTTCGATCGCTTAACCCAGTGGTTCTCAAACTTCCTAATACAGTGACCCCTTAATACAGGGGTGTTGACCCCCCCCAACCATAACATTAGTTCCATTCCTACTTCATAACTGTAATTTAGCTACTGTTATGAATCGCAATGTAAATATCTGCAATGCAGGATGTATTTTCATTCACTGGACCAAATTTGGCACAAATACCCCATACACCCGAATCTGAATACTAGTGGGGTTTGAGAGGAATTGATTGTGTCATTTGGGAGTTGTAGTTGCTGGGATTTATAGTTCACCTACAATCAGAGAGCATTCTGAACTCCACCAACAATGGAATTGAACCCAACTTGGCAGTCAGAATTCCCACAACCAAGAGAAAATACTGGAAGGGACATTGACCTTGAGTTTTGGAGTTGTAGTTCACCTTCATCCAGACAGCACCGTGGACTCAAATAATGATGAATCTGGACCAAACTTGTCACGGATACTTAATATGCCCAAATGTGAACACTGGTGGAGTTTGAGGAAAATAGACCTTGATATCTGGGAGTTGTAGTTGCTGGGATTTATAGTTCACCTACAATAAAAGAACACTCTGAACTCAGTCCATGATGAATCTGCATCAAACTTGGCACACTACCTACATGGCCAACATTGAATACTGGTGGGGTTGGGGGGATGTTTTTGAATTTTGGAGTTGTAGTTCCCTAACACCAAAAAGGAAAAGAAGGACAGGCGGAGAGATCTTCAGCCTTCTCTGCCAAAGGGTTCCTAAAACCATCAGAAATATGTGTTTTCTGATGGTCTTTGGTGACCCCTCTGAAACCCCCCTCACAACCCCTCCAGGGGTCCCGACTCCTAGGTTGAGAAACACTGGCTCAACCAGTGACAGATCCAGCTCACCATAGTTTTGCTTAGCCCACATTTGACTATCCTGGGAGTTGCAGTTTGCATTCTTTGGTAAGAGAAGGCCCAAGAAGATCTTGTCAAACGACAGCTCAGATGATTGAGCCAAACGGGGATTCTCAGCCTTCTTAATGCCGCGACCCCTTAATACAGTTCCTCATGTTGTGGTGACCCCCAACCATAACATTAGTTCCATTCCTACTTCATAACTGTAATTTAGCTACTGTTATGAATCGCAATGTAAATATCTGATATGCAGGATGTATTTTCATTCTTCACTTGACCAAATTTGGCACAAATGCCCAATACGCCCAAATTTGAATACTGGTGGGGTTGGGGGGGGGGGGGTTGATTTTGTCATTTGGGAGTTGTAGTTGCTGGGATTTATAGTTAACCAACAATCAAAGAGCATTTGGAACTCCAACAATGATGGAATGGAACCAAACTTGGCACACAGAACTCCCATGACCAACAGAAAATACTGGAAAGGTTTGATGGACATTGACCTTGAGTTTGGGAGTTGTAGTTCACCTACATCCAGAGAGCACTGTGGACTTAAACAATGATGGATCTGGACCAAACATGGCACAAATACTCAGTATGCCCAAATGTGAACACTGGTGGAGTTTGGGGGAAATAGACCTTGACATTTGGAAATTACAGTTGCTGGGATTTATAGTTCACCTACAATCAAAGAGCATTATGAACCCCACCAACGATAGAATTGGGCCAAACTTGGCACACAAAACCCCCGCGTCCAACAGAAAATTCTGTGTTTTCTTATGGTCTTTGGCGACCTCTCTGACACCACCTCACAACCCCCTAGGGGTCTTGACCCCCAAGTTGAGAGACACTGGTATAGACGTATCCTCTGGCTTTCCTTTCCTTTCAAGAAGAACCAGAAAGGTTTCTTATAGGAAAAAGACATTGCTGGGGTTGTTTTCTGCAGCTTAACTGCAGCAACCTTGACTGAGTTGGGCTTCCCGTTTGCTTACTCAAGAGGGCTGTGCATTCATTTCCATCATCAGCTTTGTATTTTGATCCTTGTTTGGCTCCTCTCTTGAGTTTGCAAAGCCACTCTCACAAGTTATATTTGTTTATTTTTTTCATGTGATTTGGAATGCTTTCTTGGGGAGAAAACGCTTATTACTACCACTCAGGGCCGAGCTTCAAAATATAAGTTTTTCTTGGAAACTTGGGAACATACCCAAACCTGGTGAAAGTGGCATTTTGGCACAGAGAGTCGAGCCGGGAAAAAGTTGCCAATGGTGCCTTTATGTGCCTTGAAGGGTTGGGCTTTTGACAGATTCAAACAAACAAACAAACCAAAGATCCTTTCTTTTGATTGTGTCACCTCCCCGTGGCTTTCTGATCCAACCAATGACTGAATAAAATGTGGGTGTAGTTAATCCCCGGATCTGTGATCCACCCCATTGGACTGGGCATATAAGGCCAAGGCTTGGGTTTGCAAAGCTCTGAAGCTTCAGACAGATCTGCTCCAAAGGTTTCCAGAAGATCCCGAAATGGCTTCAACAACTTTCCTGACTCTTCCCTCTGGAAGGAAGATGCCCCAACTTGGCATCGGCACCTGGCTGGTAAGACCAAGAGTGGCCTCTCTTTCTCCTCTTTGTCTATTAGGTGCATCTACACTGTCGAGTTAATGCACTTTGGCACCACTTCGACTGCTATAGCTAATGGCGATCTGTGGGAGTTTGGTGAGGAACCAGCACTTTTGGGCAGAGAAGGCTGAAGCTCACAGGACTCCATCACATTGCATGACAGTCCAAAAGTGGTGCCAAACTGCATCAGTTCTGCAGTGTAGATCCAGCTGAGTTCACATTCCTAAATGTCAATCTCTGTTCTCTGTATTTTCCCCTGGTTTTGGGTGCAAAGGGTCACATTCCCAGTGTAAAATACTGCTAGAAATGTGTCTTTAGCTATCTTTTGTAAAAGCAAAGGCACATTGGGCAAAAGGAAAATATGGCCAGTGTTGTTACTGGGAGTAGTTGCCAACTCATGTCCAATTTGTCATGGGGCGTTGCTTCTTTTTTGTGGCCAGAAGGAGTTTTCCGTTGTTTCCTTTGAGGCTGAGAGAGTGTGACTCTAAGACAGTGTTTCTCAACCTAGGGGTCACGATCCTGGGGGGATCACAAGGGAGGTGTCAGAGGGGTCTCCAAAGGCCACCAAAAAACACAGTATTTTATGTTGGCCATGGGGATTCTATGTAAGAAGTTTGGCCCAATTCCATCATTTGTGGGGTTCAGAGTGTTCTTTGATTGTAGGTGAACTATAAATCCCAGCAACTACAACTCCCAAATGACAAAATCAATCAAGGGGAGGGGAGATCGGGTTTGCTTGCCGCATGTGCAGGCGAGGGAGAGTGTGCAAGGCTGGAGGGAGGCTCATGCCAGCAAGACCTTCAAAGCATGGGGTTTCTGTGTGGGRAGCTAGGCCCAATTCTATTGCTGGTGGGGTTCAGAATGCTCTTTGATTGTAGGTGAACTATAAATCCCAGCAGCTACAACACCCAAATGTCAAGGTCTATTTTCCCCAAACTGCACCAGTGTTCACATTTGTACATATTACGTATTTGTGCCAAGTTTGGTCCAGGACCATCATTGTTTAAGTCCAAAGTGCTCTCTGGATGTAGGTGAACTACAACTCCAAAACTCAATGCCAGTGCCCACCAAACCCTTACATTATAGTTAATGTAAGGATCGCATAAATAAACAGGAAATCTTCAAAGCAGGAACATATTTTTTTCCCCAAATTTTGTTTACATGGTGCTATTAATGCACTCCTTCTCATGAATCATTCAGAGGACTTTTGCTTTGCCCTCCTTTGAGGCTGAGAGAGTGTCACTGCCTGAAGCCAACCAATGCTTTTTCCAAAGCCATAGATTTGAACTTTCCTGACTATGATACCGTACTGGATCTTTAGGAACCCAGCAAACCTACTGCGTGAACCTGGGAAAGGCACACTCTTTCAGCCCCAGGAAACACCCTGAAATGTGCACTTTAGGGTCACATTTGATGCAAAACTTAAATCCTTTCTTGGCTTTTCACTCGCCCCAGTTTTTGCAGAGGGATGAGCATGGCGTGTCCGTTTGGGGGGAAGTTAGGGGGTTTTGGAACAAAGTCTCCCCACAAAAATTAGGTTCAGGACTTTGGATAGTTCCGACTAAAACCCAGAGGGGATTCAATGCTCCAAAGAGGTGGCATAAACCATCCATCCAAGGCACTTAAAATCCATCTCCAAAATTAACTACATTAAAGTTTGGACTAAAACCCAATATGGACTTGCCACCCCATGGAGATGAGATCCCCCCTGTATCAACCCCAATAATAGTTTCAGCTCTTTTGATAGTTCCCTTAAAGTTTGGACTAAAACCCAGAGCTAATGCACAATCCATTATCCACCATCCATCCCCAAAATAGGCCCAGCTCTTTGGAAATGTCTTTTAAAGTTCAGACCAAAACCCAGAGCGGATGCACAACTCATGATCTACCATCCATCCCCAAAATAGCTTCAGTTCTTAGGAAATTTCCCTTAAAGTTCAGACCAAAACCCAGAGCAGATGCACAGCTCATCATCTACCATCCATCCCCAAAATAGCTTCAGTTCTTAGGAAATTTCCCTTAAAGTTCAGACCAAAACCCAGAGCAGATGCAGCACCCTACAATCCAAAATAGGTCCAGCTCTTTTTACAATACCTTGAAAGTTCGGACTAAAACCCAGCATGGATGCACAACCTGCGCTCCACCATCCATCCCTAAAATAGCTTCAGCCCTTTTGATAGTTCGCTTAAAGTTTGGGCCAAAACCCAGAGTGGATACAGCATGCCATGAACCTCCATCTACCCCCCAAATAGCTTCTGCTCTTTGGATAGTTTCCTTAAAGTTCGGACTAAAACCCAGAGTGGATGCAGCACGTCATGATCTCCCATCTACCCCCAAAATAGGTTCAGCTCTTTGGAGAGTTCCCTGAGAAGTTCAGTCCAAAACCCAGAGCGGACCCACCAGTTGCGCTTGGCCTTCAAACTTATTTCCAAAACTGCAGGATCTGCATCAAATCCTCTTTTTCCTCCATCCAGAAAATCAATTTCCTTTGTTGACCCAAAAAAGCCAAAACGGTTGAAGTAAACCATTCCTTGAGGCCAAAGAGAGAGAATGACGCCAGTCTCATCCTGGCTTTGCAAACAGGCTAACCCAAAACAGATCTCCTCCTTATTCAATTTCCTACCTGATTTACCATGCAAAATTGGACTTCTCATGCTCAACAAACAAAGGAACCAGAGTGCCTTTTAGGAGTGATGGGATTTATAGTTTGGTGCGGCACTGGCTCTTTGGTAAAACCTTGCAAGACTACAGATCCCATGATTCCATAACATTGAGCCGTGGCAGTTCAAATGAGGACAAACTGTATTAATTCTGCAATGTAGAATTATTATTATTATTATTATTATTATTATTATTATTATTATTATTACCATTTCTATCCTGCCTTTCTCCCCATAGGAACCCAAAGTGGCTAACAATAACATTATTGTTGTTGTTGTTGTTGTTCTTACTGTTGTTATTATTATTATTTCCATTTCTATCCTGCTTTTCTCCCTATAGCAGTGTTTCTCAACCTTCCTAATGCCGCAACCCCCTCATACAACCCCTAATGCCGCAACCCCCTCCTGTTGTGGTGACCCCCAACTATAACTTTCGTTGCTACTTTCCAACTGTAATTTTGCTACTGTTATGAATCGTAATGTAAATACCTGATATGCAAGACATATTTTCATTCACCTGATATGCCCAAATCTGAATACTGGTGTAGTTGGCGGACGTTGATTTTGTCATTTGGGAGTTGTAGTTGCTGGGATTTATAGTTCACCTACAATCAAAGAGCATTCTGAACTCCACCAATGATGGAATTGAACCAAACTTAGCACACAGAACTCCCATGACCAACAGAAAATCTTGCGTTTAATGGACATTGACCTTGAGTTTGGGAGTTGTAGTTCACCTACATCCAGAGAGCACTGTGGACTCAAACAATGATGGATCTGGACTTAACTTGGCATGAATACTCAATATGCCCAAATGTGAACAGTGATGGAGTTTGGAGAAAATTGACCTTGACATTTGGGAGTTGTAGTTGTTGGGATTTATAGTTCACCTGCAATCAAAGAGCATTCTGAACCCTACTAACAATAGAATTGGGCCAAACTTCCCGAACAGAACCGCCATGAACCCCCATGTCTTGAAGTGACTACCATAGTTGTTGTGAGCCTTCCTCCAGCCTTGCACGCTCTCCCTCACCCGCACATGCGCACCACACTGCACGCCTGCTCTCCCCTCCCTGCTTAGAGTCTCAGAAACAGCCCTCCACTTGGCTGAGAGACCTGCTTCCTCTCTGTTGTTGTGCCATGAAACCATGAAAATGAACAAAATCTGGTTACCAGTATTTAAAAACTCTAAAATTGCAACAGCACAACAACAGAGAGGAAGCAGGCAGGGACATCTAATTACCTCTCAACAAAAGTTTGCTCCAGGCACAGTCAACCCATTGTATGCTAATCAAGGTGGTCAGTTGAAACATTCACACCTAGCTCCAGCAGAGTCCTTTGTCTTACCCTGGTCATTCCACAGATATATAAACCCCTTTTCCTAGTTCCAACAGACCTCACTACCTCTGAGGATGCTTGCCATAGATGCAGGCGAAACGTCAGGAGATAATGCCTCTAGACCATGGCCATACAGCCCAAAAAAACCTACAACAACCCAGTGATTCCGGCCATGAAAGCCTTCGACAATACAATTATATTATTATTATGATTATTGTTATTGTTAAAATAACAGATCTCTTGGTCTGCAGCAATTGTTTGCAATGCTCCATGTCTATCCTAATGTCACATGTTTGTGAGAAAATGGCCCTTGGTTTGCTCTCCTTGCTTCCAAAATGACGGCCGTCGGCTGGGCTCCATCCTCAAATTCCAATCCGTTGCACTTGATTGACTATATTCTAAACAAGCCAAGCCCAGAACAAGCTGAAAACCAGTACAGATGTTGAAAGTTTGGCAAGAATCCTGCCGTTTTCGTGATGCATTTAATCAAGCAAAGATGCATCGGGGACACATTGTTTTCGAATCAGGTGAAGCAAGAATTCAATGGTTTGAAAGCCTTTGGCGTCAGAAAATGACAAAGAGGAGGAAAAGCAACCTTAATTTTAGGAAAACCCATTGATACCTTAATATGAAAGGGATGCAATCTCTTAACCTATATATTGCAATTTTTTTGCAGGGTTTTTATTTATTTATTTATCATGTCAGAAGCAAATTGAGAACACAGCTATAATGTATAGAAAAATGACAAACAAGCTTGGCATTATATTAAATGTCCTTTGACCAGAAGCTGGCCACTTGAAATGCCTCTGGTGTCGCTGTGAGAAGGTCCTCCATTGTGCATGTGGCAAGACTCAGGCAGCCTTATAGTCGGTGGTCTGTGATTTGCTCTTCTCCACACTCGCCTGTCGTGGACTCCACTTTGTGGCCCCATTTCTCAAGATTGGCTCTACATCTCATGGTGCCAAAGCGCAGCCTGTTCAGCGCCTTCCAAGTCACCCATTCATCTGTGTGCCCAGGAGGGAGTCTCTCATCCAGTCTCAGCCACTGATTTAGGTCTGAGTTTTAGCCTGCCACTTTTGGACTCTTGCTTGCTGAGGTGTTCCTGCAAGTATCTCTGTAGATCTTAGGCAGCTATTACTTGATTTAAGGCATTGCCGTGCTGGCTGATATCCAAACAGAGGATTGGCCGGAGATGTCACTGTCTTGGTCCTTTTATTATAGGCTGCTACCTTCCAGCAGATGTCAGGTGGTGCAATATTGGCTAAACAGTATAATTTCTCCAGTGGTGTAGGGCATAGACATCCTGTGATAATTTTATTTTGTTTTAAATGGTGCATTTTAATATTTTGATAAATGTTTTTAATGTTTATGTATGTATACAAGAATTTGTGTCCTGGCATTGAATGTTTGCTGTATATATGCTGTGCCCTGAGTCCCCTTCGGGGTAAGAAGGGCAGAATATAAATGTTTTAAATAAATAAACAAACAAACAAATAAATAATGTGGCATGTTACATTAAGAGCCACATCCACTGTTTTATCGTGGTGAGGTGTGTTCCACACTGGGCATGCATACTCAGCAGCAGAGTAGCAAAGCGCAAGGGCAGATGTCTTCACTGTGTCTGGTTGTGATCCTCAGGTTGTGCCGGTCAGCTTTCGTACGATGTTATTTCTAGCACCCACTTTTTGCATGAGAATCAAGCAGTGCTTCTTGAAAGTCAGAGAACAGTCCAGAGTGATTCCCAAGTATTTGGGTGTACTGCAATACTCCAGTGGGATTCCTTCCCAAGTCATCCTCAGAGCTCGAGATGCTTGTCTGTTTTCAAGGTGAAAAGCACACGTCTGCATTTTAGATGGATTGGGAATCAGCTGGTTTTCCCTGCAGCAGGAAGTATGAGCACCTAAAGCTTTGGAGAGCTCAACCATTTCAAAGGGCGGTGATGGCATGATCGTCAGCATAGATGAAACTCTTTGTCCCTTTTGGCAGTGGCTGGTCATTTGTGAAAATTAGGGAATGATAGGAGTTGCAATCCATCTGGAAGTCTATGCCATCCCACCTTGGGACTGATGGATGCCTTGCTTAAGAGGCTGAGGGGGAAAAGGAAAGGGCTTGAGGCTGTTAGGAATTGTGGGAGTTGAAGTCCAAAACACCTGGAGGGCCCAAGTTGGCCCATGCCTGGACTATCGCAATGTGTACATATGACCTTTAGGAGTCAAATCCCTGGCGGATGTCTCTCTATGGATTCCTTGGCTCTGACCATCCCCAGATTTCCCCAAATTGTGTTGGATTTCTTGCAGTTGGATGGGTCCGCACAGCACCCTCCCTGCAGAACAGCTCCCAAACATGACTTCTCCAACCCAAGCCGTCAATGCTTTATTGTTCTGGACGGCATATGCATTATGATCAGGCCAAAACATCCCTGCCAAACAGAGGCCGGCCTTCTTTCCTGCCAGCCACATTCCTTGCTTGCCTCGAAGCAAAGGAACAGAACCAGGTTTTCGGCGCAAATATCTATTGCACGATGTTTTCTTGGCCTTTCCAGAGTTAGAGGCTCATTCGAAGAGGTTGGCTAAGGACACATCCATGCAATGGGTGGTGGGTGTATCTACATCGCAGAATTAATGCAGTTTGACACTGGTTCAATTCTGTGGAACTCTATGGCTGCAGACCTTGGAAAACTGCAACTTCGAGGATCCCATAGCAGTCAGGGTGATGCCAAATTGCATTCATTTGACACCGTAGATGCAGCCTTCTTGGCCGAAAGATCAGAGTTACGCATGATAGTAAACTTATATCCATCAAAGCATCAAAAAAACAAGGATGTCACTCTCGGATTGAGGAGTATATCAGATTTCGGAATTCGGGATAACAGAGGTTCAGGTTTCCTAGCTGTTACAACTAGGGAAGTGGTGTGAAACAGCTGCAAACGTGCAATATAGATCATGGCTTCACATATATTCTGCTCATGCATGGAGCTTTTCATTTTAGGGGAGTGGGGAGAGATTGTTGCATAAATATATAGGGCAAAAGTTGGTGTGCTTTTGCCAATGGAGACGGAGGAATCCAACTCTGGTGGGACGTGTCATGGTGTAATTAAAAGGTGGTGCAGTGGGTTAAACCGCTGATTTGCTGGACTTGTTGGCCAAAAGGTTGCAGATTTGAATCTAGGTGAGCTCCTGCTGTTAGCCCCAGCTTCTGCCAGCCTAGCAGTTTGAAATAGTGAAAGGACCAAGGCAGAGACATCTCCAGCTCATCCCTTGTTTGGGTATCAGCCAGCACGTCAACGACTTAAATCTAGAAATAGTTTTCTAAGATCTACAGAGACACTCGCTGGAACACCTCAGCAAGCGAGAGTCCAAAAGTGGCAGGCTCAAACCCAGAACCTCACCAGAGACTCCCCCCTGGGCACACAGAGGACTGGGCGACTTGGAACGCGCTGAACAGACTGCGCTCTGGCACCACGAGATGCAGAGCCAACCTCAAGAAATGGGGCCATAAAGTGGAATCCTCGACATGCAGGTGCGGAGAGGAGCAAACCACTGACCACCTGCTGCAACGCAACCTGAGCCCTGCCACATGCACAATGGAGGACCTTCTTGCAGCAACACCAGAAGCACTCCAAGTGGCCAGATACTTGTCAAAGGACATTTAATCAACTACCAAACTCACAAATTTTGTATTTTGTCTGTTTGTTTGCTTTGTTCTGTTAGAAATGTAATATAATTGACTGGCTGCCCTGACACGATAAATAAAATAAATAGTTTGAAAACATGCAAATGTGAGTAGTTCAATAGGTACCACTTCTGCAGGAAGGTAAGGGTGCTCCATGCTGTCTTGCCAGCCACATGATCTTGGAGATGTCTATGGCCAATGCCGGCTCTTCGGCTTAGCAATGGAGATGAGCACCAACCCACAGAGTCGGACACGACTGGACTTAATGTCAAGGGGAAACTTTACCCTTTACATGCGGCAACAGAAAACCATCCCTTTTCCAGCAGAAGCTCTCCTCTCTGGTTTAAGAAGTAGACATATACCAATAGTCTTTGTAGTAGAAAAAGGCTTTATACAAAGGAATATTTACAATACAGAAGAATACTGGAACTCTCCTCAAACCTTTTTGCCAGCAACTCCCAAGGAGTTGAAGCCTTCTTGCTTGCAAAAGCTTTCTTCAGGAACTTTACAGCTTTCTCTTAAACACAAGCCTCCAACATAGACTTTCCTGCAACACCAAAACCCCATCACCAGCCTCCAAAACCAACCCTCCACACAGAAGCTTTATCTTCCTTTAGTACTTCTACAACTACTCCACCCTGGCTGCAGATTACATAAGATTAACCAGGTAGAATGATTCCCGCATGCAACCTTTTCCAGCTATGCTTCTAATAAGTAAAGGTAAAGATTTTCCCCTGACATTAAGTCCAGTCATGTCTGACTCTGGGGTGTGGTGCTCATCTCCATTTCTAAGCCAAAGAGCCGGCGTTGTCCATAGACACCTCCAAGGTCATGTGGCCGTTACCTTCCCACCAGAGCGGTACCTATTGATCTACGCACATTTGCATGTTTTCGAACTGCTAGGTTGGCAGAAGCTAGGGTTGACAGCGGAAGCTCATGCCGCTCCCCGGAATCGAACCTGCAACCTTTCAGTCAACAAGTTCAGCAGCTCCGCGCTTTAACTCACTGCGCCACCGGGGGCTCCAATGCATCTAATACACATGGGCAATTCAGTACTTACAAAAGTTGGGGTGCTGTTGTTTTCCTTCTACAGTGTTGCTAAAGTTCTGGTGGTGAAAATTTTGGAAGTCTAACAAAACTTTCAAATTTTCATTATAAATTGACAGTTCCTATCCTAATTGGTTCTGTCATAAAAAATTGCCAATAACAAAATAAGAATGACATTTTGAGAGTTTTGTTAGAGTTCTGAAATTTTCACCACCAGAACTTAAGCAACACTTTAGAAGCAAAGCTCCAGCACACCCTAGTTTTGTAAGTATTTTAGAACCATTTAGAACAGTGTTTCTCAACCTGGGGGTCGGGACCCCTGGGTGGGTCGCGAGGGGTGTCAGAGGGGTCGCCACAGACCACCAGGAAACACAGTATTTTCTGTTGGTCATGGGGGTTATGTGTGGGAAGTTTGGCCCAATCTTATCGTTGGTAGGGTTCAGAATGCTCTTTGATTGTAGGTGAACTATAAATCCCAGCAACTACAACTCCCAAATGTCAAGGTCTATTTCCCCCAAACTCCATGAGAGGGTTCACATTTGGGCATATTGAGGATTCGTGCCAAGTTTGGTCCAGATCCATCATTGTTTGAGTCCACAGTGCTCTCTGGAGGGAGGTGAACTACAACTCCAAAATTCAAGGTCAATGCTCACCAAACCCTTCCAGTTATTTTCTGTTGGTCATCAGAGTTCTGTGTGTCAACTTTGGTTCAATTCCATTGTTGGCGGAGTTCAGAATGCTCTTTGATTGTAGGTGAACTATAAATCCCAGCAATTGCAACTCCCAAATGACAATATCGATCTCCCCCCAGTATTCAAATGAGCGTTTCGGGTGTTTGTGCCAAATTTGGTTAAATGAATGAAAATAGACCTTGCATATCAGATATTTACATGACGATTCATAACAGGAGCAAGATTACAGTTGTGAAGTAACAACAAAAATGTGATGGTTGGGGGTCACCACAAGATAAGGAACTGTATTAAGGGATCGCGGCATTAGGAAGGTTGAGAAACACTGATTTAGAACCATGGACTGCCCATGCCTAGTAATAGTAGTAGTAGTTTTAGTAGTAATTATTATTATTATAACAACAATAATAAGTTTGGCATGCATGGCAGGAGGGGTGGATTGAATGACCCATGCCATTTCTTCCAACTCTGTTATCTTAATAGTAGTAGTAGTAGTAATTGTTATTACTAGTAGTAGTAGTGCTAGCAGTAGTAGCTACTACTAGTAGTGCTACTATTACTACTACTACTACTACTACTAAGTTTGTCCCAGTGGTGAGCGGCACACTGGGTGCAGTGCCTAATGACCTTGGCCTGCACTTAAACACAATCGGCGCTGACAAGATTACCATCTGCCAGCTGCAGAAGGCCACCTTACTGGGATCTGCATGCATTATTCGCCGATACATCACACAGTCCTAGGCACTTAGGAAGTGTCCGATGTGTGATCCAGCAGGGTATCTGGTGTGGACTCATCTTGTTGTGTTTCTAATAATAATAATAATAATAATAATAATAATAATAATAATACCTGTTGTTTTCAGTCTCCTGCAGGGATCGTCCAGGGTGCCCTGGAGGAGGCAGTGAAGCATGGATTCCGTCACATCGATTGCGCCTATTTCTATGGCAACGAAGAGGCGGTCGGAGAGGGCCTCCACAATGTGCTGAAGAAAGGCCTGGCCAAGAGAGAGGACCTTTTCATCGTCAGCAAGGTCAGGCGCATGTCGGGAAGCGTGGGTTCTCCAGACAGAGAGGCCATTGGGTGGTACCATCTTGACTTGAGCCTCATGAGCCATCAGATCTAATGTGCACCTTGGTTTTCAAAACCCTGAAACCAAACAAAGTATTTGCTGCGAAATGTCATGTGCAGTGGCAAAAAGTACACTATTTTGGGGTGCATCTCTGCTGCAGAATGAATCCATTTTAATGGCATTGGTTCAATGCTACGGCATCATAGGGGATGTAACTTCACAAGGGCTTGAGCCTTCTCTGCCAAACGAGGCTGGTGCCTCACCAAACTACAAATCCCAGAGTTGCATAGCATTGAGTCACTGCAATTAAATGAGAGATGACATCCCTCAAAGCGGAGCAACCCCTGAGGTAGCTGCCCCTTTCTGTTTTGACTAAGCACTAAGATGCTTGTACAACGCAACTCTAATGCGCAGCCTCATTTTGGTCTGCAGAAGGGCGCTTGTACAGAGATGTAGATTTAAACCAATAAGTGTAAGATAAGAACCCAAGTTTGCTATCTCGGTCAAAGGATGTTGAACTAGAATTTCTGTGATTCCATTGCATTGAGCCATGGAAGCAGTGGTTTCAAACTGCATTGTAGGTGCACCCTTTGTCAAACTACAACTCCTAGTTTCCCATAACATTGAATCATGGCAGTTAAAGGTGTACCAAACAGTATGGATGATAGTGGATGATGATGATTTTTTTTTTCATGTCAGGAGTGACTTGAGAAACTGCCAGTCACTTCTGGTGTGAGAGAATTGGCCGTCTGCAAGGACGTTGCTCAGGGGATGCCCGGATGTTTTGATCCTTGTGGGAGGCTTCTCTCATGTTCCAGCATGAAGAGCTGGAGCTGACAGAGGGAGCTCATCGGTGCTCTCCCTGGATTCGAACCTCCAACCTATTGGTCTTCAGTCCTGCCGGCACAAGGGTTTAACCCATTGCACCGCCGGGGTCTCCGATGATGATGATAATGGTGATGATCAATTAGTAAATAACATTTATCACCCAGGAACAAAAATTGTTTAACCTAGTATTATCATGATGATTTTTTTTTGTCGTGTCAGGAGCGACTTGAGAAACTGCAAGTTGCTTCTGGTGTGAGAGAATTGGCTGTCTGCGAGGACGTTGCCCAGGGGATGCCCGGATGTTTTGATGTTTTATCATCCTTGTGGGAGGCTTCTATCATGTCCCCGCATGAGGAGCTGGAGCTGATAGAGGGAACTCATCCACGCTCTCCCCAGATTTGAACCTGTGACCTGTCGGTCTTCAGTCCTGCCAGCACAGGGGTTTAACCCACTGCGCCACCGAGGGCTCCATATCGTGATGATGATGATGGTGGCGATGATAACACTATGTAAAACAATGTTTGTTCCTGGGTGATAAATGTTATTTCCTAATTGGTTCTATCATTAAAATATGGGGAAAGTGTATTAAACTGCCAAAACTTTGTTTCTTCAGGAGGGACATCATGCTCCAGCACATTTTGCTCTAGTTTTCAATGACTATGTCATCGAGTCACAACCGATTAAACGTATTTTATGACACAAAAATGAAGTTTCTGGACTATAACAACTCCTTTCAAAGTAAGAACTGCACAATGAAACAGGAAATAACACTTTCAAACCAGGAACAGAGCATGTTTCAGGTTTTGTTACATAGTGTTCCATCTGAACATTAGGAAGAACTTCCTGACTGTGAGAGCTGTTCAGCAGTGGAACTCACTGCCCCAGAGTGTGGTGGAGGCTCCTTCTTTGGAGTCTTTTCAACAGAGGCTGGATGGCCATCTGTCAGGGGTGCTTTGAATGCAATTTTCCTGCTTCTTGGCAGGGGGTTGGACTGGATGGCCCATGAGGTCTCTTCCAACTCTATGATTCTATGATTCTATGCACCCATAACCAATTTTGTCTCCTTTCCCCCTCTTCTCTGCAGCTGTGGAATAGTTTCCACGACCCAAAGGATGTGAAACCTGCTTTGATGGAGACCTTGAAGCTCCTGCAGCAGGACTATTTGGACCTGTACCTGATGCACTCTCCGATGGGCATCAAGGTAAAAGGGGGTCAGATGAGGTCAGGGGGGGGATCCATGCCACTGGCCACGTCCCATCGCCCACTGCACCTCTTTGTCTGTCTCTCTCTTTTCCCTGCAGAACGTCAAAGGGGACCTCCTCCCGCAAAAGGATGGGCAGGTGATCTTTAGCGATGTGGATTATGTGGACACTTGGAAGGTGAGCCGGGACCTGAGTCCGAGATTCTGAGGGAAAGGAAGTTATATCGTTTGAGGATTCCATATTGAAATGCATGGAACCAGAAGCATTTTGGATTTGCTCCTCTGGGTTTTGGAATATCTGTACAAGCAGAGCATCCCTTATTCCAAATGGAACTATAGGTGTTTGGGATTTAGGGTAACCCTCTGCATTTGAATCCACTCAGAGACACACATACATATTCGGATATGAAATAAGCTGAGTTTTCAGTCCTTTTTTTCAACTGAAAAAGCCTCCACCGGCTTATAATGGGGTTGATGCTCCGAGCCATAGCTTGCAATATATGATATATACTAGCTGTACCTGCCACATGTTGCTGTGGCAAACCTTCCCTCCCTCTGTCTCTTCCTTCTTTCTTTCACTTCTTCCTTCCCTCCCTCTTCCCTTCCTTCCCTTTTTCTCTTTCTCTTCTTCTTTCATCCTTCTCTACCTGTTTCTTTTCTCACTTCCTTTGCTCTTTGGTTCCATCCTTCCTTGTCTCTTTCCCTCCTTCCTTCCTTCCTTCTTTCCCTCCCTCTTTCTCTCTTTCATTCCTTCTCTCCTTTCACTTTCACTTTTTTATTTCCTTCTCTCCTTCCTTCTCTACCTTTCTTCCCTCCTTCCCTCTTTCTCGCCCACCTTCTCTCCTTCCTTCCTTCTCTACCTTTCTTTCTTTCCTTCTTTCTCTCTTCCCTCCTTCTTTCCCTCTTTCTCTCCTCTTCTCTCCTTCCTTCCTTCTCTACCTTTCTTCCTTCTCTCCTTCCCTCCTTCTTCTCCCTTCTTTCCTCTTTCCCTCCTTCCTCTTCTCTTCTTTTTCCTTTCTCTCCTTCCTTCTCCTTCCTTCTCTTCCTTCCCTCTTTCTCCCTCCTCTCTCCTTCCTTCCTTCTCTCTTTCCTTCTTTCTCTTTCTTCCTTCTTCCCTCCTTTCCCTCTTTCTCTCCCTCCTTCTCCTTCTTCTCTACCTTCTTTCTTCCTTCTCTCCTTCCCTCCTTCTTCCCTCTTTCTTCCCTCCTTCCTCCTTCTTTCCTCTCCTTCTTCTTTCCTTCCTTCCTTCCTCTTCCTTCCCTTGGGCAATCTGCTTTCTAGGCTTTGCTGGTGTGGGCCCTACTCCCGGCTCCAAATTGCTTCTTGGGTACCCGAGTAGACCTACCAGCCAAGGCTCTGAAGAATTTCCAGCTGGAGTCCTTAGGATTTTTCCCACGAAAGTTGTAGGTCCGTTTCTCCAACCCCAACAAGGGTTGTGCTGTAAAGCTGTTTCTCTTAAAAGCCTTTCTTTAGAGACTGTTCTTAAAGCTGTGAGGCTGTAAATTCTCCAGCCAGAGCTTTTGGGACTGTTTCCCCCGGACTTTGTAAGAAACGAAGCTTCTCTACAGGTAGAAAACTTTCACGTCCTGTAGCTGAGCTTCCAACTGTAAGACTGAACTAAAATGGTTCCCTTTCTCTCCTGAACCTGGAAAAAAGGGCGGAACTAAAACTTAACAATGATAGACAGGTGGCTAGCCCCATGACTGCAGCCTAGCAGGAACCATCCAACTGCAAAATGCATGGCCAGAACAAGCACATGCAAACGCTCAAAGAACGAAAGGGAGTTGGGAGCTCCTGGTACAGCCGTACCAGCACAGATTCATTGGCCTTTGCAAGCCCTATAGATCACATATATATATAGAGAGAGAGATGTCTAGGTAGATATAAACATAGATATATAGGGCTTGCAAATATTACAAGAGGGAGATGCACATATAGAGACAGGATTTGCAAATGTTTCAGGGGGAAAGGCATATGTGAAATTAGTATATATAATTACAGCTCTATATCTAGCTCTGCATTGTTTATATAGGCATTGAATGTTTGCCTGTTACTATGTTGAAAGCCAGGGGGAGATAGGGCGGGATACAAATGAAGTTCTATTATTATTATTATTATTATTGATGCCATATTGTTTTTGTTGTCCCTACTTTTCCACTTACTGAGCTAGTTTACTATTTTTCTTTGAAATACGGTAAATATTCAAAAACATTTAACCTCCTGATGTCTCAATTAATGTAATTTTATTGGTATCTATTTTATGGGAAATGTACCAGTGCCTGCTGCATTTCCCACCTTTGGCTTATACCTGAGTCAATACATTTTGCCAGATTTTTGTGATAAAATTAGGTGCCTTGGCTTATATTTGGGTCGGCTTATACTTGAGTAAATACGGTACCTCATGTTTGGAAATTTTAATTTAAAAAAAATGAAAAAATTACAGTTGATTGTCAATGTCTACCAGGTTCACCGAAAGCAACACGGCCCTTCAGAGAACCTGAACTGGAGCCGTATAGGTCTTTGCAGGACAAAACCTGGAAACGGGTTGGCAGTCAGTGGAGCCGCTGCAACAGCAGAGTTGTGCGCTTCCTTTATCCAAACCCATTCAGCAGTCTTGCTGCCACTCTTTGGACTGACTGAAGCCTTTGAGCTCCATGGAGAGCGCATTGCAGTTGTCCAACCGGGATGCCACCAAAGTATATACCACCTTGGTCAGATCTGACTTCTCCAGTAACGGGCACAGTTGGCACACTGGCTTTCCTTTGCAAAAGCTTTCCTTTGGCCCACCCAATGATGCCCTAAGCACTCCTTTTCTTTCCTTTGCAGGCGATGGAGAAGCTGGTGGAGGAAGGTCTGGTGAAGTCCATCGGAGTGGCCAACTTCAACCCACAGCAGTTGGACCGGCTGTATGCCCATGCAAAGATCTGCCCCGACGTTGTCCAGGTTGGTGTTAATATTGTTGATGTTGTTGAGCCTTTGGATGCATCTACACCAGGGGTCCTCAAACTAAGTCCTGGGGGCCGGATACGGCCCTCCAAGGTCATTTACCTGGCCCTCTCTCAGGGTCAACCTAAGTCTGAAACGACTTGAAAGCACACAACAACAACAATCCTATCTCATCAGCCAAAAGTAGGCCCTCACTTCCCATTGAAATACTAATAAGTTTATCTATATAAATAAAAATGTAATGTTTGTTTGTGGTATTAACAGAACTCAAAAACCAGTGGGCCAATTGACACCAAATTGTCAATACATACACCTAACAACCCAATGTGTGTCCTTAACTCAAAATTGTTTGGTTTCGTCATTTGGGAGTTGTAGTTGCTGGGATTTATAGTTCACCTATAACCAAAGAGCATTCAATGATGGAGTTGAACCAATCTTGGCACGCAGGACTCCCATGAGCAACAGAAAACACTAGAAGGGTTTGGTGGGCATTGATCTTGAGTTTGGGAGTTGTAGTTCACTTACATCCAGAGAGCATTGTGGACTCAAACCATGATGGATCTGGACCAAATTTGGCACAAATACTTCATGTGCCCAAATATGAACACAGATGGAGTTTGGGGGAAATAGACCTTGACATTTGGGATTTATAGTTCACCCACAGTCAAAGAGCGTTCTGAATCCCACAAACGACAGAATTGGGGCAAACTTCCCACACAGAACCCCCATGACCAACAGAAAATACTTAAGGCCATCCAGTCCAACTCTCTTCACCATGGCAAGATAACGTAATGAGCTCTCCTGACAAAGAGCCATCCAGCCATAGATATAGATAGATATGATTCACACACACACAGATATAGTATCATAGATTGGAAAGGGACCCCTAAAGAAGGACAATGATATGTTGCATGTTCCAGAGGAGGCAAACCAGACACTCTCCACATCAACACTGGCAAAGAAACAGCAAGAAATACTGTTTACCCATAAGCATCAAGACATTACATATTTTACTTTATTTTCCAGATCACCAAACTGGGTCACAGCAACGCGTGGCAGGGGATGGCTAGTATTTGTTAAAATTGTTCTTCATTTTAATTATTGTATTGTTTTAAGTGTTTATTTTCGCACTACAAATAAGATATATGCAGTGTGCATAGGAATTCATTTATGTTTTTTTGCAAATTATAATCTAGCCCCCCAACAATTTGAGGGCCTGTGACCTGGCCCTCTGTTTAAAAAGTTTGAGGACCCTTGATCTACACTGTGGAATCAATGCCCTTGTATTTTCACTCCTTCGATATGTCTATCTTCTCTGATCTTAACATTTAATACTTCTAACATCCATGGTAATATACATGATATATATTCCGCTCTGTCTCCCCAAGAGGACTCAGAACGGATTACAGAGTAAATATATGGAAAACATTCAATGCCGTTATACATTTATTTATTTATTTACTTACTTACTTACTTCATTTGTATACCGCTTTTCTCAGCCCTTAGGTGACTCAAAGCGGTTAACAACAGCAAAAATTCAATACTAAACATCATAAAAACAGTTAAGGGACAGTTAAAACAGTAACATAATAAACAATTAAGCATCTATATAACAAATCATTAACATCTCATCGGTAGAATCAAGATCCAATCTCATCATCCGTTATTCTGTATTCCTATATTCATTACACTGCCTATTCAAATGCCTGCTCGAACAACCAGGTCTTCACTTTCCTCCAAAATGCCAATAGGGAGGGGGCCGATCTGATATCTGTAGAAAGGGCGTTCCACAGCCGAGGGGCCACCACTGAGAAGGCCCTGTCTCTCGTCCCCGCCAGGTGTGCCTGTGTTGCAGGTGGGACTGAGAGCAGGGTCTCCCCAGATAATCTTAATGTCCTAGCTAGTTCATAGGAGGAGATGCATTCGGACAGGTAAGTTGGGCCAGAACCGTTTAGGGCTTTATAGGCTAACGCCAGCACTTTGAATTGTGCCCAGTAGCAGACTGGTAGCCAGTGGAGCTGGCGCAACAGAGGAGTTGTATCCTGGCTCCGAACGTTGGACCATTTGAAGCTTCCGAGCAGTCTTCAAAGGCAACCCCACGTAGAGAGCGTTGCAGTAGTCTATCTGAACACGAGGAGGAACTTCCTGACTGTGAGAGCTGTTCAGCAGTGGAACTCTCTGCCCTGGAGTGTGGTGGAGACTCCTTCTTTGGAAGCTTTTAAACAGAGGCTGGATGGCCATCTGTCAGGGGTGATTTGAATGCAATATTCCTGCTTCTTGGCAGGGGGTTGGACTGGATGGCCCATGAGGTCTCTTCCAACTCTTTGATTCTATGATTCTAGTAGTCTATCCAGGATGTAACCAGAGCGTGGACTACCATGGCCAAGTCTGACTTCCCAAGGTATGGGTACAACTGGCACACAAATTTTAACTGTGCAAATACTCCCTGGTCACTGCTGAAACCTGGGTTTCCAGGCTCAGCGATGAGTCCAAGATCACACCCAAGCTGTAAACCTGCGTCTGCAGGGGGAGTGTAACCCCATCCAACACAGGTTGTAACCCTATGCCCTGTTCAGCCTTGCGACTGACCAGGAGACAACAAAGACAGACAGTACATAAACAAAGGCTTCCCTCTTTTGTTCACCTCCGGCATCTGGAGGCTGTGCTCGACTCGACCATGGGGAGGAGCTGTTGTTGCATTTTTCCATGCCAAGGAGCCTGTTGTCCATGATCGAATTGCCTCCCTCCTTCCTCTGCAGGCTGAGCGCCATCCGTACCTGACTCAGTGCGAGTTTCTTGAATATGTCAAGAAGAAAGGCATTGCTTGGGTCTGCATCAGCCCCTTGTCTTCCCCCGAAAGCCCTTTGTAAGTATCCTCTTCATTTTTATTTTTCCTGTCCGCTTTCTTCCCTGTCCAGCTTTTGCAACCTAGCATAGAAAGAGGGAAATACCATGGCATGCACCATCCTTTTTTTAAATACATTTTTATTGTGGTATAGGAAGAAAAAAAAACATAGTCTTCAAAACTCAACAATTGAGAAACACCTTTTATTTCCTCATTCCCACCCATGAGCCCCACCCATGACTTCCAACACCACGCCATATGGAACTAACCAAACTCTATTCTTATCATCTATATTAATAAAAATGAAATGTTCGTTTGTGGGATTAACAGAACTCAAAACCACTGGATGAATTGACACCAAATTTGGACACAAGACACCTAAGAACCCAATGTATGTCCTTCACTACAAAAAATTGATTTTGTCATTTGGGAGTTCTAGATGCTGGTATTTATAGTTCACCTGCAATCAAAGAGCATTCTGAACCCCACCAACATTGGAATTGACACACAGTTCTCCCATGACCAACAGAAAATACTGGAAGGGTTTGTGGGCAGTGTCCTTTGGTTTTGGAGTTGTAGTTCACCTACATCCAGAGATCACTGTGGACTCAAACAATGATGGATCTGGCCCAAACTCTACACGAATACTCAATATGCCCAAATGTGAACACTGGTGGAGTTTGGGGAAAATAGAATCTTGACATTTGGGAGTTGTAGTTGCTGGGATTTATAGTTCACCTACAATCACAGAGCATTCTGAACCCCATCCAACGATAGAATTGGGCCAAACCTCCCACACAGAACCCCCATGTGGGCCACAGCAGCGCATGGCAGGGGACGGCTAGTTACATTAATAAATTCCCCATATGGCTATTTCAAAATCTATTTTGGTCTCCTTTTTTAAATACCCAAAGGCAAGTTATGGGGAGGAAACAATGAAGACTGTGTTGGAAAATGAAGATTTTCTAACAAAGTCTTCATTGTTTCCTCTCCATAAGTCATTGGAGAGTTTGGCCATTTGGATAGACTTAATTAGTTTTCTTTTCCCAATCGTTAATGGTTAGTTCTTTCTCCTCCTTCCAAGATTTTGCTATTGTGATTCTCACAGCCACAAAACTATATTGGTATATTCTAGATCATCTTTACTTACTCTCTTATTTATTTTATTGTATCAGAAGCGAACTGAAGGTACAATTGTAATGTGTTTTTAAAACACAAAGTTTAAAAATCTTTGCATGATACTAAATGTCCTTTGACCAGAAGCTGGCCACTTGGAGTGCTTCTGGTGTCACTGTGAGAAGGTCCTCCATTGTGTAAGTGGCAAGGCTTGGGTTGCATTGTAGTATGTGGTCTGTGATTTGCTCTTCTCCACACTCGCATGTCATGGACTTCACTTTGTGGACCCATTTCTTAAGGTTGGCTCTGCATCTCATGGTGCCAGGCGCAGTCCATTCAGCACCTTCCAAGTTGTCCTGCCTTCTGTGTGCCCAGGGGGGAGTTTCTCATCCGGTCTCAGCCACTGATTGAGGTTCCGGGTTTCAGCCTGCCACTTTTGGACTCTTGCTTGCTGAGGTGTTCCTTCAAGTATCACTATTTCTTGATTTAAGGCATTGGCATGCTGGCTGATACCCAAACAGGTGATGGGCCGGAGATGTCACTGCCTTGATCCATTCATTATTGGCTGGTACTTCCCAATAGATGTCAGGTGGTGCAATACCGGCTAAACAGTATAATTTCACCAGTGGTGTAGGGCCTAGACATCCTGTGATAATGTGGCATGTCTCATTAAGAGCTGCACCCACTGTTTTAACATGATGAGATGTGCAGAGTAGCAAAGCGCAAGGGCAGATGTCTTCACTGTATCTGGTTGTGATCCCCAGGCTGTGCCAGTCAGATTTTGTATGATATTATTTCTAGCACCACTTTTTGCTTGATAGTCAAGCGGTCCTTCTTGTAAATTCAGAGTGATTCCCAGTTATTTGGGTGTACTGCAATGCTCCAGTGGGATTCCTTCCCAGGTAATTCTCAAAGTTCAATATGCTTGTCTGTTCCTAAGATGCAAATCACATGTCTGCGTTTTAAATGGATTAGGAATCAGCTGGTTTTCCCTGTAATAGACAGTAAGATCACCTGAAGCTTTGGAGAGCTTCAGTTCAACCTTTTCAAAGCTCCCTGCTTGAGCGGTGATGGCACGATCGTCAGCGTAGATGAAACTCTCTGTCCCTTCTGGCTGATCATTTCCTTAAAGAATAAACATTGATTTACCAGTGTATATATATTTTTTAAAGGCTGATGAAATCTTATCAGCCTTGCAGGGCATAAACAGTGCAACTCTGACAATTTCAGAAAATAATCAATGTATTTATTTATCGTGTCAGGAGCGAACCAAAAAGTTGTATAAAGAAACAAAACACAAAGTTTGCAAGCTTGGTATTCTATTAAATGTCCTTTGACCAGGACATTATATTAATCAAGATTTTAAAAATCTATTTCCTCTCCAGCTGGAAAGAGAGTCCCCATCCAAAAAATGCCATGGAGGATCCGGTGGTGAAAGCGGTTGCAAAGAAACACGGGAGGAGTCCCGCTCAGGTGCGTCCAGGTGGAAACAATGCAGGTGGATTCAGGGCCTTTCTGGAACCTACTGGCTCTATAGTTTTACGGCCCTTTGTTCTTTCCGCAGATTCTGATCCGCTTCAACCTGCAGTGCGGCTTAGCTGCTGTTCCTAAAAGCCAAAACACCAAACACATTGAGGAGAATGCAAAGGTGAGAGGAGACCTCCCCAAAACCCTTTTGGGCAACCTTTTCCCAAGCAGTATTAAAGTTCGGTCTATAGTATGAGCAGAGGCGGCTCAACACGGTACGTAAATTATGCTTTTGCATATAGCACGTCTCGGGGGGGGGTGCTTTTGAGGAGCTCTTGAGGTGCCCCTGCCCCGAAGAACACCAAGAGGCAGCTCACTCTCCCTCCCTCCTTCCCTCACAAGTGCCCATTGGGCCTCTCCTCCTCCTCCTCACAGGGCAAGGGAGACAAAAACGCCAGTGTGCGTCCCTCTCCAGGTGTTAGGAAGTGCGCGGAGAAGGAGGGGCGATGCAGGGCGCGCACTTCCTAACGCCGGGAAAGGGGCAGCAGTGTTGCCGGGCACGGGGAAAAGAGGCATGCACGAGGCCTCTTTTCCCGCATGCTCAGCAACGCCACTGCACGTCCCTTTCCCGGTGTTAGGAAGTGCGCGCCCTGCATCGCCCCTCCTTCTCTGTGCACTTCTTAACACTGGGAGAAGGACGCACGCTGGCGTTTTTGTCTCCCTTGACCTGCGGGACTTGCCGCGCGTGCCTCCCATTGGGCCAAGCCCTGCTGGCCCACCCCCTTTCACCCTGTGAGCCTCCAGAGGTAAGTAGAACACGCTCGGACCCAAAATGGCCGTGGCAGGGCTTTGCCTTTCATAGAATCATAGAATCAAAGAGTTGGAAGAGACCTCATGGGCCATCCAGTCCAACCTCCTGCCAAGAAGCACAGCTCTCAGGCCGGGATGACAAGGGCTCGCTCGTTCAGGACCGAATTTCCCTTGTGAGTGGTCAATTTCTCTCACTTCCTGCTGTCTCACCCCTGTTCTTAACTAGGAATTGGATGTTTGGGACTGCCTGTAGTCTTTTTTAATGGGTGGGTTGTTGATTTGATCTTCGAGATGTGAAATAAGAGGGATTTGGGCAGTGTTGGCCCTTTTGCAATTGGCTGGTCACTATCTGAAACCATAGTGTTTTTTGAATGGATTGGAATATTGGGTTGCTGTGAGTTTGGCCATGTTCTAGAAGCATTCTCTCCTGACGTTTCGCCCATATCTGTGGCAGGCATCCTCAGAGGTTGTGAGTTCTGTTGGAAACTAGGCAAGTGAGGTTTATATATCTGTGGAATAACTACCAGGTACTGTTTACTAGGGCTGGGTAACCACGGAAAAATTTGTTTCTAAACTCGATTTGTTTTTAAGGGTCCATTACGTTTCGTTTCTTTAAAGAATTCCGAAATTTTCCTTTTAAAAATTTCGAAATATACGAAATTTCGTAAATTTCGAATCGATTCGTTAATGGCGGACGCGATTGCGCAATATGCTAAAAAACCTCCAAATATGCTAAAAATATGCTGAAAAAACCTCCAAATGGGACAGGGGGAACTTCTGAAAGCTTCCCTCTCCCTCTGTTGTTGACTGTTGGTGTGATAAAACAAACAACAACTATAAAACTTGCACCAGACATGCGAAAATAATTACCAAATAATTACGAAATAATTTCGAAATAATTACGAAATAAATCTATTTAACTCCTCAGACTATTCCAAAATGGCTTAATATAGGATCATAAGCTAATTTAAATACGAATTAATAACGAATTACGAAATTAACGAACGAAACCGCCCAGCCCTACTGTTTACACACAAGCATCAAGGAATTACATATATTAGAAACCAACTTTTTCATTACTTTCTTTTCAAGATCACCAGACTGGATCACAGCAATGCGTGTCAGGGGACAGTTAGTGTGTGTGTGTGTGTGTGTTTTGGACTTCAACTCCTACAATTCCAAACAGCCAGTAGGAAGTCCCAAATACCTGGAGGGTCAAAATTTGTCCATGCCCTTATATATGATTATATACATATATATACACATGCCCCTATATACATGTGGTTTGTGGGGGGGGGGCACCAAAATACTGTTTGCTTACCATTGAAAATTACCTAGGGCCGCCTCTGAGTATGAGCAATATTTGCAATAAATAGCAAACACAGGAGCCTCTTTCCACAGAAAGGCTTTATCTTTTGTTGCGGCTATTTACAGTATTAAAAGCTCTCTCCAGACTCCTCCAATTCACCAGACCTCGTCGCATCACCTAATCCCAGCTTACTCTGTTGATGTTCTTATATTTATTATTTATTTTTCTTTATTTACAGTATTTATATTCTGCCCTTCTCACCCTGCAGGGGACTCAGGGCGGATTACAATGTACACATACATGGCAAACATTCAATGCCATAGACACACAACACATATAGACAGACAGTCAGAGGCTATTTAACATTCCAATTTTCTGGCCACCAGGGAGCTGTCGCTTCACCGTCCATCTGCGACACTGATGAAGTACTTTCCGCATTCCCCGCATGCTTTTGCTGGAGATTTTTTATGGCCTCGTAAATTTGTTAAATTAGCTTCCTTGCATACGCAATACCTAAATTTCCTACTTTCCAGCTTTTTGATGAGGATATTCTGGCCACCAGTGAAGCTATCACTTCATTGTCCAATTGTGACACTGATGAAGTACTTCCTCATTCTTTGCATGCTTGCTGGAGATTTTTATGGCATCGTAAATTAGTTAAATTAGCCTCCCCGCATACGCAATACCTAAATTTCCTACTTTCCAGCTTTTTGATGAGGGTATTCTGGCCACCAGTGGAGCTGTCGCTTCATTGTCCAATTGTGACACTGATGAAGTACTTCCTCATTCTTTGCATGCTTGCTGGAGATTTTTATGGCATCGTAAATTAGTTAAATTAGCCTCCCCGCATAAACAGAGGCTATTTAACATTCCAGCTTTTTCATGAGGGTATTCTGGCCACCAGGGGAGCTGTCACTTCACTGTCCATTTGTGACACTGATGAAGTACTTCCTCATTCTTTGTATGCTTGCTGGAGATTTTTATGGCTCCAAAATTAGCCTCAGCCTCCCCACATATGCAATACCTAAATTTCATATTTGACAGATGCAACTGTCTTTCGGGTTGCAAAGGTCAACAACAAGCTACACAAATTGACCGGAAGCTCACTCTGACCCGGGCTGGCTTTGAACTCATGACCTTTCAGCCAGTAGTGATCTTAACGCAGCTGACTCCCAGCCAGCTGCGCCACAATGCTTATATACACTTGCAATGTTCCATTCATGCATTCATTATCTCTTACGCCTAATGCAAACCTAACTTCAGGGTCTCATTATCCTCATGTTTAATCAACTGTAACTCTGATTCAGCACTTACAACACTTAAAGTAACCAAACATTCTATCTTCTAAATAGGTTAGTATATTTTAAAACACCAACACTTCCTTATAGAAAGCCCAAAGTTTAGAAAGAGGAGGATGCTTGAAGCCGTGGCAATCGATGGGTGCATCCACACTGTAGGATTGATGCAGTTTGGCACCATTTTAACTGCCATGGCTCCATGCTAGAAAATCCTGGGATTGTCCTCACGATCATTGGAGGGTAAAGAAGGGACTCCGTTTGCAAATCGGCACAAATAATGAGGAAATCAGAAATTAGGAGCATGCCTTCTGTATAATATTGTATAACATTGCAATAATCCTATATAACACTGTCCCAAATGAGGGGTTTTCAAAGAGCAGCTCACAAGAACATTGATTCTGTCCTTCGTCACTTGGCCTTCAAATCTGAAGGGGAACGTTTGCTGGTTCTTAATGCAAATATTAAGGGGCATTTTATTGTCTTTGGCAATGGTTTCCAAGCAAAGAAGCACTCAGGTCTTGAGTTTACAAACTCCAGGTTCTTGGGGATGTTTTCGGATAGATGGATGGATGGGTGGAGGATGAATGGATAGACAGACAGACACAGATGTATAGAGGGAGGGAAGGATGAGGAGATGTATGTATGGATGGGTGGAGAGGGAAAGATGAATGACGGATAGGTGATCAGAAAGGTGGTTGGATGGATGCATAAAGAGATAGATAGATAGATAGATAGATAGATAGATAGATAGATAGATAGATAGATAGATAGATAGATAGATAGATACATAGATAGATAGATAGATAGATAGAGATAGATAGATAGATAGATAGATAGATAGATAGAGGGAGGGAGTTAGAGAAGAATGAGAAGATAAATGGGGGGTTGGTTGGATGGATGAAAGATACATGATTGACTGATTGATGGATGGATGGTCAGGTAAGTGGATAGATGCACAGAGAGATGATGGATGGATGGATGGATGGATGGATGGATGGATGGATGGATGCATAGAGAGATAGATGATGGGTGGATGGATGGTTAGAAAGATGGATGAGTGTATTGATGAATGCATAGAGAGATAGGTAAATGGATGGATGAATGGCCAGATAGGTGGATGGATGGAGAAAGGGGGGGGGATGAAATGGAGGGATGGATGAATGGAAAGATACATGATGGGTGGATGGTCAGGTAGGTGGATGAGTGGATAGATAAATGAATGGATAGATAGGCATCCAGTCTGTCTTATAGAGGGTGGGAAGGATGAGGAGATGGATAGATGGAGGAATGGAGGGGTGGATAGATAGATAGATAGATAGATAGATAGATAGATAGATAGATAGATAGATAGATAGATAGATAGATAGATAGATAGAATGATAGATAGATAGATAGATAGATAGATAGATAGATAGATAGATAGATAGATAGATAGGAGGGAGGGAGATGATGGATGGATTATCAGGTAGGTGGATAGATAGGTAGATTGGAGGGAGGGAGATAGATAGATAGATAGATAGATAGATAGATAGATAGATAGATAGATAGACAGACGGATGATGGATGGATTATCAGGTAAGTGGATAGATAGACTGGATGGATGGATGGTCAGAAAAGGAGTTGGATAGATGGATGGGTGCATAGAGGGATAGATAAATGATGGCTGGATGGATAGTCAGAAAGATGGATGAGGGATAGGTAAATGTAATGGATGGTCAGATAGGTGGATGGATAGAAGGAGGGAGGGAGGATAGACAGATGGACGGATAGGTTTGCTCTTCTTCTCCTGCAGGACCGCTTTTCTAACTCTCTCTCCTAAGACAACTTGCTCTCATCCCTCCTTTGCAGGTGTTTGACTTCTGCCTGGACGAGGAAGACCTGAAAAAACTGGCTGCCCTGAACTGCGGGGCGCGGGCTGTTCCTTGGGACCTTTTGGGGTACGTCAGCCCTATTAAAGAGCATGTAAATAGAGCATAATAGGGGGCCATGGGGCAATGGCTGGGTAGTTTGGGAGACTGTAATAAGTGTGGGCTGGGAAGAGATCCTGGCTGTGGTTGCTGTTGTGTACCTTCAAGTCATTTCCGCCTCACAGTGACCCTGTGGTGCTTTTCCGGTGCTTCACGGTGCCCCCTTTCTTTTCCTTCCTAGGATGGGCAAGCACAAATATTACCCTTTCTGCAAGAAGGAGTGATCCTTTCCAGACAAGCGCAAACAGGCCTCGCCATTCCAAGAGAAGCACAGAAGTGGTGGGGCCAGCTTCTGCCTTTCATAGCTAATCAAACTGAGAAGTTACCTTTCGCCAGTCCCAACTCGTCTTAGAGAGGCCAAAAATGCACCTTCAAGTTATTTACCTGACATTAAGAGTTATCTGTATGGCATCTATCTGACATTAAATTTACCTGGATGGCATCTACCTGATATTCAATTTATCTGTAGGGCATCTACATGATATTTGACTTACCTGTATGACATCTATCTGATGTTAGAGTTTCCTGCATGGCATTTGGTGTTAGATTTACCTGCATACTATCTATCTGACATTAGTGTTACCTATGTGACATCCACCCAACATTCTATTTACCTGTATGGTATCTGACATTAGATTTATCTGTATAGAATCTGCCTGACGTTAGTGTTACCCATATGGCATCTACTTGACATTAGATTTATTTGTATGGCATCTATCTGAAATTACAGTTGCCTGGATGGCATCTATCTGATGTTACAATTACCTGTATGACATCTACCCAACATTCAATTTACCTGTATGGCATCTGACATTAGATTTATCGGTATGGCATCTACCTGACGTTAGTGTTACTTGTATGACATCTATCTGACATTGGAGTTACCTGGATGTCATTCACCTGATATCCAATGTATGGCATCTATCGGACGTGTTATCTATATGGCATCTACCTGATGTTCGATTTACCTGTATGGCATCTATCTGACGTTATCTGTATGGCATCTACCTGATGTTCGATTTACCTGTATAGCATCTATCTGACGTTAGAGTTACCTATATAGCATCTACCTGATATTAGATATACCTGTATGGCATCTACACAATATTCGATTCACCTGTATGGCATCTATCTGATGTTAGATTTACTTGCATGGCATCTACCCGCTGTTCGATTTACCTGTGTGGCATCTACCTGACGTTAGAGTTACAGGGATGGCATCTACCTGATGTTCGATTTATTTGGAATGGGACATGTCAGATGGGCAACTTGAATGTGAAAGGACCGATTTCATTTCCATGCTTGCTTTTTATGAATTTACCACAATCGCATATTTCAATGGTGTGTGCCTTTGGGGGTTGCAAAGAACACCAGTGCTTTGCATTTTTGTTTCCTTTTCCAATAAAAACAGCAAAATGTGATCATGTTTGATTATTGGTTTCCAGTGTTTCCAGTGTCATCTCGCTCACAACTGAACTTACCTTGAAATCTCCAATGAGTTTAGGGATTCACAGAAATCTTAAACTGAAGTTGCATCTACTACACCAGACATGGACAAACTTGGGCCCTCCCTCCAGGTGTTTTGGACTTCAATTCCCACCATTCCTAACAGCCTTAGGCCCCCTCATTCCCCCCCCTCAGCCACTTAAGGTGTTAGGAATCATGGCAGTTGAAGCCCAAAACACCTGGAGGGAGGGCCAAAGTTTGCCCATACTTGTACTACACTGTAGACTAGATGCAGTTTGGCACCACTTTCACTACCACAGTCATGTTTGTACCTCCAAGCTGTTTCTAACTTAATTGATTAATTCTAAGGCAAACTGATCACTGGGTTTCCTTGGAAAGATCTGTTCTTTTCCTGATAAAGAAACTTATGGTGACAAAAGCCATGGAGGCAAAAACAGATAAAGCAGGGTTTCGGAAACATTTTCCACTCATCACCCCTTTCGCCCTAAGACATTTGGATGTGACCCCAGATATATAGGTAAATAAAATAAGTAAAAACATCCAACTTATTTTGATTTTAAACAATCCACATTTGACAGACTTGATGGGCTGATTCTCCCTTTGAATGAAGTACAGCTGAAGCATCTTCTGCAAAGGCACAAAGGCAAGGAGTAGTATTACTATAATGCATCTCCTGCAGAGGCAAAGAAGCACAATGGCAAGAAGATAAGACAGTGAAGGAGGAGTATTCCTGTCTTTATTATGCAAGGTTTGCTAAACAGGCAGATTGTCCCTTTTTATGAAGTACATCTGAAGCACCTTCTGCAGAAGCACAGAGGCAAGGAATAGTATTATTTTAATGCACCTCCTGCAGAGACACAAAGGCAAAGAGGTTTTTTGTTTGAATACAAGGAGGTCCATTGGAAAGGAGGAGTATTTCTCTGTTTTTAATTGCAAGGCTTGCTAAACAGGCTGATTGTCCCTTTTTTATGAAGCACAGCTGAAGCACCTTCTGCAAAGGCACAGAGGCGAGGAATAGTATTATTTTAATGCACCTCCTGCAGAGACACAAAGGCAAAGAGGTTTTTTGTTTGAATACAAGGAGGTCCATTGGAAAGGAGGAGTATTCCTCTGTTTTTAATTGCAAGACTTGCCATATAGGCTGATTATCCCTTTTTATGAAGGACAGCTGAAGCATCTTCTGAAGAAGCAAAGAAACACAAAGGTGTTACCAGTAAACACTTGATTTGAATGGGTTGCTTACCTGTAACCATGTTTCTTCAAGTGGTCGTCTATGAAATCTGCACATATGGTCATCTATGAAATCTGCACTATCCGCGTCTGCGCAGTCGGTTTCAGAACTCTCTAGAAGTTCTTATGATATACAATTTGGCGGTAGCCCCACCCACTCTCTCCTCAATGATATATAGCCAGTGGGAGGGGCTGCCACCAAAATGTTATCTCATAAGAGCTAAAGAATTCCGAAACTGCGCAGGCACAGGAGACCCATATATGCAATTTCACATGGACCATGCAGAAGAATATATGTATTTTATATAACTATATACACTGTGAAAGCCATCCACGACATGGCTACCAGCCTCCTCCCAGTCTACTCCTCCCAGTAGACTCAAATTAAGGGAAAGCTTTATGAGAACTACCACTCCTCTTGGCGTCCCCCCAGCAACAGCAAGGGTGTCCCCCTGGGCAGCTAGACCAGGAAATCCCAACTGGATGCCCCCCCGCAAGGGTCTTCCTCCAAGGGCAAACCAATAATGGGCAACTTGGAAGTCTCTGAACAGACTAAGAAGTGGAGTGGGCAGATCAAGAGATAACCTGGAGAAATGGCACTACCTAAAAGAATCCCACACCTTGTGTGACTGTGGAACAGAACAGACAACTCCACATCTGTATGCTTGTCCACTATCCCCTGCCTCATGTACAGAGGAAGAATTGTTAGGAGGCTACAGACAATGCCATTGCTGTTGCCCGTTTTTGGTCAAAAGATATTTAGCCACCTGAGCGCCTTCAATTTTTATCAGTTTTATACTAATTTATGCAATGTTTTTGATACAAAATAAATAACCTATATACTAAGGGTCATATAAACAGTTTGGCATGCAAAAGGGCAACATTCTGGAGCTAACACTGCCCTCTAGCGCTGTTACATAGTACTGCCTTTTTATTGACAATAAGCAGAAGGTATTTGGGGTCCCCTCCTCCAAGAAAGAGGATGCACATGCCTACAAGTCTCCTCTTGACTGATGGCAACCCCAACCATCTCCTTGGGGTTTTTCAGGCCAAACAGACTCAAGAGGTAGTTTCCCCAGTTTTCTTCTGCCAAGGACTCCTCAGAAGTGCTTTTGCCATCCCTCCCTCTATTTCCCACAAGAAGACGCACCTTCACGGTTTAGAGAGACTGATCCCTTCCAAAATGAAACTGAATTTAATTGTTTAAAAATAGAATGTGCAGCAAAGAAAGAGCAGAGCAGGACACTTTGAATGTCTAAACATTCTACTCCACTGGGGAGTGGCAGGGATATGCCAACTCTGCAAAACGGTTTCGAATAAACCACCATCGAAGACTGGAAGCGGGTTCGGCTCCAGCAAAAAAGGGAGAACCCGCACAGATCTTAGAACACAGAAATGGAAAAGAAAGAGACATGACTTCCTATTGAATCTCCTGCAGCTGCTGTTGTGACGCCGCTTGTGATGAGCTCTCTCCAACCATGAGTATGGCAACCATGATGGCCACCAAGCGTGTGTGTGGAGGCCAAGCCCATCTGCAAAGCGCACCCGCCGTTCAAGGGAATGTGATGGTGGTGAGAGGCATGAGCTCAAACGTCTGTTCGAGGGAAGGGCGCTGCTGCTCTTGGCCCTCTGCACCGTGTCCATTCCTGTAGTGTCCGTACTCAAACCGTATCCGGAGTTCGCCGATCTTGGAGTGAGGGAGGATGTCCGGGATCCACTCGATGACAAAAGGTGTGGGCTCCTTCTGGTCAGGGGAAGTGTGGCCTAGAAACACAGAAACATAGAATTGGAAGGGACCTCAAAAGGGCATCTAGTCCAATCAGAGAACCCTAGAGTTGGGAAAGACATCATGGGCCATCCATTCCAACCCCATTCTGCAAGAAGCAAGAAAATCATGTTCAAAGCTATCCAGACAGATGGCCATCCAGCCTCTGCTTAAAAGCCTCCAAAGAAGGAGCCTCCACCACACTCCGGGGCAGAGAGTTTCACTGCTGAACGGCTCCCACAGTCAGGAAGTTCTTCCACATGTTCAGATGGAATCTCCTTTCTTGTAGTTTGAAGCCATTGTTCAGCGCCCTAGTCTCCAGGAAAGCAGAAAACAAGCTTGCTCCCTCCTCCCTGTGACTTCCTCTCACATATTTATACATGGCTATCATGTCTCCTCTCAGCCTTCTCTTCTTCAGGCTAAACATGCCCAGCTCTTAAGCCGCTCCTCATAGGGCTTGTTCTCCAGACCCTTGATCATTTTAGTCGCCCTCCTCTGGACACATTCCAGCTTGTCAATATCTCTCTTGAATTGTGGTGCCCAGAATTGGACACAGTATTCCAGGTGTGGTCTAACCAAAGCAGAATAGAGGGGTAGCATTACTTCCCTGGATCTAGACACTATACTCCTATTGATGCAGGCCAAAATCCCATTGGCTTTTTTTTGCTGCCACATCACATTGTTGGCTCATGTTTAACTTGTTGTCCACGAGGACTCCAAGATCTTTTTCACACGTACTGCACTCGAGCCAGGCATTGTCCCCCATTCTGTATCTTTGCATTTCATTTTAAACTCGGCGAACTGTTTTTAAATGTATATTTATTATCATTTTATGTAATTGTGTTTTTTTATATTGTTGGAAACTGCCCTGAATCCCTCGTTGGAGGTCGAGAATAGGACGGGATACCAATGTTCTAAATGATAATACATAATAGCATGACTTCCCTGGATCTAGACACTATACTCCTTTTAATGCAGGTTAAAATCCCATTGTTAGCTGCCGCATGACATTGTTGGCTCATGTTTACCTTCCTGTCTAAGAGGACTAAAATATGTTTTCACATGTATCCTTTGAAACCCCATTAGTTTAACCAGTGTTGTATCGTATTTCCCTTGTTCCTCTTCTCTGCTGTCATGGAGTCGTCTGCTGTTTTGGCACATCAGAGCTCAACCATGCCAGTTTTGAGGCCAGAGAGAGAAATGTGTAAATATCTGGATATCTGCAGGCTCTGAGCATGAGAACTGACTGATAAGAAATAACTTGGCCTGTGAATTGAGTGATAATGGGAGCTGGTTCAAGCTGCTTGGGAAGCTGGCAAACAAAGCTCAGGGACCTCAGCGGGAGAGGGTTTGAGTGGGTAGAAAAAGCAGGGATTTCACGCACAACCTTTGTTAGCAATTTTACTGAGGTTAAAGTTGATAATTCTAAGAACCATTTGTGAGTGATTTCAATTGCCGGGGGGTTCTACAGACCATCACACTGAGAGGAGCTGGACTATATGGCCCCAGACCACCTTCCAAGCCTATGAAGCTTCTCCAAACTCACCGACTTTGAGGAAGGTCTTGACCTCCAAGGGCCGCAGCACCGGCTGCTGCTTCTCCATCCGTCCGTAGGCTTCTGGGATGCTCTCCACCTCTACTTTAGGGCACTTAAAAGGCTCATAGCTGCCATCCCTGTTCTGGATGAAGCTGCGGGTGATTTCCAGGGGCATCTAGGAAGAAACACCAGGAAGAAGGGGGTGAGAAGAGGGTCCCTCCGGCGGCGCCCTTCTCCAGCAGGGTCTCTGAAGTTAGTGGTTGATGTCACCCACAAAGAAACGCATGTTAAGCGGCCTTAAAGGTAGTCAATGGGCATTTTCAGAAAATGCGTGCCAACCTCCAGAAATACAGTTTTGCAAGCCAACTCCTGCTTTGTTGTTAATAACAATGATGATAATCTATATAAATAAAAATGTAATGTTCAATGTATTGTCGAAGGCTTTCATGGCCGGAATCACTCAGTTCTTGTGGGTTTTTTCGGGCTATATGGCCATGTTCTAGAGGCATTTCTCCTGACGTTTCGCCTGCATCTATGGCAAGCTTCCTCAGAGGTGAGGTCTGCTGGAGCTGGGAAAAAAGGGGGTTTATATATCTGTGGAATGACCAGAGTGAGACAAAAGGCTTTTGTAAGTTGGGCTAGGTGTGAATCTTTTCAACTGACCACCTTGATTAGCATACAATGGGCTGACTGTGCCTGGAGCAAACTCTTCTTGAAAGGTGATTAGATGTCCCTGCCTGTTTTTCTCTCTGCTGTTTTAATTTTAGAGTTTTTTTTAATACTGGTAGCCAGATTTTGTTCATTTTCATGGTTTCTTCCTTTCTGTTGAAATTGTCCACATGTTTGTGGATTTCAATGGCTTCTCTGTGTAGTCTGACATGGTGGTTGTGAGAGTGGTCCAGCATTTGTGTTGGACCACTCACAACCACCATGTCAGACTACACAGAGAAGCCATTGAAATCCACAAACATGTGGACAATTTCAACAGAAAGGAAGAAACCATGAAAATGAACAAAATCTGGCTACCAGTATTAAAAAATTCTAAAATTGCAACAGCAAAAACAGCAGAGAGAAAAACAGGCAGGGACATTTAATCACCTTGAAGAGTTTGCTCCAGGCACAGTCAGCCCATTGTATGCTAATCAAGGTGGTCAGTTGAAAGATTCACACCTAGCTCCAGCAGACAAGAGTCCTTTTGTCTCACCCTGGTCATTCCACAGATATATAAACCCCTTTTTTCCCAGCTCCAGCAGCCTCACCTCTGAGGATGCTTGCCATAGATGCAGGCGAAACGTCAGGAGAAATGCCTCTAGAACATGGCCATATAGCCCGAAAAAACCCACAAGAACTGAATGAAGATCTGCATAGTTAAAGCAATGGTATTCCCCGTACTAATCTATGGCACAAGATACCTAACAACCCAATGTATGTCCTTCACTCATTTTTTTTTATTTTGACATTTGGGAGTTGTAGTTGCTGGGATTTATAGTTCACCTACAATCAAAGAGCATTCTGAACTCCACCAATGATGGAATTGAACCAAACATGGCATACAGGACTTCCATGACCAACAGAACACACTGGAAGGGTTTGGTGGGTTGACCTTGAGTTTGGGAGTTGTAGTTCACCTACATCCAGAGAGCACTGTGGACTCAAACAATGATGGATCTGGACCAAACTTGGCACAAATATTCCATATGCCCAAATATGAACACAGTTTGGGGGATATAGACATTGACATTTGGGAGTTGTAGTTACTGGGATTTATAGTTCACCTACAATCAAAGAGCATTCTGAACCCCACAACAACAGAATTGGGGCAAATTTCCCACACAGAAACCCCATGACCAACAGAAAATACTTAAGACCATCCAGTCCAACACCCTTCACCTGGGCAAGAAAACGTAATCAAAGCCCTCCTGACAAAGAGCCATCCAGCCATAGATATAGATAGATATATATGATTCACAGAGAGAGAGAGAGAGAGAGAGAGAGATTATCATAGATTTGAAAGGGACCCTAAAGAGGGACAATTATATGTTGAATCTTCCAGAATAGGCAAACCAGACAATCTCCACATCAACACTGACAAAGAACAGCAAGAAATACTGTTTACCCACAAGCATAAATAAATTACATATATTAGAAACCAACATTTTCTCATTACTTTATTTTCCAGATCACCAGACTGGGCCACAGCAACATGTGGCAGGGGACAGCTAGTGATAATAATAAATATGTTGTTGTTATTGTTGTTGTTGTTGTGTGCCTTCAAGTTGTTTTTGTTGGGCGAATGGACTTATTAACAAAAGACCTTCCTCATAAATGTATAGCAGAGTAACTTATTAGCAGCAGCGTGACCCAGTGCCAGTAGCCCGAAGTAATAAAAAGAACAAAAACTTAGAAACCAATGTTGTCGCTTCCAAAGGAGGCTATTCTTTATAGCCAAATAATATGGTTGCACTATTTACAAGAACAAGGTTTCCATAACACAAATAAAGCCCTTTATACTCCCTTCTTTGCTTCCACACTGGGTTTCTTCCACATGCAGATAAACAGTTATGCTCCCACAGAGCTTCCTCACACAGAACTTATAGTGGAACTTCACACAGTAGCTTTTTGCACACATCAGCCTTTACACAACAGTCTTCACACTGAAGTGTCTCTCACCAGGCCTTTTCACACCCAGCCTTCGAATAGACTAAGGCCTACCTCACACTGTGAAGCCTACCTCACACAGAGGCTTCTCTCACAGACCAAGGCCTACTTCACTCTGTGAGGCCTACTCACAGACTGGGACCTTTCTCCCACTGAGATTTGCCTCAGACTGACAGCTACTATGCTACAGGCACACCTGCTTATATAGAACTGCAGCTTTTGCTGAGTCACTGCATCCATTTAACCTTTGTCATTGCATCCATTTAACCCTTTCAGTGCTTTACTCACATTTTGCTGGCTCATGTTTATCACTGGTGACTGACCTTAGCGAAATATACTATTTTGTTGAAGAGTTTCCACAATAATTGAAATTAGTTTTAAATGGTACTCTCTGTCTTTGTTAATTGTATAACAGAGTCTCCAGTGGCGCAGTGGGTTAAACCCCTGTGCTGACAGGACTGAAGACCAACAGGTCGCAGGTTCGAATCCAGGGACAGTGCGGATGAGCTCCTTCTGTCAGCTCTAGCTCCTCATGCGGGGACATGAGAGAAGCCTCCTACAAGGTGATAAACATCAAAACATACGGGTGTCCCCTGGGCAACGTCCTTGTAGATGGCCAATTCTCTCACACCAGAAGCGACTTGCAGTTTCTCAAGTCGCTCCTGACACGACAAAAAATCTTTTTAAATTGTATAATGGCATTGAGTGCCACATATATATATATATATTCTGTAATCCACTCTGAGTCCCCTCGGAGAAATAGCGCAGAATATAAAGATTATTATTATTATTATTATTATTTGTAATTAAAAATACCTTTTAATTTTTAATATTTCTGACAGTTTCCAACTTATGGCAACCCTAATATGACATTATCATGGGGTTTTCTGGGGCTGAGAGAGTGTGACTCACCCAAGGTCTTCCATAAGGATTCGAACCCTGCTCTCCACAGTCCAGGACTCAAACTGCAGCACCACATTGGTTCCTTGCTCTTTAATCTTGTATGTTTTTAATGTATTTTAACAGCACTGCCCTTTAATTCACCTTCCACTTTTGAAGAGTAAGGTTTTGTAGCTGAACTTGTATTTTGAATTACAAGCATCCCTCCATATTAGCAGTTTGGATTATTCATACATTGGATTTAGAATGTTCTCTCTAGGAACCTCTGGGTCCTCCAATGTGATTCGATGTTCAGTTTCCAGAAGCTGAACACCAAATTGTGCTGGATGACCTAGACATTCATACAGAGGGGTTATCTCAGGTAAAATGAAAGAGCGATTCCTTTATTTGTGGGTTGTCACTTCTGCTCCTAAACCCAGCGTATTGTATTGTAAAGCCTGTTAGGTCCCTTCACAAGAGAAAAACAAGGAACGACAGTGCCTTCTCCAATCTGCCCATGTTGCATCAGCGAGACGGACAGAACAAAGCCCAAATACTGCTCACCTGGAGTGTATCGAAGATCTGTTTGACTTGCAGGATGTTGGTGATGTGCCAGGTGTATTTGGAAAAGGTGCCCAGAGGCAAGGCATCCTTCCGGACAAACGCTGGAAACAAATCAACATATTAGGAAAAGCAAGTGGACAACGCAGTTCCTCTCTTGCCATTGCTGGCCACTAACTCAGATGGGAAGAAGTGCATGCGTCTGTGTGCCTTCTACCTGCAGCACTCACTGTTGAATGTCAGATCTCAGAAGCCCCATCCACACTGACCATTTAATGCAGTTCAAAGCTAGTTTCAAACTGCGGCAGCTAGACAACAAACTCCCATAAAACAATGCAAACTGGAGTCCTTAATACACACCATTTGTGTCATCACCACCTGGACCCTCCAGGGTTTCCTATGGAATCAGCAAAGCCACTTTCTGCAATACCGGTTTGAAACGCCTATCTACGTGACCGCATTTCTGTGTATGAACCCACACGATCTCTTTGATCATCCGGAGAGGCCCTGCTCACGCTCCTGCCTCCCTCACAAGCACGATTGGTGGGGACAAGGGAGAGGACCTACTTGGTGGTGGCCCCGCAACTCTGGAACTCACTTCCAAAGGATATCAGGCATGCCCCAACATTGGCAGTCTTTAAGAGGAGGCTGAAAACGTGGCTATTCCAATGTGCCTTCCTGGAATAAAGGAATAACTCCCAGCAAAATGTCTTACAAATGCATTTTAACCATTGGGTTGCGTTGGACTGTACCCCTCACTTTTTAAAACCCTCACTTTTTAAAACCCTCCTACGAGATATATCTTATCTTGTCATACCCAGCGTTATTTTTTAAATTCTAAATCATTACATCTGGCCTGGCCATACGTTTTTAAACCCTGTGTGTTATTGTTATATGTAATTTATATTATTTTGTATTGCTTTGTATTGTTGTTATTGCTTTTCTGTTGTGATTTGTTATTGGGCTTAGGGAGATGGTGACGGGGTATAAATAAAGTATTATTATTATTATTATTATTATTATTATTATTAAACTGCATTAACTGTTCAGTGCAGATAGGGCCAAAGTCACCCTGGCCTCAACCTGCCCTGAGTTTGCTCACGTCAGCAACAGAATCACAGAGTCCTAGACTTGGAAGAGACCCCAAAAGCCAACCAGTCCAGCCCCCTTTATTTTGCCAGGCGGAAAAAGCACAATCAAAGCACCCCCAAAAGATGGCCACCCAGCCTCTGTTGAAAAGCCTCCAAGAAAGGAGCCTCCACCGGACTATGAGGCAGTGAGTCCCAGCATAGAGTCGCCATCAAGCTGTGAAGGGCGGTATAGAAATATAGTAAATAAATAAATTGAACAGTTCTTATGGTCTGGAAATTCAGTCCCTTTTCTCACCACATTTCATGACAAGGTACCTGTGGTTGAATTGGGGAGCCGCTTCTTGGCGCTCCCGACAGAAATCCTCTTCTGCAGGGCCTCAAAGAAAGAGTGCGGGATGTGGAACACCAGCGGCTCCGGTTTGCCTGCAGAATGCGGACGGGAAAGGAAACCATGATCTCGTGTCCTCACACAATAAGGTGCATTAAAGCTCAGTGGCTTTCTCAGCTTGAGCCTCTGGTATAGAGAAACAACCAAGGGAGAGACCTGGACCTGGCCTCTATGGATTTAAAGAGGGCTTACCATCGAACTGGTAATGCATCGCTTGGTGGATCCGCTCCGTGACACTGGCCAGCCATTCCTGGAAGGACATGCTCACCTGTGACTCATCCGGCCCTTGGCTGCAGGCTGAGTGAGAGAAAGACAATGCTGGAGGTCATTGGTTTCTATCCAGTGGACCAAAAGAGATGCAACACACCCCGGGCCAGAGGTACAGGCATTGACTCTCAAAAGCATGACAAGTAAAATATTCTTAAGGCAGGTATGGGCAAACTTGGGCCTTCCCTCCAGGTGTTTTGGACTTCAACTCCCACCATTCCTACCAGCCTCAGGCCCTTTCCTTTTCCCCTCAGCTGCTTAAGCGGAAAAGGAGAAGAAAAGGGCTTGAGGCTGTTAGGAGTGGTGGGAGTTGAAGTCCAAAACACTTGGAGGGAAGGCCCAAGTTTGCACATGCCTGCTACTTTAGTCCTGATTAGGGCTTGGATTGGAGACCACCAAAGAATCCCTGGGTTTCATGGAGATTAACAGAATGCCCATCCTTACGATGACACCGTGTGACCCTTTGGTGTCTCATTTCGACTTCTGTGCTCTTCTTGGACCAAAAACCCACCTTGCCTCTTAAGTGAAGCAACCGATGTCTTCTTCAGCCCACTTTTCCGCAGGTTGCTGTTTGCCGGGTCTTGTGACAAGAGCGGGGTATTGCTTTGCAGGCCTGGAATTCAAAGGTGAGACCATTTTAGAACCAGAGGTACGTTCTGACCAATTTCTTTTTTCTGACATTGGAAGAATATCCTCAGGGCACTTGTGGCTATCAACCAAGGCATTTTTATAAATGTCCCACACTAGCTAACAACAACAACAACAACGTCGGTCCTGCTTGAAGCCTCAGCCAAGGCTTCCCAAAACACTCGTCCCTGGTTCACTGGCAAACACTGTGGCCAGAAGGGAGAGCCATCAATATGCAACACAGACCCTTTCCGGAGAGGAATGGCAACAAGGAAAAAGAAGCCCAAACCCAATCTTCTCACCCAATACTTCCTCCTTTTTCCTCCTCTTTGTTTTGGTCGCAGGGGCATCTGCAGAGTGCAGGACGACTTCCGGCTGGCCAACAGGAGGGCATGCTATGGTCGGCTTCAAATCTCCTGCTGCAGAAAATAAGAGACTCTATGACAGGCATGGGCAAACCTGGGCCCTACTGGTGTTTTGGACCAACTCCCACAATTCCTAACAGCCTCAGTCCCTTACCTTTTCCCTTTCAGCAGCCTCAGTACCTTTCCTTTTCACCCTCAGCCACTTAAGCAGCTGAGGGGGGAAAGGAAAGGGCCTGAGGCTGTTCGGAATGGTGGGAGTTGAAGTCCAAAACACCAGGAGGGCCCAACTTTGCTAGCTCCATTTTCTCCATAAAGGACCATGAAATTGCTATCCTGTAACCTCTCAGTCTCTTCCTCTCCAGACTAAACCTCCCTGGCTTCTTCAGTCATCCCCCATAATAAGCCTTGCCTTCCAAACCTTTGTCCGACTTGGGGTGCATCTCCATTGAGGAATTAATGTAGTTTGAAACCACATTCACAACCTTGGCCCCTTGCCTTGAAATCCTGGAATTTGTCATTTTGCAACAGACCTTGCAAAACGACGGCTCCTGGGAATCCATAGTGTTGGAGCATGTAAGAAATCATTTAGTGTGTGTGCATCAACTGTAAAATAATATGCATGAAGCCAATTGGTCAGGCCATGCTCAGGGAGCTAGCCGAGCCAGGGACTTTTGGATACTGTTACATTTTTTCAGGCTTTAGCTATGAAGGTGCTTGCAGAGAAGCAGAGAGTGAAGCAGAGAGAGACAGAGTTTGTGCTCTTGCTGAAGGAGTTTTTTCACACGGACAAAGAAAGACCATTTTAAATCTCTCTAAAAGGACATTATGTGAGTCGATGCAACTGATTACGATTGCAAATATGTTGTTTTGAATTATGAAGAGTAAACTACTTGTTTACTGTTCACCTGCATGGCTTTTTTTCTTTCTCTGGCAAGGCAGTGTGTGGACTGATCAATCGTGAACCACACATTATTTATTTTACATTATGCCACACATAGCATGGAGCAATGGTGGTGCCAACATACATTAATTCTCCATTGTGCATGCTCTCCTAGTTCCCCTTCTGTGGTCCATACTGGTGCTTCCCCATCCCCACATCACCTGCCCTGCCAGTTGGATATATCCACACCTGACTTCCTTACCATTGGAATTGCAGCTGAGAAAATCGGCAAACTCCTGGGCCAAAGCATCGTCGCTGGCGAAGGCACAAAGGCAGGCGAAGAAGTGGAGGCACTTCTGCCCAGCCTCCTCTTTGGCTTTGGAGCCCTGGCAGGCGCAGGAGAAGCGTGCCTCCGCTGCGTTCTTGTGCCCGGCTTTCTGCGCAGAGAAGGAGGCATGGAGGTAGCCCAGGCTGTGCTTCTGGCTGGCTTTGCACTTGACCACCATGATGTTCCGGGTGATCCTCTGCACTAGGGGCCCCGTGGGCTCGGTGGCCAGCTGCCAGAGGGTCTGCTTGGTTTCGGCTGGGGCCTGCATGGCGTTCAAGACGGAGCTCTTCAGAGTCAGAGGGGTGGCCTCCGCCTGGCAGTTTGCCGCCAGCTTAATGTGCTGGCACTGGTTCTCTGCCACCCCTTGGGAGGCCGCCTTCGAGCAGGGCACCATGTGACAGCGCCCAGAGCTTAGCCGTGTCAGGAGGGTCCCCTCCGCCGTCTGGAGGGCTGTCTCTGAGACCCGCAGCTCCACGAAGCAGCGCCCATCTGGGCCTCGGTCCCTCTGCCGCACCGAGAAGACCTGCGCCTCCGAACCTGTGACGATCTTCACGGCGTCGGCGGCTCCCTGCTTGCGAGCGCCATAGCGGAAGACGGTGCCACAGGTCTTGTTCTTGCAGCTCAGGCCCCGGGTCCCGTTGTAGGTGCCACACCGGGGACACTTGCGGATGCCTCTCAAGGTGGCCTTGCCCAGGTCCGACAGGAACGCTGGCACTTTGCTCCTAGGCTCCATTCTTCAAGGAGTCTGGAAGGAAGGAAGGAAGGAAGGAAGGAAGGAAGGAAGGAAGGAAGGAAGGAAGGAAGGAAGGACAGAAGGAAGGACGGAAAGAGGGAGGAAAGAGGGAGGGAGGGAAGAAGGAAGAAAATAGGGAGGGAGGGAATAAAAATAAAAATAGATAAATAAGCAAGCAGAAATGGTATAACACTATACACATCTATCTTCTATACACATAATAAAAGTGAAAAATGTGTATGTGGTGGAGGTGTCCACTGACGTTGCAGGTTACAGTGAGTGGCATGAGCATGAAGCCCAACCCCTGCCAATGTCCTCCCCAAACACCACATCCCACCACCCAAGGAATGCTTTCATTGGGGGAGAATTTCTGACATGTATCCTCCACCACAGGTAGGCATCCCAGGGTTCCTTGTGTGGAAATTGCATGACCCTGGCCACTGCCTCTCCCGTAACCCTTTCCTATGGCACACAACAAACAAAGAGGAATTGATCAGCTACTGAACAGATTGGAGGGGTTTGGGGGACTGAGACCAATTGTAAATACTGGCAGGATTTGGGGGTGATTGTCCCTGGTATATGGGAGATGTAGTTCACCTTTATCCAGAGAGCACTAAACACAGCTGATGACAGATCTGGACTACATCTGGCACACTGAGCCAATATGGCCAACTGTGAATACAGGCCTGGTTTGGGGAGGACTGACCAATGATTCTAGGAATTGTAGTTCACTCAAATCATTATGTATTTTCTAATGAGAGCATTCATAAAGAATGAGATCACATTCTGGCTTTTTCCTAATGAGAAGTGTTACTAACTAACTAAATGATATGACCTAACACCCTAAAACAAACAATGGCTTTTTCAAATCACCCGGGCACCTCTGGGTACCCAAGCAAGTCTATATAAATACAAATGTAATGTTCGTTTGTGGGATTAATAGAACTCAAAAACCACTGAATGAATTAACACCAAATTTGGACACAAGACACCTAACAACCCAATGTATGTCCTTCACTCAAAAAAATTGATTGCTGGGATTTATAGTTCACCTACAATCAAAGAGCATTCTGAACCCCACCAACAATAGTATTGGGCCAAACCTCCCACACAGAACCCCCATGTGGGCCACAGCAATGTGTGGCAGGGGACGGCTAGTACATAATAAAAATGAAATGCACAGATTGACAATCATGCAGAATTTCAGGAGCTGAGTAGCACTTCCAGCATTCCTTGCCCTTGGTTATGCTGCTTTTCCTCGTAAGCCGCTTTACGTCTCCTTTGTGGAGAGAAAAAGTGGGGCATAAAGAAACATAATACAATTGGCAACAAAAACCCTTGTGCCGGCAGAACTGCTGACCAACAGGTCAGCAGATCAAATCTGCAGAGATTGGGTCGAGCTCCCTCTGTCAGCTCCAGTTCCCCATGTAGGGACATGAGAGAAACCTCCCACAAGGATGGCAAAAAATCAAACACTTTTAGGGCGTCCCCTGCGCAATGTCCTTGCAGACGGCCCATTCTCTCACACCAGAAGAGACTTGCAGTTGCTCCAGTTGCTCCAGACACACAAAAAAAGATAGAACCAATGAGGAAATGACATTGATAACCCAGGAACAAAAATCGTGTTGCACAGGGTGATAACACATTCAGACTCTAGGCTACATTTCATCACCAGGCTCCGTTTCCCATCAGAATAAAGGCTATCCTTGAAGGTTCACCATATATCACTGGAACTCTGAATGTGCCATAAGACTCACATAAAGCGCTGCACAAGGGCCTCCATTGCAGGACCCCCTCTTTGCCTTTCTAGGTATCCCAGGGAACATCATGCGCCCATTGCGCTTGTCCCTCGCTGGGAGAATGGAGCAAGACATAGAGTCCATGAGACGCCTGTCTGACGTGGTCCCGAACAAGATAAACAATGGAATTCATGGGGGTTCCAGGGAGAACAGCCAGCCCAGCACCATCACAATTCAATAATTCAGAACCTCAGTGATGGTGTCTGAGTGAGATCATAATACAGACCAACGTTATGTACAGTCTGTCCCCGAGTTATAAGCATCTGACTGACAAACGACTCCTAGTTAAGAATGGGACTGAGACAACAGGAAGTGAGAGGAATCTTCTATTATATTACTATTTTGTATTTTATTACTATTATTATACCATTATTTTATATATATACAGGCAGTCCCCGAGTTGCAAACATCTAATTTACAAATGACTCTAGTTAAGAACGGGGATGAGCCCTGCTACATGCACAATGGAGGACCTTCTTGCGGCAACACCAGAGGCACTCTAAGTGGCCAGATACTGGTCAAAGGACATTTAATCAACTACCAAGTTTGCAAAATTTGTGGTTTTTTATCTGTTTGTATGTTTTGTTCTGTTAGAAATGTAATACAATGGTATGTAATACAATGGTATGGTTGCTGATGACACAATAAATAAATAAATAGCCTCAACGTTCTGTCATTGGAGTATACGCCCCCCCCCCTTTTAGGAAAGCTTGATTCCACAACCCCCACTATAATGAGCCCTCCTCCGCGAATAACCTGCTTCTCCTTTATCTCACCCAAGTTTTTAATTAGTTTTTAATTAGTCTTTTCTTCTGATCATTACATATAGCCCGTCCATTTTCACTGTGATTGTGTTTATTGTAATTTTATATTGCTACGCATTCACATGTTTTATGTAATTATGATGTTGCTGTTTATTGTCTGCGTTTTTGGTTTGCGTTTTCGGTTTTATTTGCTGTTATTTGTTGTTTGGGCTTGGCCTCATGTAAGCTGCCCTGAGTCCCCATCGGGGAGATGGTGGCATGGTATAAATAAAGTTTATTATTATTAAAGTGTATTAGTTGTAGTCCGAAAGAGAGTGTGGACACGCTATTGTGTGTTTTGTTTGCCAGGGGGAGTTGTTTTTACACATACACTGTAGCGTCTTTTTGCTTTTTTTGGCCTTTAAGTTGCTTTTTTAAGTGCAGTTTATTAATGACTTAGGATTGTTTTTGCACACCCATCACTTCCCGGAAATCCACCCTAATCATATTTTACCTGCCATGTCCAGCATATTTTAAAATTTTAATTATTATATTTGGTCCAGCCATAAGTTTTTAAATGTGGTCATGCTATTGCTAATGTTTATTGTTTATTTGCTGTTATGAGTTTTATTTACTGCTTGTATTATTTTTGCTTGTTATTGCTGTGTTGTGGGCTCGGCCTCATGTAAGCCGCACCGAGTCCCTTGGGGAGATGGTAGCGGGGTACAAATAAAAGTGCTGTTATTAATATTATTATTAATATTATTATTATTCTGTTGTATTTTTCAGTGTTTTTGAGTGATAGTCACTCGTTGGCCTGATAGGGCGTATTGTGTACAAATTTCGTGTCAATTCGTCCAGTGGTTTTTAAGTTATGTTAATCCCACAAACGAACATCACATTTTTATTTATATAGATTTCAAATATTTGTACCCCAACCTTCTCTACCCCCTGTAAGGGAGACTCAGGGGGTAACAATTTGATGCCCCATATATACAACAGATAAAACAACAGTTACATAATAAGTAAAACATTAAATTAGATTAAAAGCCATTTAAAATAGTACAAGTCTATGATACTCTCTCTCATATTATTATGATTACTAGCCATCCCCTGTCACACGTTGCTGTGGCCCAGTCTGGTGATCTGGAAAATAAAGTGATGTGAAAGTATTTCTTGCTGTTTCTTTGTCAGTGTTGATGTGGAGAGTGCATGTTCCACTGTGGAACATGCAACATAGAATTGTCCTTCTTTAGGGGTCCCTTCAAATCTAGGATACTATATCTCTCTGTGTGTGAATCATATCTATCTCTCTATATCTATGGCTGGATGACTCTTTGTCAGGAGGGCTTCGATGAGGTTTTCTTGCCCTGGTGAAGGGAGTTGGACTGGGTGGCCTTAAGTATTTTCTGTTGGTCATGGGGGTTCTGTGTGGGAAGTTTCCCCCATTTCTGTTGTTCGTGGGGTTCAGAATGCTGTTTGATTGTAGGTGAACTATAAATCCCAGTAACTACAAATCCCAAATGTCAAGGTGTATTTTTCCCCAAACTCCATTTGTGTGCATATTTTGACATATTGAGTATTCGTGCCAAGTTTGGTCCAGATCCATCATTTATTTATTTATTTATTTAATTTATTTGTATACTGCTCTTCTCAGCCCTTAGGCGACTCAGAGCGGTTAACAACAAACAGCAGCAACAATTCAATGCTAGCATCATACAAACCATTAAAAAAAACAATTAGCACAATAATACACTAAGCAATTAACATCAATAAACATCAATAACAACTCATTAGTGTCTCATAACTAAAATCATAATCCAAGCTCATCATCCGTTGTTCCCGTTTCCTATAGTTCATTATAATTCATTGCACTGCCTATTCAAATAACCAGGTTTTCACTTTATTCCGAAATGCCATTAATGAGGGAGCCGATCTAATGTCTGTGGGAAGGGCGTTCCACAGCCGAGGGGCCACCACTGAGAAGGCCCTGCCCCTCGTCCCCGCCAACCATGCCTGTTTATTGTTTAGAGTCCACAGTGCTCTCTGGATGTAGGTGAACTACAACTCCCAAACTCAAGGTCAATGCCCACCAAACCCTTTTAGTGTTTTCTGTTGGTCATGGGATCACTTCCATCGTTGGTGGAGTTTGATTGTAGGTGAACTATAAATCCCAGCAACTACAACTCTCAAATGACAAAATCAAAAAATTTTGAGTGGACATACATTGGGTTGTTAGGTGTCTTGTGTCCAAATTTGGTGCCAATTCCCCCAGTGGTTTTTGAGTTCTCTGAATACCACAAACAAACATTACATTTTTATTTATATAGATTATTATTATTATAATTATATTTATTGACACCCCACTATACCAATGCTAATGTATACCAAAACCTCAGAGCATACACTCTACACCAGGCCTGAGCAAACTTGGGCCCTCCAGGTCCTTTGGACTTCAACTCCCATCATTCCCAACAGCCTCAGGCCCCTTCCTTTTCCCCCTCAGCCGCTTAAGCGGCTGAGGGGGAAAAGGAAAGGGCCTGAGGCTGTTGGGAATGATGGGAGTTGAAGTCCAAAGGACCTGGAGGGCCCATGCCTGTTCTACACTGTGGAATTAACGCTGTTTGACACCGGTTTCACGGCCTAGCTCCATGCTGTGGGGCCATGGGAGTTGCAAGCCCTTGGCAGAGGAGGCTAAAGGCCTTGCAGAATGACACACAACCCTCTCTCTCCCCGTTGCCCCTGACTAGCACTCTGCGTATGCTCAGGAACCCTTCGCCCACCGCCTTTCCGTAGGAAGAGGAAACTGCGAAACCCCTTTACCTTCTCCAACCCGGCCTCCGCGGTGGCTCCTTACAAAGGGTTCTGCGACGCTCTTCTGTAACGGCCTCTCCGATTGGCCGAGCCCGGTCACGAGAGCGGGTTGGGGCCGGCGCGCCGAGCACGACGGGAAACGTAGTCCTGTTGTCGCCTTTCAGTGCTTCCGGGTTTTTTTTTTTTTAAGGGCCAGTCTTCCTTGGAGGGGAATCATAGAATCATAGAATCAAAGAGTTGGAAGAGACCGCATGGGCCATCCAGTCCAACCCCATTCTGCCAAGAAGCAGAAATATTGCATTCAAATCACCCCTGACAGATGGCCATCCAGCCTCTGTTTAAAAGCTTCCAAAGAAGGAGCCTCCACCACACTCCGGGGCAGAGAGTTCCACTGCTGAACGGCTCTCACAGTCAGGAAGTTCTTCCTCATGTTCAGATGAATCTCCTCTCTTGTAGTTTGAAGCCATTGTTCCGCGTCCTAGTCTCCAGGGAAGCAGAAAACAAGCTTGCTCCCTCCTCCCTGTGGCTTCCTCTCACATATTTATACATGGCTATCATATCCCCTCTCAGCCTTCTCCAGGCTAAACATGCCCAGCTCCTTAAGCCGCTCCTCATAGGGCTTGTTCTCCAGACCCTTGATCATTTTAGTCGCCCTCCTCTGGACACATTCCAGAGACTCAAAGCGGCTCACAATTAAAAAAAACATTACAACTAGAAATATACCAATATACTATAATAAAACAGTATATCATTTTGTATTATTATATATGATCAATGTTATATTTAATATATTAGTATTACTATATTACAATATTATAACCTCAAGCCCCTTTCCTGGGCTGTAGTCCAGCTAATTTTGGGAAAGGCGTACGGCAAGGCTGCATACTCTCCCCCAACCTTTTTAACGTGTATGCAGAACACATCATGCGATGTGCGGGGCTTGATGAATGCAAAGCTGGGGTGAAAATTGCTGGAAGAAACATTAACAACCTCAGATATGCAGATGACACCACTCTGATGGCCGAAAGCGAGGAGGAGCTGAGGAGCCTTCTAATCAAGGTGAAAGAAGAAAGCGCAAAAGCTGGGTTGCAGTTAAACATCAAAAAAACCAAGATTATGGCAACAAGAATGATTGACAACTGGAAAATAGAGGGAGAAAATGTGGAGGCCGTGACAGACTTTGTATTTCTAGGTGCAAAGATTACTGCAGATGCAGACTGTGGCCAAGAAATCAGAAGACGCTTCCTTCTTGAGAGGAGAGCAAGGACCAATCTCAAGAAAATAGTAAAGAGCAGAGACATCAGACTGGCAACAAAGATCCATTGCCTAGTCCAAGCCATGGTATTCCCTGTAGTCACCTACGGATGTGAGAGCTGGACCTTAGGGAAGGCTGAGCGAAGAAAGATAGATGCTTTTGAGCTGTGGTGTTGGAGGAAAGTTCTGAGAGTGCCTTGGACTGCGAGAAGATCCAACCAGTCCATCCTCCAGGAAATAAAGCCCGACTGCTCATTGGAGGGAAGGATACTAGAGACAAAGTTGAAGTACTTTGGCCACATCATGAGGAGACAGCAAAGCCTAGAGACGACAATTATGCTGGGGAAAGTGGAAGGCAAAAGGAAGAGGGGCCGACCAAGGGCAAGATGGATGGATGGCATCCTTGAAGTGACTGGACTGACCTTGAAGGAGCTGGGGGTGGTGACGGCCGACAGGGAGCTCTGGCGTGGGCTGGTCCATGAGGTCACGAAGAGTCGGAGACGACTGAACGAATGAACAAGTACAGCTAATTAGTAGCCATCTGCATTAAATCACTTCTGACCGAAAGGTCATGAGTTCTAAGCCAGCCCAAGTAGGAGTGATCTCCTGACCATTCATAGTCTAGCTTGCTGTCGACCTATGCAGCCCAAAAGACAATTGTATCTGTCAAGTAGGAAATGTAGGTACCACTTTATACAGGGAGGCTAATTTAACTAATTTACAACACCATAAAACCTTCCAGCAGTGTGCAAAAGAATGAGGATGTACTCCATCAAGGACTTGGTGTCACAAATGGATGGGGAAGCCGCAGCTCCCCCTGTGGCCGGAATCAAGCATACCCTCACGAAGCTGGAAAACTGGAATGTTAAATTATATCAGGGGCTTGAAGTGACTGGACTGACCTTGAAGGAGCTGGGGGTGGTGACGGCCGACAGGGAGTTCTGGCGTGGGCTGGTCCATGAGGTCACGAAGAGTCGGAGACGACTGAACAAATGAACAACCGCAACATATCAGGGGCCCTCAAACATTTTTAAACAGGGCCAGGTCACAGTCCCTCAAACTGTTGGAGGGTCGGATTATAATTTAAAAAACAAACAAACATGAATTCCAATGCACACTGCTCATATCTTATTTGTAGTGTCAAAAACACTTTAAAACAATACAATAATTAAAATGAGGAACAATTTTAACAAATATAAACTTATTAGTATTTCAGTGGGAATTGTGGGCCTACTTTTGGCTGATGAGATAGGATTGTTGTTGTTGTTGTGTGCTTTCAAGTCGTTTCAGGCTTAGGTTGACCCTGAGCGAGGGCCGGGTAAATGACCTATGTGGCCCTCGGGCCTTCGTTTGAGGACCCTTGGTCTATATTATGTGGTATGTCTAAATGGCATTGAATGTTTGCCATGTATATGTGCATTTTAATCTGCCCTGAGTCTTCTGCGGGGTGAGAAGGGCAGAATAGAAATACTGGTAATATTGCAACGCCCTGTATGTTGGCCTTCCGATGTCTACAACCCAAAAGCTCCGTATTGTTCAGAATGCGGCAGCCAGGTTACTCACAAGAACGCCCATGAAATGCCATATAACACCAGTGCTGCAACATTTACATTGGCTTCCAACTGAGTACCGTGGCCTGTATAAGATGTTAGTTCTGACCTTTAAAATTCTTTACGGCCAGGGTCCATCGTACCTTAGAGACTGCCTCTCCTTCTCCCACCATCGGAGGTAGCAACAACCAGCCCAACGCAACTTACTCTATATACTGGGACCTAGAGAAGTGCACTTGGAAAGTACTAGACGCAGGGCTTTTTCTATTTTTGCCCCTGCCTTATGGAATTCCTTGCCGCCCTATATGAGAGCCATGCATGATTTAGGGCCTTTTACTCTAGCACTTAAGACCTGGCTTTTTACTAGAGTATTCGATCTCTATTAATTTTTAAATTCTGTATGCATGTATTTTATCTTTTACAATTTAGCTGTAAATCACCTAGAGCATTCTCGGATGCAGGGCGATTAATAAGTAATTAAATATGATGATGATGATAAATTAGTATTACTATGTAATATTATTATTATATATCATATTATATTGTTAGTATTATATTGTATTATATATTGTATTGTATTATACTAGAATATTACGAGCAGTTCGAAAACATACAAATGTGAGTAGATCAATAGGTACCGCTCTGGCGAGAAAGTAATGGCACTCCATGCAGTCATGCCAGTGGCCACATGACCTTGGAGATGTCTATGGACAACGCCGGCTCTTCGACTTAGAAATAGAAATGAACACCAATCCCCAGAGTCGGACACAGAGGAAAATCTTTACCTTTACCTATGAGGAATATCCAAAAAGTAGTTTAAAAAAAAATACAGATTTTTTAAAATAAATATTTTTTAAAATACAAAGAATGAATATGTTTAAAGAAAACTTACCTGGATTGTAACCTAGGTATGGCATTATTTTTTCACATCATCACTATTCAGTTCAAGTTTTTGATGCCTGGGTCATTAAAGTCTCAAGTGTTGCTTCAATTTAGTGAACAGGTGATAGTTGTTGGAGTAAAGGTTTCCCCTGACATTAAGTCTAGTCGTGTCTGACTCAGGGGGGAGCAGTACCTATTGATCTACTCACATTTGCATGTTTTCAAACTGTTAGGTTAGCAGAAGTTGGGCCTAACAGTGGGAGCTCACCCCATTCCCTGGATTCAAACCATCAACCTTTTGGTCAGCAAGTTCAGCAGCTCAGCGGTTTAACCCACTGTTGCTTTGGGTATTTATCCTTTTAAATGTTAACTTTTTTTTAAAAAAATACCAATTTAAAACTTTTAAGTATTGTTATATTAGTTAAATTGTGATTTTAGTGTTCACTTAATTTGGTGGTAATGTCTTGTTATTGCTTATGTTAAAGTTTACTGTGCCATTTTTAATTTGTCATGTCTTGCTTATTGGCTGGTTGTATGATACACCATTGAATATTGCCATTCTATGTTGCTAACCACCCTGAGTCCCCATCAGAGAGATAGGGTGGGATACAAATAAAGTAGTTGTTGTTATTATTATTATTATTATTATTATTATTATTATTATTATTATTATCTAAAATGCAGATGTGTGCTTTTTACCTTAAGAACAGACAAGCATCTCAAGATCTGAGGATGACATGGGTAGGAATCCCTCTGGAGCATTGCAGCACTCCCAACATACCTGGGAGTCACTCTGGACCGTGCTCTGACTTACAAGAAGCACTGCTTGAATATCGAGCAATAAGCGGGTGCTAGAAATAATACCATACGAAAGCTGACTGGCACAACCTGGGGATCACAAACAGACACAGTAAAGACATCTGCCCTTGTGCTTGGCTACTCTGCTACTGAATACGCACGCCCAATGTGGAACATATATCACCATGCTAAAACAGTGGATGTGGCTCTTAATGAGACATGCCGCATTATCACAGGATATCTACGCCCTACACCGCTGGAGAAGCTATACTGTTTAGCAGGTATCACACCACCTGACATCCATCGGGAAGTAGCAGTCAATAATGAAAGGACCAAGGCAGTGACATCTCTGACCCATCCTGTTCGGATATCAGCCAGTAAGCCAATGGCTTAAATCAAGAAACAGCTTCCTAAGATCTACAGAGATACTCGCTGGAACACCTCAGCAAACTAGGATCCAAAAGTGGCAGGCTAAAACCTGGAACTTCAAGCCATGGCTGAGACCAGATGAGAAGCTCCCTCCTGGGCACACAGAAGGTGGGGCAACTTGGAAGGCGCTGAACAGACTGCACTCTGGAACCATGAGATGCAGAGCCAACCTTAAGAAATGGGGCTGCAAAGTGGACTCTCCAACATGAGAGTGTGGAGAAAAGCAAATTTAGACCACCTACTACAATGCAGCATGAGCCCCGCCACATGCACAATGGAGGACCTTCTCGCATCAATACCCGAGGCACTCTTAAGTGCCAGCTACTGGTCAGAGAACATTTAACATCACACCAAGTTTTTGGCTTTGTCGTTTTTTATACTTAACTGTATTCTCAATTCGCTTCTGACAGGATAAATAAAAACGCAGCAAGTACTGTATTTAAACATGAATGTTAAACTCGTGTCCTTTGTTTCATATTTTGTGTATTTTAATATGTATTTTATAGAACTGTTTTAATGTATATCTTTTATAGAAATACGTTTTAATATGTGTATTTGCAGTATTTTTACAATATTTATGTGTTTTAATTATTCTGTCACTTGCCTCGAGCCAGGAGAGGCAAGTAAGTCTTATTATTATTATTATTATTATTATTATTATTATTATTATATTATTATTACTACTACTACTACTACTACTACATCTTGTAGGTTTTAACTCATGCAGCATATTTGATGACTGGTGATGTAATGAGCTTCCTTCAGCCCAAATTGTTCTTTGATCCTCATATGTAAACTATCAACACTGGAATTCAGGAAGGAACTTGCTCCACAAACCTGCATTATGTCCAAGACAAGTGTTTCTTTCGCTACAGCTTTTGCTTTCAGAACAATAAAAAAACACATTCAGAAGGGAAAGACAAATAGCCTTTGAATAAATATTGCCAAGCCAACTCCATGGTAAGGTCGCCATATATTGGAAATAATGTGAAAATTTTTAGATTTGAACCATTTAACAATTCTGTTTATTCCTCTTTTAATGTTTACAAGGGGCGTACATGAAAGATTTCCCCTGACCCACTTCTATGTATCATAGGACTCTGAAACTGCATGTGTAATGATATAAGTCTCTAGGCTACATGCCAATTTGCAACTCGGGACTGGCAACGGTCTTGATTGTACAGGTGCTGAAGTGCTGTGAGGTTTGAGAATGGACCCAGTGGAAGACTGAGCAGTCCTCAAGTTCCTTTTCTTGAAAGGCAGCACACCAAAAGAGACATTCGAGGAGATGATAGAAGTTTATGCTAAGGATTCTGGCATCGTCCATTCCAATGTGGTCAGACTTCGGTGCAAACAGCTCCGATTCTCTGCTACTGATGAATACACCATCCAGCAAGTGGAGGTCGCCATTTTGGAAAATGGCGTAACCATTGGCCACCTAGCCCAAAATGTCAAGATGAGTGTGGGGTCCGTGGAAAAAATCACCCAAGACCTTCTTCCCATGCATGTTGCTGGGTACTTGGCTGCTCACACCTTTCCAGAAGCAGGAACGAGTCAAATGCTCTCAGGCTCTCTTGACAATGATGTGCCATGGAAACCAGGACTTTTTCCATCAACTGATCACACAAGGTGAAAGCTGGGTCCATCACTATGGTCCTGAGACTAAAGTGCAGTCAATGCAATGGAAGCATCATGACTCACCACCTCCATCTGTAGACAAGGTCATGCTCAACAGTATTTTGGGACCAGGACGGAGTAGGATTGATGGATTTCCTGGCAAAGGGGCCATGATCACCATGGCACATACTATGCTTCACTGCTGCAGAAATTGCAGGAGGCCATCAAAATCAAGAGACAACGTGGTACGCTCACTAAAGGTGTCCATTCCACCTTCTGCAAGACAAGACACCAGTTCCCAACTCCTATGTTGCCCAAATGGAAGAAGCATGCTCCGGTGGCTTTAAAATTCGGCCACATCCCCTATTCACCACCTCACACCATTGGACTTCCACGTCTTTCCAACAAGGAAGTTATTTTTTTGAAGGGAAAGCATTTCTCAGGTGATGAGACGACGTGGCTTTTGGAGCAACCTGTCGACTTCTCCAGTGTTTACAGTTGTTTAAAAGATGGGAGAAGTGTGTATCCCGATGTGGCACCGCTAGATAGGAGGACTCAGAACTGGGCCAAGTTGCATTGCTCTGAGTCCACAGGAAGTGGCTTGGGATAAATCTTTCATGAACGCACCTCATATATGCCGTGAGTTTCAAATTACAAATTTATACTCTTTTTAGTGTTATGAGCCACTACTGAGTCTTGTTAAGAGAAGAAAGCAGGATCTAAATAAATATAATAATAACAGTACTGTTTTCAGGGGAAGGACCTGGCAAAAGCACCCCTGAGTATCCCTTTCCTATGCAATTCCAAGGATTGTTAAGCCAGAAGGCAGAGAGAGAGACGCAAATGCAATTTAGAAAGAAAAAGAAGAATCATTTCATTGGCTCCCTTTTGGGATTACTTTAGGATGCTTTTTAAAATGTTCCTTCCAGCCATAAGGTCATTTGTCCCTTTGGTTTAAGGAAGGTTTTTTGTCTCGGGTGGGGCATTTCAAGACAAAGCAAAGTGAACTTCCAACTCTGTAGGGATCCACACATTTCTTTCAAACCTAGAAATGTTTGGGAAAATGGCAAAAATAAGAAACAAGTATTAAAGATGGAATTAGCAAACTCACATCTTTTATTAACATCTTAATGGCTTCGGGAGGAAAGTCCACAAACTTCGAGATGAACTTTATCAAAACACATCCGTCTGAATGAAACAAGACCAAAATGTGTTGCATTTTTCAAAACAAAAAAAAAAGTTTGAACAGAAAACACCTCGTCGTCCTCTTTTGTTAAATCCCATCAATGGGATTTCATTTCGTTTATGGATCTCTTCACTAAAGCGAGTCCTTTAAAAACTGTCAAGCGTGGTAGACTCTGGAAGTAAGGAAAGGGCTGATGAAACCAACTGAAATAGATTTGGGTTGCTGCGCATTTTTCAGGCTGTATGGCCATGTTCCAGAAGCATTCTCTCCTGACATCTATGGTAAGCATCCTCAAAGGTTGTGAGGATGCTTACCATAGGCAACGGGGAAAGTGGGGTTTATATATCTGTGGAATGTCCAGGGTGAGGGAAAGAACTCTTGTCTGTTGGAGGCATGTGTTAATGCTGCAATTGATCATCTTGATTAGCACTGAATGGCCTTGGGAGTTTTTGAACCAACTGGGCACAGCATATTATTTGAGAACACAGAAATGTTGGACCGCTCTAAAACTACCATGTCAGATTACAGAGAGAAGTGATTGAAATCCACAAGCATGTGGACAATTTCCACAGAAACAAGGAAACTATGAAAATGAACAAAATCTAGCTACTAGTATTTAAGAACTCTAAAATCAGGATAGTGAATGTAGAACAACATTCAAAAAATGGAGGAATTCCAGACAGGAATAAATCAGGGCCAGCTAATCACCTCCCAACAAAGGATTCCCCCAGGCGGTAAACAGCCAGACCTTGAAACTAAAAGGCTAATTAATGCTAATCAAAGTGGTCAATTGAAACATTCACACCTGCCTCAAACAGACAAGAGTTCTTTCTTTCTCCCACCCTGGACATTACTCCACAGATATCTAAACCTCACTATCTCAGCTTCTAACAGACCTCACAACCTCGGAGGATGCCTGCCATAGATGCAGGCAAAACGTCAGGAGAGAATACTTCTGGAACATGGCCAGACAGCCCGAAAAACACATAGCAACCCAGTGATTCTGGCCATGAAACCCTTTGACGACAAATTGAAATAGATTTGTCAGCCCAGTTTTCTTTAGCACTTTAGGACAGCAGAGGAGGAAATCCCATTGCAAATGCCAGGTGACCATCAGTTCATTTTCTCATCCTATTTGGACGTCTAATCGAGATCTTGAAAAACATGCAACTTTCAAAAATACCAAGGAGCCCTGACTTCGTCCCTTTTCTCATCACCCCCTTCAAAAAAGGTATTAAAGCTTTAATTGTCATAAATCTGTGTCCAAATACAGAGAAAGAAAAAAAGAGAATCTAAGGTTAGCAATCGGCATGGACCGACCCAAGAAACCTTCTGGTTTTAAACTGGGCGATACTGACAAGTCATGGGCTCCATCTGTTACAATGCAGCACCAAACTCACCCCAAACCTCTCTTTTGGAAGAAATCGCAGACATAGAGGTGACAGTCAGAAGACATGTTTACGCAGATTGGAAAAGGCAGCAAGGAGACATAAATGAGAGCAAACTCTGGAGATGAAATTTTGAAATATGCTTTTATTTTATTCTTTTGGAGCCAGGTTGAGAACCGGCTTTTCTCAGCAGCTGCAGCCGGCATGGGTGAACTTGGCCCCTCCAGGTGTTTTGGACTTCCAACTCCCACAATTCTGGGGCTGCTGGGGGGGGGGGGGGGATGAAAGGGCCTCAGGCTGTTAGGAATTGTGTGAGTTGAAGTCTAAAACACCTAGAGGGCCCAATTTTTCCCATGATTGAGCTACAGGATAACACAACCGCCCAGGGCTGCTTACTAGAAATCTGAAGCCACCTGGCTCTATTAGTTTTGGGATGGCGGCTGCGAATACAGTCGGCGCAATACTAATCCCCCCCCCCCCCCTTTTCAAGATTCACTTGTCCTCTCCTTTGGCCAAACTCACTGTCCCTATTAGCTCCATTGAGTAATGAAATCCAAAGGGGAAAGGACTGTTGCATTTCCAGGCCCACCCTCCCCATATGTCAGAGGGTCAGGTCTTCCCATAAAAATACATCATTTGGCTTCTGAACAGCTAAAACTCAATGACCCCTCAATACATTGCTCCACTACAACCAAAGTAGAACAAAGAAGTCTACTCCTCCACTTGGGATGAAGAAATACTAAACTTAAGGGGTCATTTTCTTTATTTTTCTCCCCGTTTTTGTGTTTTCATCCCTTTTTTTTTTTTTGCACTTTCTGAAGGCTAAACAAGGAGGTAGGATAGAATGGGTTTTTTGGCCTCTGAAAAATTCACAATGCTTCACTCGGCAGAAGCGGAGCATCTTCCAGACTTCCAAGCCTGATCTGCCCACTGCTACATAAAACCATATACAAGAGGCATTCATTAAAAACTTCCCCTGACCCACTTCTATTTCTTACAGGATGCCAAAACTGCCCATGTGTAATGATGTAAGTCTCTATAAGTTACGTACCAATTTACAACCCAGAACGGATTAACGGTCTTGACTGTACAGATGCTGAAGTGATGTGAGGTTTGAGAATGGACCCAGTGGAATACAGAGAAGTCCTCACGTTCCTTTCCTTGAAAGGCCACACACCAAAGGAGACGTTCGATGAGATGAAATAGATTTATTGTGAGGATTCCCCATCACATGATGGAGTCAAGAACTGGCATCATCCATTCCAATGTGGTCGGACTTTGGTGGAAACAGCTCCAATTCTAGGGCCAGCCCACTCTGCTATTGATGAGCACACCATTTAGCAAGTGGAGGTTGCCATTTTGGAAAATTGCCCCATAACCATTCACCACATAGCCCAAAATGTCAATATGTGTGGGCTTCATGGAAAAAAATCACCCAAGACCATCTTCACATGTAGAAGGTATGCGCTTGCTGGGTCCCTCGGCTGCTCACACCTTTCCAGAAGCAGGAACAAGTTGAATGCTCTCAGGCTCTCTTGACAACGATGTGCCATGGAACCAGGAGGACTTTTTCAACAGACTGATCACACAGGATGAAATCTGGGTCCATCAATCGGATCCTGAGACTAAAGTGCGGTTGATGCAATGGAAGCATCATGACTCACCACCTCCAAAGAAGGCACGTGTCCAACTCTCGTCAGGCAAGGTCATGTTCACAGTATTTTGGGACCAGCACGGAGTTGGATGGATGGATTTCCTAGCAAAGGGGACCAAGATCAGTGGGGCAGACTAGGCTTCACTGTTGCGCACATTGCAGAAGGCCATCCAAACCAAGAGACAGTGAGGAATGTTCATCAAAGGTGTCCTTTGCCTTCTGCAAGACAATGCACCAGTTCACAACTCACCTGTTGCGCAAATGGAAGCATGCTCCTATTTGGCTAGGAAAGTCGACTGCATCTCCCTCATTCACCTGACCTCGCATCATCGGACTTCCACCTCTTTCCAACAAGGAAGTTATTTTTGAAGGGAAAGCATTTCTTAGGTGATGAGACTCTGATTTCCGAAGTCACAAAACTTTTGGAGCAACCTGTCGGCTTCTCTAAGCAAGGTGTTGACAGTTGCTTCAAAAGATGGGAGAAGTGTGTGTCCCAAGGTGGCACCGATGGAGGGAAGGACTCAGAATGGGGCCAAGTTTCACTGTTCTCCATCCACAGGAAGTGGGTCAGGAGAAATCTTTAATGAACACCCCTTGTAGCTCTACATGGTAAATCAAGTCAAGCTTACCTCAACTCAAGTCGAAAAGTCCACTAACAGTTAAGACCAAAGTTATTCTCTATTATCTCTGGCGGGGCAAAGAAACGAGAGCGTGGCATGTTTGGTTAATTCAAAGTCTAACAATGTATTCGAGATTCACATGCAAAAGCCAAAGCCAAAATCATTGAACTCTTCTAAGATCTTACTCTTTAAAGTCACATAGATCTTTTTCCTGCCTCTTTCAAAAGAAAGAGGCATACAAAAGCAGAGCGACTCCTGTGAAAAAATATTAAAATCTGCCGAAAGATTTTACATGATAAAAGGAGTACATGTCAATGTAAAAACGGACAGGTATTTAAAAAGCTGGTTTTGTAAGAATGTGTTAACATTTTAATCATAACGACGTCTGAAACCAGGCTGAAGTTCACCAGTGAAGTAAACTCAACAGGGATTTTTTTTTATCCCAGGCACCTTCCCACATTGAACAAAAGCGACAAGACAAAAAAAGGGTTGGATCCAAACGCAGAGAGCTCTGTACAACTACTTCCTGTGTGTCAATGACAACTTCCCCCCTTCTGCCACTCTCCTATTTTTAATAATTTAAACAGCTGACAGTAAGGCAAAAATCCACTTGGTTGAAAAATGTCTAGATACAAAATAATGTAAACCAATAAGTTATATTTGAAACCCCAGTATAACAAAAGCGAGAGGAGATGGACACTTTATACAACAGGCTCTCTCTTTAAAACAGAATTGTGCACAAGCTGAAGATTGCGACAAACAAACCTTCAGGGTTCACACAGTTTTGGCGTGTTATTATTTTTTTTGTTTGTACAACTTCTTTCATATACATTTTGTTTAAAGTCATACCAGGAATGCAAACTAGAACTGCACGCTACTTACTTCAGTGGAAGAAAAAAAACCAAACAAGTTTTGATATTGTGCAATTTCCTGCCCCAGTCTAAAAAGTGGCAGAAATCCCTGCATTGGTTGTGTTTCAAACAAAGATCTTTACGAAACACATCTCGAAAAGAGGAAAAGAAGGCAAAAGTTGGCAGATATCCAGCATCTAGTATTTTTTTTCCTTGTGTGTTTAAAAAAAATGTGGACAACAAAGTTTCATGATTAAAAATAAATACTGTTTTGACTTTTGCACTGACTTGATTGGATAGATTGTTTGGAAGTAAACAAAGGATTTACACTGCTCCGTCTATAGCCTCCAAGCCGCCGTTGTTCTGTTCCAGAGTCCTTCGCTTGCTCTCCCCTCACTGCGTCTCAAAGCCGGCCATCCGATATCCAGTTTGACTCGTCAAAACACTTCCGTTCTGCCCTTGGGGCGGGGGAGGGGGCGGAGGAGGAGGGGGTGGCACTCCGTAATTGGCCCCCATCCAGGCGGGAGAAGACTGCGTCTGGCTGCAGGGAGGAAAAATGGGGGAGGGAGAGGGAGGGTTTTCAGCTAGGCAAAGGGGTTGGAGCTGGAGTTCAGCAGAGAAGGCGCAAGACCTTGCAAAGCTACAATTCCCAGGATCTCACCTCATTTGAGCCAAGGTCATTTGAATGGTCAAGATCTTGCTAAGAAAACTTACACTATGTGTTGGAAATTATTGGAAAGCATGCCATGCACAGCCCTATTCCAAAAAGAATGCATCAATAACGCACATGGCATTGGGTTGGAAATGATTGGAAGGTACACCATGCAAAACCCTATTCCAGAAATAGTGCATGTATCAATGACACACATTGTTGGAAAAACAGCAACCTTCCAAGCCGCCACTAACTGTTGTAAGTGTGTATAATTGTTAACCTATATAGTATGTACATTTTGGTTTGCCAGTTTGATTGTACCTCTTTGGTGTGGGAGGGGCTTCAGACACAGGACTCCATTTTTGTTATACAGTATGCCTTTAGACATCAATGCAAGTGGACGCAGTTTGTCTCTTTTCAGACTTCAGTGAGTACAGTTATACAGTTTTGTACTATATCTATATGCTAAAGACATATGACTATGGACTAATATGCTCAATATACACAAGAAGTTTGTTAGCAAACCTGAGATGTTATTTTTAAAGAAGACTACTTTGTATTGTCTCTTGAGTGCATGTTTTAAACAAGAGGTTTTCAAAGCAGTGTATATCTTTTGGACAATTACAACTGTAAAGAAACAACTATCCTCTGCTAACCCAATATATTTTTGTAGTGGCATGCCTTTATCCGTGGCAGTTTAAAGACATGGTTCTTCAGTTCAACAGCTGAGTTACCTGCGTGCCATTACACGAATGCTTGTGAATATCACTTGTTCAAAGAGTCGACTTATTATTATTTTTATTTATTTATGGCATTTATATGCCGCCCTTCTCACCCCAAAGGGGACTCAGAGCGGCTTACAAGATATATTTTCATACTATATATTATTAGGATAGTACAATATCAGTATTATATATTACTATACCATTATATTGTAATATTATTAATAATATTACATGTAATGCAAATATATAATTATAATTATAATATTGTATTATTATTACTAGTATTATATTGTATTACATTATATTATAATATATATATAAAATAAAATATATATTATATCTGCTCCCCTCTGTCTTCACTCTGGCCAGAGCAGCAGTTGGTGCCAGAGGGGATAGGGGCCTCTCAACTGATAATATAGGCAGAAGACAAGATGGAAATGTCTTCTGCTCCCCTCTGTCTTAACTCTGCCCAGAGCAGCAGTTGGATAGATTGTTTTGAAGTAAATAATCTAACAAAGGTCATGCTTTTCTTAACTAGTGGTTTTCAAAAGGTGGTCTCCACATGTTTATGGAGATTCATATTTGCCAAACAGATGTGCCATCATTTTTATCTTCTCAATAAGGTTATGGTGCACTTATTTCCAATAGGTTATGTAATTTCCAATACAAGGAATGGAGTCAAGTCGCCTTGGGTCACAAAATTCAGTCAGGAAAGAAGGAAGTCGCATACGCAACAGCCTATCTGTCTATCTATCAGCAAAAGTATGCATGCATATATGTTGGCTTGCCCATTTGCACCACAAAGGCTTCTGCATGGCTTGATGGATCTGGATCCAAACTGGCACACAGACTCTTCATGATCCAACGTTAAATAATTGAGGAGATTGAATTTAAAAATAAACCCACTCCTTTGGGGCCCAGAGCAAAGAGAAAGTAAAGGAGAAAGAAAAAAAGATAAAGAAGTGGGAGGGAGGGAGGAATGATTGGAGAAGGAAAGAAAGAAAAGAAGGGAAAGAGAGGACAAAGGGAGGGAGGGAAGAAAGAAAAATAAGGGAAAGAAAAAAAGAGGGAGGGAGGAGACAGAGGGGAAAATTAACTGACAAAGGAAGAGAGAGAAGAAAAAGAAGGGAAAGTAAAGAAATGGAGGGAGGAGAAAGAGAGTAAGAATTAACTGACAAAGGAAGGGAGGGAAGAAAGAAAAAGAAGGGAAAGGAAAGGAAGAGGGAGGAGATAGAGGAGAAGAATTAACTGGCAAAGGAAGGGAGGGAAGAAAGAAAAAGAAGGGAAGGGAATAAAAAGAAAGAAAAGGGGTAAGGTGCTTGAGGGAAAGCAAGGGAAGAAAAGAGAGAGGGATAAGGTGTATTATGAGGGAAAGGGGAGAAGGAAAGAAAGAGCCACAAACAAAAAACAAACCCAGGCAATGCTAGTATTTAGAAAAGGCTGAGTGTCCTCAATAATAATAATAATAATAATAATAATAATAATAATAATAACAATAATAATAATAATAATAAACTTTATTTATACCCCGTCACCATCTCCCCAATGGGGACTCGGAGCAGCTTACATGGGGCCAGGCCCAAACAACAATTACAATAAAGAAAACCAAAACACAACCAAAAACGCAAACAATAAACATAATAAACATCATAATTACATAAAACATCAATGACTCCTCACTTCCTAAATACTACCAGCAACTTCACTGATTAAGAAACGCCGCATGACCAAGACCCACAAGACCAGTGGATTAATTAAGCAAAATGTTCACTGGAAGGATTAGTGACACAACATGCTGAAAGACTGTCCTGGCTGCAAAGATTTCTCAACACAGATGCCAGATGCAAAAAATGACTTACTTAAATCCCTGATTCCATGCCTGTCCATACATTCCATATGCCGGAACTTGCCAGCCGTTAGGCATGTACTGGCCGATCTGCTGCGCATTTCCATACCACTGGCCCCACTGACCGTAAGGAGGTGGATATCCCACTTGATTCTGCTTAAAAAATAACATTGGACCATATTAGTGCACCAGACCATCTTCCTGCTCTGAAATCCATGCCCCTCAAAGCAAGAGACACTGCGTGCACTTCAAAGTGTGTAAATTCACACCACAAAGACTGTTAGGGCATTCTGGGTGGGGAAAGGCATCCGGGTTTCTTACCTGTTGGATTGGATTGATCATATCTGGCGTCTCTTTGCCCCAGTAACATTTCACCACGTGTCCTTCTATAGTTGTGCCATTAACCGAAACAATTGCGTGGGCAGCACTTTCATGAGAATTGAACCTGTAACAGTACAAGGTACTCAGTCAGTCCCACCCCCTCTCACAAGGAAACGGCAGGGCTTCTCAAGTTCCCTTAAACTCTACATTCTTTTATCAAAAACACATACGACTGGAACTCTTGCGAAGGTTATAATAAAACCTAAATCTTTTGAACCTAGCCTCAGCAGACGGTGAAATCCTACTGATACATTCTCAGTAAAATCCACTGATTCCACGGATGTACAACAAACTCAAATTCTGTCAGTTGGATATATAGGCTTAGTTGTACATCAGGCATAATCTAAGGGAAACTTCCCATCATACACACACATATAAAGGGAAACATAGCCTTACCGCACAAAGGAGTACCCTTTATCTGGGAAGACCCGGATTTCCATTATTTGCCCAAATGGAGAAAACGTCTGGCGCATGAGCTGTTCTGCAAATCAGAAGACAAAAGGTAAAAGTCAAAACACATACCATATATACTCGAGTATAATCCGAGTTTTTTATCCCTCTTCAGGCTGAAAAAGCCCCCCTCAACTTATACTCGAATCAAGGTTATTATTTATTATTTTACTCTGTTGTTGTTATTATTATTATTACTATTAATATTTTGCCCTATTTATTATTGTTATTACATTTACATTATTTTACTCTATTATTTGTATTATTATTATTATTACATTTACATTATTTTACTCTATTATTTGTATTATTATTATTATTACATTTATTATTTTACTTGATTATTATTACTTTTACATTATTTTACTCTATTATTTTTATAATCGCATTTATTATTTTACTTTATTATTACATTCATTATTTTACTCTTAATTATTATTGCAGGGATATGTAAGCACATTTACATTGATGGTTAGAATAATGGTTGAATCAGAGTTGGACAGTCTTATCTAAATAATTTATTTCAGTCATTGACCAGCACAGGAAATAGAGTCACATTTTCTTATCTTAAATTAGTTTTATGTAAATATTCAAAAACACTGAATCTTCAGATCCCTCCATTAATGTCATTTTATTGGTATCTATTTTTATTTTGAAATTTACCAGTAGCAGTTGCCTTTCCCACCCTTGGCTTATAGTAGAGTCAATACATTTTTCCCAGGGTTTTTTTTTTTGGTGGTAAAATTAGGTGCCTTGGTTTATATTTCAAGCGTTTGGCCCATAATAGGAATATTTAAAGTTAAAGTGAAAGCTGAAAGTGCAATTACCCAGGACTGTTTATGTCTTTGTGTGATACGTGATTTTGTGTGCTGTGTTTAATAATGTTCAATGTTTTATTAGGGGAGGGTCAATTTTGATGTTTTATCCTGTTTTTATCAATGGCATTGAATTGTTGCCAACACTGTGAACCACCCCGAGTCCTCTTCAGGGTTGAGAAGGGCAGGATACAAATACCACAAATAAATAAATAAATATTCGGGTCAGTTTATACTCAAATATATATGGTAATTAAGAGCCTGCTTCTAAAGGCTGTTCAAAATTCATGACCCCTCGCACCTGTTAGTCCTGAAGTAACGCCTCCGCAGTATACGGTGCAGTTGCTTGGGCTGGACTGATTCACGACATCATCGTAGGAGAGCTGTTTGGCATTTGCTGTATGAAGAGGAATGAATAGGAAGAACTTGATACAGAGCATCAGACCTATGAAAGACCTATTAAAGCAGGGAACACTCTTTTGGATAGTCACTTCTGATAAGATACAGTGACGTTATAGGATTTTTAAATTCCACAGACTCACTCTCATATGTACTCTTTGGAGCCGGAGGTTTGCGGGTCGCCCAATTTGTCCTAATTTGTCTCCCACCAAGCCACTGTCCTCCCATCTGCTGTATCGCATTCTCAGCATCCTGTCCAGAGAGGATGAAAATACACTTTCAGAGCTAGTTAACCTGAAATTTCCTAAAAGTCATCCAATACAGCAGACGTCAACGAATGGTAATTCAGAACAAAATGTATGCTTGCATTACAGCAGGGATTCCCAACCTTTTTTTTTTTTTACCAGGGACCACTTGACCAGAGGGAGCCCCCGGTGGCGCAGTGGGTTAAATCCCTGTGCTGGCAGGACTGAAGACCAACAGGTTGCATGTTCGAATCCAGGGAGAGCGTGGATGAGCTCCCTCTATCAGCTCCAGCTCCCCATTGCGGGAACATGAGAGAAGCCTCCCACAAGGATGGTAAAACATCAAAGCATCCGGGCGTCCCCTGGGCAACGTCCTTGCAGACGGCCAATTCTCTCACACCAGAAGTGACTTGCAGCTTCTCAAGTCGCTCCTGACACGAGAAAAAAAAAAAACTTGACCAGAGACCACTTTGACCAGGGATCACTCTCCAACATTCGTACCAAAAGGGTTACGAATCACTTTTTGGTCAACTTTTAGATTTGGTTGGATTATTTGGGGTGCTGATTCAGAAAATTGCATTGGATAGACCACATCAAATCAATTTCTAACAGCTGGCTCTTTTGCGAGCAGTCCTTTTGGCCACAGATTTCCCCAAAGTGATCAAATAATCTCATTAGGCACATGAATGCTTCCAAAGACATTCAAAGCACCTACAATACCCCCAGAACCTCACATACTATTTCATAGGGAAAGGGGTACTGAAATGGTTAAAATAAACATAACCCGCAGTCTCTTGGCTTCACAATGATAAAGAGCTAAATCATGTATAAGCAATTAGCCACATCGAACCAGATTACATTCCAGTTTCCATCCCAGCCTCCCATCTACCGAAGAGGCACATTTCATCCCACTCAAGAGGGGGGAAGAGGTCCTACATTCAACCTCAAAAGTACAATACAGAAAAATCCAGGAGAAAACTACAAGATCATTTGCATGTACCAGATATGTTTCCACCAGGGACAAGCAGGGGATTCGAATATGCCTGTGTTTAGTATTGGAATCGATCCCCTTTGCATCCCAAGAGTTTAGATATGAACAGAAACAACTGACAGAGAGGTTCCACAATATTAAGCTGACAATTCTGCCCCTGAGGTGATGAGAACTGATAGGTTTGTGCCTTCTGCCTCCCTCTTGCTTTCTCACCCATTTATTGAAGAAAGAAACAAAGCCATATCCTTTAGATTTTCCCGTTGCCATGTCCTTAACCACCCGAGCGTCCCTACAAAGGAAAGAGAAGGTCGGTTAAGCCCCGACAGACAGGATCCAAGTGAAAATGTCTCACACGCAGCTCATTTCTCATGTTTCTCCTTTAACAAAACAAACTTCTTAAACGTACCAGCAATATACAGTACAGTCAAAGCAATGTTTCCCTTTCACTAAAGTATTATCATACGATAGCAAGAACTTAAACTTAATGGTGTAAACATGCAAAATCAATAGCTTTCTTTTAAAGAAAAAAACAACTATTTTACAATTGTTGGTTCACAGTTCAAAATGCTCTTACATACGGTTAAAAACACTACTACGCATGGTCAAAGCAGCTACTCAACGGAATAACTGAGGGCATGTAGCTGACTAGCATATTAGCGACCGGCTCTCTTTAACCATGCAATTTATAAACTTACTATTGGCCAACACATTCTACCTACTTATTAGAAATAGAAATAGAAAAAATGAAAAAATAGGAATTAAAAGGCATACGTCGCCTGTTAACTGAATTCTTTAATTTTCTCAGGTCAATTCGTTACCCCCTTTTTGGACTTGGGCAGCTGTAAATTTTGAGAAATTGACATTTTCAGAAATGGTTGCATTATGGAAGAAAATAAACACTAACATGTTCTTTCTTTTCTTTTACTATACACTATTAAATAATCGTTCTTAAAAACGGCATTCGTAATTAACAATCAAACAGGACTGATTGAAAACTACAAAGTATATAAAGTAAAAAATGTATAAAAGGAAATAGAAAAACTACAACGTTTGTCCACTGTGAACTGTAGCTTGCAGTTAGCCATGGCATTGCTCTCCGTTCTTCAGAGACATTCTGCAAAATAACCAGAGCCCTATTATTTGAGATTGAGTTAAAAAAAAAAGACAAAGACCCAGCTACAATAGCTAAACCCCACTGGTGGCCTGTTTACACATCTACTATTAACCAAATGTACCTAAATTCACACGCAAGAGGTTCCCAAACACAAAAGCCTGCTTCACCCTCCCCAACCCGCTAGAATCAAGCACTAAACACACACACAGAATATCCCAGAATAGAGCCAGTAAGAAAGCCATGCAGTGTAAACTGAGGAGTCTGATCCATTTAGCAAATCTAAGAGAGATGTTATGGCATCAGAAGATCTTCAAAACCATTTCAACATATACACATTCATTGCAGAAATGTGATTTTAGGAAAAGAGCTAAATAATCTAGAAATTGCTGAGACTAATGGACTTCGGTATATCTTAAGTGGCTACTCCACAGAAACCAAAAGAACCTGGCTTTATTTTAAAAAGTAGAGATACACCTCAGAAGTATCATTTGTCTAAGTTACAGCTACATGACAAATAGGGCTGAAAATAGTTTCTTTTGTAATCACATCGATGGGTGCTCTCCACACATCCTAAAATGTAAATACTTACCCTTATAATTCTTAGAAATAAGACTCCGAAAGACAAACCAAGCAAGCCACAGGAGGCGAACCCATTTACATAATACTGAATAATTATGAAGTGGTAGCTACGCATTAGCATATTTATTTATTTATTTATTTATTGACTGTGTTTTGTACCCCGCTCTATCTCAACCCCAAAAGGACTCAGAGCGGCTAAGAAAATATGAATTCTCACTGTTACAACATTATTTGAATTAATACTAATTATATTTTCAAGAACAACCAGTGGACTATTTAAAACACCTCAGAAGCAACGACTGACTAAAATAAATACTAACCACCACCAACACAACAAGACTAACTGGCCTTTTGGTTTGTTTTTTCCTTTTAAATGTGACTTTTTGTTTGCTTTTGTTTGTTTTTCTTCTTCTTTTTAAACATTATATCTAGACATTATACAACTAGAATTACAACTCAGCTAGGAAAACCAATACTTTGACCACTTACTGGAATCTGGAATACTTTAACAAGTTTTAACTGTATTAATTGAGAGCCATACTAAATCACAAATTGAGAGAAAAGTACAAGATAAATTAATTACATGAAATTAGTAAATAAATAGAAAGTTTCAAGCTTCTAAACCAGGTAAATTATTTGACACAGGTGTATGCTTTGACTGAAAGTGAAGAAACAGAGCAGAACACTGCAGATGTGAAACTGTGAACATATTTTAGTGATGCTTTGCTTTTCCTTCTTCTTCCAAGGAAAAGCAGGAATATTTGGGAACAGGGACGGAAAGACAACTTGACATGCAAACACTGTGGGAAGGGCCTGCAAGCTGCCCACAACCTTTTTCTGGGAAGTAGAGGGAAAGATCCATGTCCCATCAATAGCCAACATGGTTTCCTTTCTTGAGGGAGCATATTTAAATGGTCCTTTTCGATCCCTAATGTTTATTTTACCTGCCTCAATCTTAGTTCACTTGTGTATGTAAACTGCAGCATAAAAAATCTGGCAAAAATAAACAAAGACACAGGACCATCCAAGAGAGCCGAAGAACATCAGTAGCAGGGAGCTTGGAGGAAAAGGCAGTGTTTGTCTGATGCAGGCTGCCTTTGAGCTCAGCTTCTGGTGACTGGCTCCTTACAGACACAGGCCCTGACTGCCTGGCTGAAGCAAGGCCCACCAGACACACCTGCTGCCTCCAGAGGCTAGGTCATAAAAGGAGGACGCAAGTGGGGCCTCAGTCACACAGCACCATCCAAGAGAGCCAAAGACGACTTTAAGATCATGACAGGGGGAGGGCCTAGTAGGGTGTATCATGATGCTGCTAGAATAGTGGTGGACTGCGATGCTACTACTTGACCTAGACTTGAGAAACACTATTATGCAAGTTTGACAAGTGACAAAATACAGTCTAACATCCTATCACGACACAGTTAGAAATGAAGCAGCCGAATGATGATTAAGACATTGGTGCAATGCATTATTTGTGTATGGGGTTATTATGTTTCAATATGAAGTTGACACTTCGCACCTTGTGAAATGATGGCAGTTTTATCTACTGTTGTTTTAAAATTCTATTATTTTGTTTTTATGCTGCATGTGTTGAAGGCGGTTGTTATAATTTTATGTGACTTGTTTTATACTTTTGTGTCATTTTTATCTGTTGTATGTTATATGTGCATCCTGGAGTGCCTTGTGAGCCGCCCCGAGTCCCTTTGGGGAGATGGTGGCGGGATATAAATGGTTTTAAATTGTATTAATATCTATTTTTCTATGTTATGTTTTTTTGGTCTGTATAATTAGACACTGAATTTTTGCCTAGATGTATTGTCGAAGGCTTTCATGGCCGGAATCACTGGGTTGTTGTAGGTTTTTTCGGGCTATATGGCCATGTTCTAGAGCAGTGGTTCTCAACCTGGGGTCCCCAGATGTTTTTGGCCTTCGACTCCCAGAAATCCTAACAGCTGGTAAACTGGCTGGGATTTCTGGGAGTTGTAGGCCAAAAACATCTGGGGACCCCAGGTTGAGAACCACTGTTCTAGAGGAATGCCTCTAGAACATGGCCATATAGCCTGAAAAAACCTACAACAACCCCTTTTGCCTAGATGTATGTTGCACACCACTCTGAGTCCCCTGTGGGGTTAGAAGAGCAGGATAGAAATGAAGTAAATAATAATTTGAAGTGCAGCTATTCTGAACCAAATCACTTCATATAAAGCCTGCAGAATATCAGTGCATGATGCTAGCAGCAATATAACTTTAGGAGGGAATATTGCCAGTGCTCTCAATTTGAACTGAAGTGCTAGCCAATTAATACCCCACTGCCTGACATTTCTGAGAGAAACAGACACTTCAACTTAATACATTTAATCCTGTGACGTTATCACACTAGAGAATAAATCTGCATCCTGCAGAATTCTGGGGTTTGTAGTTTAGGGAGGTGGCTTTAACAGCCTCACTAAACAACAAACCCCAGAATTCTGCAGGCATGCCAGCAAAACCAGATTTTAAGTGTATTCATTCCCTAGTGTGATGAGCTAGCTGGAGTTGGAAACATGCAGCTTTGCAGATGCCATTAGACTTGTCAGAATAGGAACAGACTGCTGCGGGTTCCCAACCAGAACTCCTTAAGAAACAAATGGCTTATCCATCCATCCCCAGTCTTTCAATCGATCTTTTTACTACCAGGGGGGGGCACACAGATATTTTCACTAAAAGGACCAATGTGCCTGATGCGGCTGAGGGGGAAAAGGAAAGGGCCTGAGGCCAGGAATTATGGGAGTTGAAGTCCAACACACCTGAAGGGCCAAGATTTGCCAATGCCTCGGCTAGAAGGAATAACTACAAGCTAATGTTTCTTTAGGAGGCTTTTTAAAAAATTCCCCTTCCCCTTCCATCCAAGATTGTTTGTTCTCAACTCATGCCAGCAACCTGCAGTGCTCTGGACAACATCCCAGACCAGGCAGCCTTGCAGCAGTAGCTGTGAATCCATTGTCCTCTCTGAGCTAGAGATTGGACGGGAATACTTCAGCAGCTGGCACTCATTCATCCTTCCTGCAGGCCAAGAAGAGGTCGCCCATTGTGGTTCTGTCTGATGGGACAAGCAGGAAGGCCTCGTTCCAGAATACTTTCAGCAGCAAAAGACCTTCCCACTTTCAATTCACAAGCAACGAGAATATTGAGAGACAAGTCTCGAATCATAGAATCCTTGAGTTGGAAGAGACCTCATGGACCATCCAGTCTAACCCAATTGTGTCAAGAAGCAGGAAAATCACATTGAAAGCACCCCTGGCAGATGGCAATCCAGCCTCTGCTTAAAAAACATCAAAAGAAGGAGCCTCCATCACACTTCCTCCGGGACAGAGAGAGTTCCACTGCTGAACAGCTCTCTCTCACAGTCAAGAAGTTCTTCCTAATGTTCTGTTGGCATTTCCTTTAATTACCGTAGTCTTAAGCCATTGCTCCATTGCATCCTAGTCTCCAGGGAAGCAGAAAACAGCCTGCTCCCTCCTCCCTATGACTCCCCCTCACCTCTTGATCCCTGGCCCTCATCATGTCTCCTCTCCGCCTTCTCTTCTGAAAGCTAAACATGCCCAGCTCTTTAAGCCACTCGTCATAGGGCTTGTTCTCCAGACCCTTGATCCTTTGAGTCTCCCTATTCTGGATACATTCCAGTTTAGAGTCAACACATAAAAGGATGATCCACAGACATAACATTACATCCTCCACTTACACCTCATCAGGCCTACGCAGCCATTACCAAAAGAAGAGACACATTCTTAAGTTGTAATTGTCACCTTTATAAAAATTGCAAGCCAAGCTTGGGGACAGGCATGGGGAACAATCTGCTTCCCAAAGCCAATAGCTGGCACCAGACATATCCAACATGGCCAACAGAAGGACGATGGAAGTACCAAGCCATTGGAAGTACCACTGAAGCAACAGTGAAGGCTCGTCTAATTAGATTACGATGCCACTATTAGACTACATTTCTGGGACTCACCACCAAGTCCCCAAGAAAGGTTTTCTCTAGAGACAAGCTATCTGGTTATATCTACCCCTGCATAACTTTCTTTTATAATAACTACACTGCAGAACAACCTATAGTTTATTTTATTTAATAGAGCACCCATTTCACAAAAAGCCAAAACTCCAATGAAAGCTAATCCACATTAAAGCTGCTTGAATGGGACTAAACATTTCCTTCTTGTAGCACGAAGCCACTCAGCTTTACCACAGAAAACCCATTATCAAACATCTAATAATTAACCGTTATGAGATGGACACCAAGGTTTGAAATAGGTTACTAATATGACATGAAAAGTATAGAAATCTCCTAAAGCAATGGCCCAAAAGACTAGGTATCCACACTTAACTGAAAATGAACTGGATAAACTCTGAATATCTCTTTAGAGACCATAAGTAACTTCTAGCATCCTGACCCATTTAGTTTAATATAATATTGCTTGCCCCCTATATCTGACATAAGACATTACTTACGATATTCTTCCAAATGGCGCAAAAGCTGCTTTTATATCTTCAGTTGTAATTTCGGGGCTGAGGTCTCCAACAAAGACATGGAAGTGGTCTTATCGAGAAAAAGAAAGAAATATAGAAGTTTGCAGAGTACACATGGAAATTCAGGGTACTTTCTTTTTAAACAATTCCCATACATCTGGAAACTACTCGAGAACTAGAATCCTTTTACCTATCAAACATCAAGATATATAATTGCTTAATATATAACCTTCATCAGATACAAGAGTACAAAAATGCAATTAGTTACAGGTAACTAGCATTTACTTTGATATTAAATTATTTGTCGAGATTCATAATGGTAATTATTTCAGTGAGAACTATATTCACTTAATTCAAAGCCAAAAAAATTACATTACAGTTTATTTTTAAAATGCTAGTATATTTATATACGATACATACATTTAACAAACTGAGCTAAATGTCTACTGGTTCCATGAACAAAACAGAGTAAGGCTTACACAAACCAGTATGGATAACTTAAGTTACAAACAGCTCAATCTTAAGTCATATGTTGTGAAGAACAGTCAAAAAGATACCTTGCATTGCAACAGTTTGATGTTAAAGCATTTGACAGTTTTCTGAAAAGCCAAAAGGATTTTGGTTGCCCAGCCTTTACACCATGTGAATCCATGTGAATTCAAAGTATGTGAAATCCATGAGCAAGTGAACTAAGACTGGAGGCAACAGAACGGAAACAGTAATCCCTTCATCATTTATGTTAGAACCATTTACATAAGATGCTGATAACAAAGATGTCATATCTAAGGTTTTCTTCATAGCCACATAAAGCTCAATTTCAATTATCACAATCTCTCTAATGGCTTCAACGCACACAGGACACTTTACAACAACGCCTTGGGAAGAGTCTGGTTAAATCCTCCCCCCGAAGTTTTGAAAGCTCTAAGGCCAAACAAATAAAGGAGCCAAACGCTGGGCTGCCCAGAGCAGAGCGGGGAAAGGGGTCAGTTGGGAGAACAACTGACAACCACAATGAACTTCTATGGTGCCTCATTAAGACAGCAGCCTTGAAGGAAGCTAGCAGCCTTGCCCTCACCAAGAGGGAAAGACCTCCTACAGCCAAAAGAAGCTCAATGGGGGGTTTAAGGGGCTTAAGAGTCAGCAACAAGTCCACATCCTGATCCATTTGAGAGGAGGGAGAAATCTGGTGGCAATAGGACAACCCCCCCAAATAGCTCCAGGCGGTTAGTGACTACCCCTGAGAGATTTCATTTTATGTTTAAGAAGATACAATTACCTTGTGAACGCAGTGTGTTGACAACGGTACTACCTGATGACAAAGATTAGATTTGTTCTTAAGTTTATTAACACAAACACATTAAATAATATCTTAGGATAATGATCAAAACAATAGGGTAAATATTTGCATGATGCTTTATTACTTAACGTTAAAAACACTTTTTGAGCAAATAAAGAGTAACTACAAAGAATCATGAGGGACTTACTGCTGGTATCTTTCTTCTGGCTGCTGGGGGTTGTGGCCCAGTTCACTTTGACCTCCTAGAAATGACATTTACTAAAATTATATTTCTGCAAATTATAACAGAAGTTTATGTAGCCCATAGTCCCTCAGGAACAATCTAACTTGATGCACCGGACTGTATCCAATGCTGGGTAACTTTTCATGGAGCTACTGGATCCAGTGCAAACAGGAGCAAGGCATTTTAAAATATAGCTTTCTCATATTTGATGAATAACTGACTTTTTTGATTGTTACCAATGATATTAATCAAGTTACTGGAATTACACAAACTGAAGTAATCTAAGAGGGCACTTTATGGTTTACTGCTTTGCCAAAGCACTTCATTTTAAATTATGTGAAAATTAAGATAGTAGATTACATGGTTTAGAGTAAAACATTTGTTTACTTCTAAGTTCAAGGTTCAGTGACAGTAAAGGATTGAAACAGGGTAGTATTTTACCTTTGAAGTTTCTTCTTTTTATTAAAAAAAAGGCTGTTCAACTTAAACCTAAGTCCACACTTCTGTTCCACCTCGTCCTTTAGCACCAAGTACTTACCTTACCCATTATCTTCCTCCCATTCATGGCCGCTAAAGCTGCGGCTGCATGTCGATGCTCATAGAACTCCACAAAACAATACGGGTCATTGCCAGCTGTCTGTGTGAACAGGACACAGGTTGTCAGGAAGCCACTACTTAGCCTTTCCAGCTCTGTGTCACTCTTGGTTTATAAATATTCTTTGACAAGTGACCAATTCTAGGCTTAGTTACTCTCTTTTGCTGCTAAGGACTAGCAAGGAGAAACTCCTAAAACATGGACTCTAGTTCAAATCAAATCAATTCAAAATGATGAGTAAATTTCAGACCTCTAAATGACTAGTAATTTAAGACAATACTTAAAATTCAAAAATACATTATATTATCATTATTCCCATATTTATTTTTATTACATATAGAGATGTGATATCCCATGGACTTCAACAGGGCTTGCCCTGAGCAGACAAGTATCAGATTGAGCTGTACAGTTTCTATTTTCTACTTTTCCTAAGCTCCTATTACCTGTAACTAACTCTTGAGCTGAATTTGTTTCATCTCAATATCACAAAGTTTTTTAAAAACAGGATAAACCATGAAACAAAGTGAACATTCCAAACCTTGTTAAAATAGCAATATTCTAATATACTTTACTTCCAGGCTACCCCAATAAACTTGCAAAGGCAATGCATAAGTAAACTTACATCCATTATCATTTTGCAGTTCTTGCATGGTCCAATCTGGCTGAACAGCTGGAGAATTAGGGCTTCGGTGACATCTCTTGACAGATTTCCCACATAACTGCAAAATTTACATAGGTTTTAGACACGTTCGAATTCCAGCCTGACTTCCTTAATAAGAGGGGAAAGCAATCAAATTTGTGTGAAAATAACTTTCTAAAATAAATGACAAGATGTTCAGAAGACAAGACAGGAGGAGACCAAATACTGTGCTGACCCATGGCATGAAAATGCGTATCAGAGGAACTGAGCATTTCTCACCATTAATACACTTAGCATATTTGATTCCAGACACTCTCCAAAGCTTCCTCATCTTTAAAAGCCCAGATTCCTGAGTCCACATAATCTGAGAATAGTTTCACACACCCAATGTTTCTAATAATTAAAAACTGCCAATGAAATCTTTTGGAAGATTATATTGCATAAAAGCAGTCTCCTGCCATGCATTGTCGTGGTCTAGTCTGTGTATATGTGTTTTGTGTATTTGTGTGTGTGTGTGTATATATATGTGTGTGTGTGTGTGTATATATGCGTGTTTGCATATATATGTGTGTGTGGTTTTGCTCATGCATTGTAATGTATTTTTTTTGCTTTTAAAGTCTCTTCTGCTGTGTTTTTCAGTGTTCTTATGAATGATGGTCACTGGTTGGCCTGATACGTGTATTGTGTCCAAATTTGGTGTCAATTCGTCCAGTGGTTTTTGAGTTATGTTAATCCCACAACTGAACATTACATTTTTATTTATATAGATGATGATGATGAAGAGCAGTTTTGATTCTGCTATGACAACTATTTTCAGTCATCAATATGGCTATTTGCATACAATCACCACAGGATGAGGAGATTTAAAACAAAGGGCGCGTTTTCTGCCTTCCTGTTCTAAAAGAAAGTGTGGAACACAATCAACACATTTCACAACTAAACATAATCATTAAAAGGGGGAAAGGGAAGGAAACAAAGTAATTCCTAAACATACAAGAACAGGTGTTTCTATGTGGCATGCCATGTATCAATTATTCTTAACCAATACTCAAAGGTTGCTTCTCTTACATTTCGGTGATGCAAATATAACTAGCCAGGGTAATGAAATATATTTATTTTGAAATAGATTACATAGATGATTTCCTCCTATTCATTCCAAAAGGCAGTGTCATCCCTGATAAATACATGCAAAGAAAAAGGCATATTTTTCCTCTCACATTTTTCCTCCCGCCCCCCCCTCGAAATGGGACCCAAGCACTACTGCAACTATTAAACTAAGCCTCTTGCAGAGGAAGAATAACAGACACCCTTCAGGGGGGAGGCAAACAAGAACTGTGGGGCCAAAGGAGTCTCCCAGAGCTGTTATGCAAAAGCCTCCTTAAAACATCCTTTGTGGACTGGAAAGTGACAAGAGGGAATTTCAGAGGAAAATGAATTACCCCTAGGTCCCCCTTTGCACATGTCCCCAAACCCTGAAAGATGAATGGCAATGAAGATAATGATGAATATTCCTAGTGTATAACTCCTTTGCTATGTATGTATATTAACAAATCTCAAAAGCAACTGTGCTGAAAAAAACAAAAGATTAGAATTAAACACATCATGTTGGTGTAGATCAAAAATAGAGCTGTAACTTTACTCAATCCTTTTTGGCATATTGATCAAGTTAACATGATATTGAAGTAATGGGGAATATATACATCTAGCTTTATATCTTTGTTCTATGTGTTTTGGTGTAAGTATTTTATACTGGTGTTTTGATATATGTATTTCATTGTAGGTATTTCATGTTGAGATGTTCTGACTGTTGTATGCTGCCTCGAGCCATTATGACGGGCAGATAACAAATACAAATATTATTATGATAATAAATGTGAGAGGAAGTTGAAGTGGCTTTAAAAGCTTTCTACAACATAACAGGCAAACGTGGTATCAGGGGGAAAAAGAGATAACACATTGCCAACAGCCTGCTTAGGTAATTCAGGCAGGCTTCACCCTTGACCTTGCCTGGTAGTTCCTATGAAAAGTGGCTGAAGGAGATGGGGATGTTTAGCTTGGAGAAAAGAAGACTAATAGGGTATGAAAGTCATGTCCAAACAGAATTATATCCCATTGAGGACAAGCTTGTTTCCTACTGCTCCAGAGACTGAGACACAACAGAGCAGTGGATTCAAATTGCAGAAGAGATTCCACCGAAATGTTAGGAAGAACATCCTGAAAGTAAGAGCCATTCAACAGTGGAGTATGTGGCCTGGAAGTCCAACAGAGCCCCCTTCTCAGGACATCTTTACACAGAAGCTGGATGGCCACCTGTCAGGAGGGTTTAATTTGTATTTCCTGCTTCTCAGAAGGAGCTGGACTGTATGGCCTTTGGGGTCTCTCTATTCCAACTCGCTGATTCTATGACTTTTGAATCAAAGCAAGTCAAAGCATTTGGATCCCATTCAGTCTTTGGGGGAGGAAGCTTTCCCTGGTTGCCCAGCAACACTCCATTAAGGTCTTCTGAGGCAAAGACGTATTATTAAAAACATTTCTATACAGCTCCAGCAGAGAGAACCTCAGTTAAAAGCAATGGATACTGAAGAAAAAGAGAAAACACATTGGAATAAATATGTCCACATTCCTTCTGAAGGACAGACAGCGAAGATGAGGACAGATGGGATCCAAAAATGTGGGGCCACCACAGAAAAGAGCTGATGCATCACTGGTAAACCTGACTGGAGTGGGAACACAATGGGAATTTGAGGGGAAACAATGGGCTTTTTTGTGGAAATAGGAGGAGAAGGGGGTCATTATAAGAGTTTTAAGGAGAATATGACAGGGTTTTGAAAGGAATCTGAGAATATGAGGGGAACACAACAGAAATGGGGGCATAAAGGGATTATTGTGGGGGTCATGAGAGGAATATGATGAGGTTTGGGGGATATTTGAGAGGAATATGAAGGGAATATGAGGTAAATATGAGGGGGTTTGAGAGGAATTTGTGGAACATGAAGGGGACCTCAGAAACTATGAGAGGATTTTGAGGGTCAATGAAGGGAATGCAAAAGAAATCAGGGAACAGGCAAGTTATTATGGCAGTTGTGAGGGGAATATAATGGGGTTTGGAGGGGGAATATGAGGGGAAATGAGAGTATGAGCATTTGAGAGAAGCAAGAAAGAATGTGAGGGGATTTTGAGGGAACAGGGAGGAATTTCGGGGGGAAATGTAATTTTTGAGGGAATATGATGTTAGAGGGAAGTCTGCAAACTAGACAAAGAGAAAGGGGATCTTTATGAGGGTAATGTGGTGGGCTTTTGAGGGGAATCTGAGGGGATTGGGGGATCTGATGGAATTTGAGGTGATATGGGGGTCTTGAGAGGTATCTAAGGCGAAAAGGGGGTTATTGTGAGGGGAATTTCAGAGTAACATAAAATAAAGGCTTTTGAGGTGAATGTGAAGGAATATGTCAGGTTGTTGCGGGGATATGGGGTCCTGAGAGGTATCAATAATAATAATAATAATAATAATAATAATAATAAAACTTTATTTATATACCGCTCTATCTCCCACGAGGGGACTCAGAGCAGTTCCCAGGTAACATCACAAAACATACAAAGTAAAAAACATGACCATAAGATTAACAAAACAAAATATAAGCATAAAAATTGTCGCTATAATCTAGGGAGAAAGGGGGATATTTTGAAGGTAATTTCAGAGGAATGTGGCTGGATTTTTTTGGGGGGGGGGAATTTTGGAAGGATCTTACATATTGGTTTTTGAGGGGAATGTGAAGGGGTATGGTGGGCAATTTGGGGGGATTTTGAGGGAATATGGCAGTCTTTTGATGGGATATGAGGTTCCCGAGAGGTATCTGGGGAGAAAGGTTATTATGAGGGGAATTTCAGAGGAATATGGCTGGACTTTGGGAGGAAATTTGAAAGGATCTTACATATGGGCTTTTGAGGGGAATGTGATGGGATATGATGGGCAATTGAGGAGAATATGAGGGAGTTTGGGGGGATTTTGAGGGAATATGGTGGGGTTTTGAGGCGATATGAGGGCCCTGAGAGGTATCTGGGGAGAAAGGTGGTTATTATGAGGGGAATTTTGGAGGAATATGGCTGGATTTTGGGGGTAAACTTGGAAGGATATTACATATGGGCTTTTGTGGGGGATGTGATGGAATATGGTGGGCAACTGAGGAGAATATGAGGGAGTTTGGGGGAATTATGAGGGAATATGGCGGGCTTTTTAGGAGATATGAGGGTCCTGAGAGGTATCTGGGGAGAAAGGAGATTATTATGAGGGGAATTTCAGAGGAATATGGCTGGATTTTGGAGGGAAATTTGAAAGGATATTCCATATGGGCTTTTGAGGGGAATGTGATGGGATATGATGAGCAATTGAGGAGAATATGAGGGAGTTTGGTGGGCTTTTGAGACGATATGAGAGCCGAGAGGTATCTGGGGAGAAAAGAGATTATTATGAGGTTAATTTCAGAGGAATATGATTTGATTTTGGGGGGAAATTTGGAAGGATATTCCATATGGGCTTTTGTGGGGAATGTGATGGAATATGGTGGGCAACTGAGGAGACTATGAGGGAGTTTGGGGGGATTTTGAGGGAATATGACGGGCTTTTTAGAAGATATGTGGGTCCTGAGAGGTATCTGGGGAGAAAGGTCATTATTATTAGGGGAATTTCAGAGGAATATGGCTGGATTTTGGGGGGAAATTTGCAAGGATATTCCATATGGGCTTTTGAGGGGAATGTGATGGAATATGGTGGGCAATTGAGGAGAATATGAGGGAATCTGGGGGGATTGTGAGGGAATATGGTGGGCTTTTGAGGGGATATGAGGGCCCTGGGGAGAAAGGGGGTTATTATGAGGGGAATTTCAGAGGAATATGGCTGGATTTTGGGGGAAAATTTGGAAGAATATTCCATATGAGCTTTTGAGGGGAATGTGATGGGATATGGTGGGCAATTGAGGAGGATGTGAGGGAGTTTGGGGGGATTCTGAGGGAATATGGTAGGCTTTTGAGGCGATATGAGGGTCCTGAGAGGTATCTGGGGAGAAAGGGGGTTATTATGAGGGAAATTTCAGAGGAATATGACTCGATTTTGGGGAGAAATTTGGAAGGATATTCCATATGGGCTTTTGAGGGGGATATGAGGGGACTTGTGGGGATTTTGAGGGAATATGGCAGACTTTTAAGGAGATATGAGGGTCCTGAGAGGTATCTGGGGAGAAAGGAGATTAGTATGAGGTTAATTTCTGATGAATATGATTCGATTTGGGGGGGGGGGGATTTGGAAGGATATTCCATATGGGCTTTTGAGGGGAATGTGATGGAATATGGTGGGCAACTTAGGACAATATGAGGGAGATTGGGGGGATTTTGAGGGAATATGGCGGGCTTTTGAGGCGATATGAGGGCCCTGAGAGGTATCTGGGGAGAAAGGAGGTTATTGTGAAGGGAATTTCAGAGGAATATGGCTGGATTTTGGGGGGAATTTTAGAATATTCCATATGGGCTTTTGAAGGGAATGTGAAGGGATATGGTGGGCAATTGAGGAGAATATGAGGGAGTTTGGGGGAATTTTGAGGGAATATTGTGGGTTTTTGAGGCGATATGAGGGCCCTGAGAGGTATCTGGGGAGAAAGGTGGTTATTATGAGAGGAATTTCAGAGCAATATGGCTGGATTTTGGGGGGAATTTTAGAAGAATATTCCATATGGGCTTTTGAGGGGGATGTGAGGGAGTTTGGGGGGATTTTGAGGGAATGTGGCGGGCTTTTGATGGGATATGGGGGACCTGAGAGGTATCTAAGGAAAAAGGGGGCTATTATGAGGGGCTTTGGGGGGAATTTCAGAGGAAGATGAAAAGAGGGGCTTTTGAGTGGAACCTGGGGGGGGCCTGGCCTGGTTCTGAGGGGCGGGACTCACAGGGTTTTGGGCATTTCGTCCTCCATGGTGAGGCGAGGCGAGGGCAATGGCGGGCCGCGTCCTCCCTCCCTTCCTCCGTCCGCCCGATCCGGGAGGCCTTCCTCCCTCGGGCCTCCTTCCTTCCTGCCTTCCTGCCTTCCTTCGCTGCCTTCCTTCCCCCGGGCGCCTTCCTTTTCCTCCTCCTCTTCCTCTCCTTCTTCCCCGCTCGCTCTTCCCAAGATGGCGCTGGCGGGCAGAAAGGCCCCGGGCCGGCCGACGGAGAGGAAGGCCAAGGCGCATGCGCGGCGGCGGCAGCGTCGCGCGGGCGCCCGCCGCCCCGGACTGCGCATGCGCCTCGCGCGCCGAACCCGCCAATCAGAAACCGCTCCATAAAAATATCAAGAGGAAAGCCTCTCCTCGCGGGACTTCCAATTCTGCGCATGCGTGCAAGAGAGAACTAGCTCTTGGGCATTTTATTTTATTTTTTCGAGATATATATTTTGGTGTGGAATAATAATATCACAAACGAGCGCCTCCCCCATAATAATAAATAAAAAAATTAAATAAACAATAAGTAAAATAAAAAGCTTGTGCGCCGCCCGGGAATCGAACCCGGGTCGCAAGAATGGGAATCTTGCATGATACCACTACACCAGCGGCGCAGGCGTGGAACTCAGCCCAAAAACAGCTCCAAGAAGGATACCCCAAACCAGCCTCTAGATCAGGCATGGGCAAACCACTGACCACCTGCTGCAATGCACCCTGAGCCCTGCCACATGCACAATGGAGGACCCTCTTGCAGCAACACCAGAGGCACTCCAAGTGGCCAGATACTGGTCAAAGGACATTTAATCAACTACCAAGATTGCACACTTTGTGTTTCGTTTGTTTGTTATAAAAATGCAATGCAACTGTTTGGTCTACTCCTGATCCAATAAATAAATAAATATGGGCAAATTTCTGGTGGAATATGGCTTGTTGTGGAGACATGGCTTGGGGATCAAACTCCATTGGAGACCCCTTTCCCCATTATTATGCTACTACCAACTTTAGAGGGAGAAAATGTGGAGGCCGTGACAGACTTTGTATTTCTAGGTGCAAAGATTACTGCAGATGCAGACTGTGGCCAGGAAATCAGAAGACGCTTCCTTCTTGGGAGGAGAGCAATGTCCAATCTCGATAAAATAGTAAAGAGTAGAGACATCAGACTGGCAACAAAGATCTGCCTAGTCAAAGCCATGGTATTCCCTGTAGTAACCTACGGATGTGAGAGCTGGACCTTAGGGAAGGCTGAGCGAAGGAAGATCGATGCTTTTGAACTGTGGTGTTGGAGAAAGTTCTGAGAGTGCCTTGGACCGCGAAAAGATCCAACCAGTCCATACTTCAGGAAACAAGCCCGACTGCTCATTGGAGAGAAGGATACTAGAGACAAAGTTGAAGTACTTTGGCCACATCATGAGGAGACAGGAAAGCTTAGATGCTGGGAAAAATGGAAGGAAAAAGGAAGAGGGGCCGACCAAGGACATGATGGATGGGATTCTTGAAGTGACTGGGTTGGCCCTGAAGGAGCTGGGGGAGGTGACGGCTGACAGGGCACTTTGGCGTTGGATGGTCCATGAGATCACGAAGAGTCAGAAGAGACTGAACAAGTGAACAACAACAACAATCTTGTGCTTAATCATGGTATATTATTTTGGGCTTGGTCTTATGATAGCCACCCCGAGTTCTCTTTGGGGAGATGGTGGCGGTTATAAATAAAGATTATTATTATTATTATTATTATTATTATTATTATTATTATTATTTGAAACACAACAAGATGAGTCCACAGCAAACACTCTGCTGGCTGTTGAATTGGATCACACGTCAGACACTTCCCAAGTGTCTACGACTGTGTGATGTATTAGCGAATAATGCGTGCAGATCCCAGTAAGGTGGCCTTTTGCAGCTGGCAGATGGTAATTTTGTCAGCGCCGATTGTGTTTAAGTGCAGGCCAAGGTCTTTAGACACTGCACCCAGTGTGCCGATCGCCACTGGGACCACCTTGACTGGCTTGTGCCCGAGTCTTTGCAGTTTGATCTTTAAATCCTCATATCATGTCAGCTTTTCCAGTTGCTTCTCTTCAATCCTGCTTTCACCTGAGATTGGGACATCGACAATCCATACTTTGTTTTTTAACATGATTGTGAGGTCAGGAGTATTGTGCTCCAGAATTCTGTGTCTGAATTTGGAAGTTCCAGAGTGCTTGACGTGTTCATTCTCTGTAACTTTTTCCGGCTTGTGATCCCATCGCAGGTATTTGTGGCACAAGTTCCAATGGATCATCTGAGCAATGGTGTTATGCCTCTGCTTGTAGTCTGTCTGCCTGATCTTCTTGCAACAGCTGAGGATGTGATCTATTGTTTCATCTGCTTCTTTGCAGAGTCTACATTTGGGATCTGTGGTTGACTTTTCAGTTCTGTCTTTGATGGCATTGGTTCGAACGGCTTGTTCTTGGGCTGCCAGAATCAGGCCCTCCTTTGTCTACTTTTTCAGTGTTCTATTTGTGAGCCACAGCCATGATGATGATGATTTATTTATTTGTCGTGTCAGGGCAACCAGTCAATTGTATTACATTTCTAACAGAACAAAACAAACAAACAAACAGACAAAACACAAAATGTGCAAGTTTGGTAGTTGATTAAATGTCCTTTGAATAATGATGATAATTATTATTATTGTATTGTCGAAGGCTTTCCCGAACAAGCCATGAGAATAAAGATGAAGATCCACCCAGAGGAAAAGTGTTCTTGCCATACATCAAGGGAACCACCGATAAGGAAACACAGCATACAAACTATCTACAGATCCACCAAGAAAATCCAACAAATGCTACATTCAGCAAAGGACAAGAGGGATCTTCTCACTTCTGCAGGAGTCTACCGTGTACCATGCAGCTGTGGACAAGTCTACATAGGGACCACCAAATGCAGCATTGCCCAGACACGAATCGGGGAACATGAAAGGCACTGCAGACTACTTCAACCAGAGAAGTCAGCCATAGCAGAGCACCTGATGAACCAACCTGGACACAGAATATTATTTGAGAACACAGAAATGCTGGACCACACTAACAACCACCATGTCAGACTACACAGAGAAGCCATTGAAATCCACAAGCATGTGGACAATTTCAACAGAAAGGAGGAAACCATGAAAATGAACAAAATCTGGCTACCAGTATTAAAAAACTCTAAAATTGCAACAGCACAACAGAGAGGAAGCAGGCAGGGACATCTAATTACCTCTCAACAAAAGTTTGCTCCAGGCACAGTCAGGCCATTGTATGCTAATCAAGGTGGTCAGTTGAAACATTCACACCTAGCTCCAGCAGACAAAGAGTCCTTTGTCTCACCCTGGTCATTCCACAGATATATAAACCCATTTTCCTAGTTCCAACAGACCTCACTACCTCACAACAGACCCCTGCTCTAGACCATGGCCATACAGCCAGGGGCGGCTCATCCATTACGCGAAGTAAGCGGTTGCAGAACACTTTTTTTTCCAGGGGCGCAGAGGTGCCTCTGTAAATGCCCCTCCGCCACTTGAGGAGCGCCCCCTCAGCTCACAACAGCCCTAGCAGTCCGGGGGGAGCCTCGGCTTTCTTGCCTCGCTGCCGGGCGATCCTCTTCCCAAAGGGGCCGGGCCCTTGAGCCTCGCCTAGCCCCTCTCGTTCCTGCTCCACCCGGCCACCGGGTGCGCGAGCAGAGCCGGCGCTCAATCGTTCTCCACGTTCGATCCCTTCCCCATGACCGGCTCCCTTTCCCGATCCCCCGGCGCTCCACCCGCCTCCTCTCCTCTCCCCAATCCGCGGGTGGGCCAAGGGGCGGAGCCGCCACGCCTGGCCCGCTTTGGGTCCAGAGGCGTGTCTGAAGACCCCAGCGTGCGCACCAAAAGTCGCCTCTTCTCCTGACTTTCTCTTCAGCCATTGGGACCAAGAGAGAGAGAGAGAGAGAGAGAGAGAGAGCCCCTCCGGCTGGAGGTATCTCCCACCTCTGCTCCCTCCTTTGTTTTTGCGCCTACCTTCAGGAAAGGTGGGCATCTCCACCTCTGTCTCTCTCTCTCTTGGTCCCAATGGCTGAGGAGAAAGTCAGGAGAAGAGGTGACTTTTGGTGCACACGCCGGGGTCTTCAGGCACGCCTCCGGACCCAAAGTGGGCCAGGCAAGGGAGCAAATGCGGCAAGTGTAGTTACTGGGATGTATAGTTCACCTACAATCAAAGAGCATTCTGAACTCCACCAATGATGGAATTGAACCAAATATGGCACACAGAACTCCCACGACAAACAGAAAATATATATCAATGATTGGTTTGGGGGGGGGGGGGCGCCAAAATACTGTTTGCTTACCGTTGAAAATTACCTAGGGCTGTCTCAGCATACAGCCCGAAAAAATCCTTCAACAACCCAGTGATTCCGGCCATGAAAGCCTTCGATATATTATTATTATTATTATTATTATTATTATTATTATTATTATTATTATGTGTGGGTCACATTATTGCTTTGCTTGGCTATCGGAAGATCTGTGCATGATGAATTGTGGAAACAGAGTGTCGACTTCTTCCGTGACAGCTTCAGAAAACTTGTTCATCATTGGCAGAAATGTAGCCAATTGTCTGGTGATTCTGTGAAAAACTGAATAGTGGTAGGTTCTTGTGGGTTTTTTCGGGCTATAGGGCCATGTTCTAGAGGCATTTTTCCTGACGTTTCGCCTGCATCTATGGGGCAAGCATCCTCAGAATTAGTGAGGTCTGTTGGAAAGAGGACAATGGGTTTATATATCTGTGGAATGGCTGGGGTGGGGCAAAGAGCTCTTCTCTGCTGGAGCTAGGTGTGAATGTTTCAGCTGACCACCTTCATTAGCATTTGAAGGCCTGGCTGAGCCTGGGGAAATGTTTAGTTGAGAGGTGATTAGATGTCCCTGCTTGTTTCCTCTCTGTTGTTTTGCTGTTGTAAATTTAGAGTTTTTTAATACTGGTAGCCAGATTTTGTTCATTTTCATGGTCCTCCTTTCTGTTGAAATTGTCCACATGCTTGTGGATTTCAATGGCTTCTCTGTGTAGTCTGACATGAAAGGCACTGCAGACTACTTCAACCAGAGAAGTCAGCCATAGCAGAGCACCTGATGAACCAGCCTGGACACAGCATATTATTTGAGAACACAGAAATGCTGGACCACACCACCAACCACCATGTCAGACTACACAGAGAAGCCATTGAAATCCACAAGCATGTGGACAACAACCAGGCACATCTGTGATGGTCTGGATGAGGGCGAACAAATTGAAATTGAATCCAGACAAGACATAGGTACTCCTGGTTAGTCGCAACGCCGAACAGGGCATAGGGTTACAGCCTGTGTTGGATGGGGCCGCACTCCCCCTGAAGACGCAGGTTCGCAGCTTGGGTGTGATCCTGGACTCATCGCTGAGCCTGGAACCCCAGGTTTCGGCGGTGACCAGGGGAGCATTTGCACAGCTAAAGCTTGTGCGCCAGCTGCGCCCGTACCTTGGGAAGTCTGACTTGGCCACGGTAGTCCACGCTCTGGTTACATCCCGTTTAGACTACTGCAACACTCTCTATGTGGGGTTGCCTTTGAAGACAGCTCGGAAGCTCCAACTAGTCCAACGCTCGGCAGCCATGATTTTAACAGGAGCGGAGCGCAGGGAGCATACAACCCCCCTGTTGCGCCAACTCCACTGGCTACCGATCTGCTACCGGGCTGAATTCAAAGTGCTGGCGTTGGCCTTTAAAGCCCTAAACGCGGTGGAAAGAGTGACAGAGTTGGACAACTCCCACAATTCCTTGAGGCTTGGCATTCGCCCCAAAGGCTTACCTTGGCCCAATGCCGAGCCTCAAGGAATTGTGGGAGTTGAAGTCCACCACAGCTGGAGGGCCAAAGGTTCCCTACCCCTGCTCTAAAAAACGGTTCCGGCCCAAGCTACCTATCTGACCGCATCTCTGCCTATGAACCCACCAGGACTTTGAGATCTTCCGTGGAGACCCTGCTCTCGATCCCGCCTGCTTCTCAAGCTCGGCTGGCGGGGATGAGAGATAGGGCCTTCTCGGTGGTGGCTCCTCGGCTGTGGAACGCCCTTCCTACGGACATTAGACTAGCACCATCTCTAATGGTATTCCGCAAAAAAGTGAAGACCTGGCTGTTTGAGCAGGCGTTCCAATAATTAGTGCAATGATTGGTTAATGAACACTGGAATGGAACAATGGATGACGAATCTGGAACATGTTTTTGATGACGAGACGACAGTGAATGGGTTGTGTAATGTGTTAGGTTGTTAACTGTTTCTATACTGTAGCACTGAATTTTTGCTGTTCGTATTTGTTGTGAACCGCTGTGAGTCGCCTTCGGGCTGAGAACAGCGGTATATAAGTAAGGCAAATAAATAAATAAATAGTGGTAGTTAAAGAGCACATTCTAAGGATTATTTCTGCGTTTAATTTATTAAAATATCATTCAATCCTCGTATAATACCAAGTTTTTTCAACTTTGTGGTTTTAAATGCTTCTGACACGATAAACTAACTAACTCGGGGTGGCCCTGTGTTGTGCCAAACCAAGCAGACAGGCTCTCCAGGTGCCCAAAGCTCTCCAAAGGCATGTGCGTAAAGGCGCACAGTCAGGGCGCACAGCTTGGCTCCTCTCCCGGGCCTTTCCTCCACCCTTTCCCAGGACTTGGACGCCGGGAGGAGCCAGGCCAGGCCCCTCCTCGCTCCCCAGCCCCTTCTCCCCTCCCTTCTTTCCCCTTTCTCCGAGCCTTCGCCATGGTTTTGCAAGCGAGCGCTTCCCTCCTGGGCGCCTTCCTCCTCCTCTTTTCTTCCCTTCTGCTCCAAACTTCAGCCACGCAAGACCTGCGCCGCCCACCTTCCAGGATAGGTAACTTCTTTAGAGGAGAGAGAACAAATGCTAATGGGGGGGGGGGCAGTTAAAGAGGCAATTGCTTCCCCCCTCCACCACCTTCCTGTGTCCCTCTCTGCAAGGTTGTTGTTTGCTCCAAAAGTCTTTGGAGAGGGAGGTCTTTGCATCTTCTCCCCTTCCCTTCCTTTTGAAGGCTCATCAATATTGTAAGGCAGGCCTGGGCCAATTTTGGTCATCCCTCCAGTATTTTGGACGTCCACTCCCGCAATTCCTAACAACCATAGGCTGTTAATAGAATATAGGTAGGTAGTCCCCTGACATTAAGTCCAGTCATGTCTGACTCTGGGGTGTGGTGCTCATCTCCATTTCTAAGCCGAAGAGCCAGCGTTGTCCGTAGACACCTCCAAGGTCATGTGGCCGGCATGACTGCATGGAGCGCCCTTACCTTCCCGCCGGAGCGGTACCTATTGATCTACTCACATTTGCATGTTTTCGAACTGCTAGGTTGGCAGAAGCTAGGGCTGACAGCGGAAGCTCACGCCGCTCCCCGGAATCGAACCTGCGACCTTTCGAATCACAAGCTCAGCAGCTCAGTGCTTTAACCCACTGCGCTACCGGGGGCTCCATTTTATTTATATAGATGATGATGATGATTATTATTATTATTGAATCAGTGCAGATTGTTGGTACCTGGCTTTTTAAAATATTTTTAATGTTTTTAGATCAAACCGTATTATTATTCACTAGCTGTGCCCTGCTACGCCTTGCTGTGGCCTATAGTCAGAGGCGGCCCTAGGTAATTTTCAACAGTAAGCAAACAGTATTTTGGCGCAACCCCAACCAATCATTGATATATATTTTCTGTTCGTCGTGGGAGTTCTGTGTGCCATATTTGGTTAATTCCATCATTGGTGGAGTTCAGAATGCTCTTTGATTGTAGGTGAACTATACATCCCAGTAACTACACTTGCCGCACTTGCTCCCTTGCCTGGCCCGCTTTGGGTTCGGAGGCGTGCCTGAAGACCCCGGCGTGTGCACCAAAAGTCACCTCTTCTCCTGACTTTCTCCTCAGCCATTGGGACCAAGAGAGAGAGAGAGAGAGAGGTGGAGATGCCCACCTTTCCTGAAGGTAGGCGCAAAAACAAAGGAGGGAGCGGAGGTGGGAGATACCTCCAGCCGGAGGGGCTCTCTCTCTCTCTCTCTCTCTTGGTCCCAATGGCTGAAGAGAAAGTCAGGAGAAGAGGCGACTTTTGGTGCACACGCTGGGGTCTTCAGACACGCCTCCGGACCCGAAGCGGGCCAGATGCGGCGGCTCCGCCCCTTGGCCCACCCGCGGATTGGGGAGAGGAGAGGAGGCGGGTGGAGCGCCGGGGGATCGGGAAAGGGAGCCGGTCATGGGGAAGGGATCAAAATGCGGAGAACGATTGAGCGCGGGCTCTGCTTGCGCACCCTGTGGCCGGGTGGAGCAGGAATGAGAAGGGCTAGGGGGCTCAAGGGCCCGGCCCCTTTGGGAAGATACTTGCCCGGCAGCGAGGCAAGAAAGCTGAGGCTCCTCCTGGACTGCTAGGGCTGTTGTGAGCTGAGGGCGCTCCTCAAGTGGCGGTCGAGGGGCATTTACAGAGGCGCCTCTGCGCCCCTAGCAAAAAAAAGTGTTCTGCGACCGCTTACTTCGCGTAATGGACGAGCCGCCCCTGAGGGTGGGTTTCTAATATATGTAATTTCTTTATGCTTGTGGGTCAACAGTATTTCTTGCTGTTTCTTTGTCAGTGTTCTCATTACTACTCTGGAACATGCAACATATCATTGTCCTTCTTTAGGGGTCCCTTCCAGATCTGTGATACTATATCTCTGTGTGTGAATCATATCTATCTATATCTATGGCTGGATGGCCCTTTGTCAGGAGGGCTTTGATTACGTTTTCTTGCCCTGGTGAAGGTTAATCCCTTGTGCCACAGTGGGGTGAGCTCCCATCTGTCAGCTCCAGCTTCTCATGTGGGGGAAGCCTCCCATAGGATGGTAAAACATCCAGGCGTCCCCTGGGTAGTGTCCTTACAGACAGCCAATTATCTCACACCAGATGCGACTTGCAGTTTCTCAAGTTGCTCCTAACATGGAAAAAAAACCAAACTAAAAAGGTGCTACATGCAAAGCCAGACATGGGTAAACTTCAGCCCTCCAGGTGTTTTGGATGTCAACTCCCACAATTACTTTGAATAGTAGAAAACTACTAGAGGTGTAAAAGATTTATTTATTTCATATCAAAAGCATTGCATAAATTAGTATAAAACCAATAAAAATAGAAGGAGCACAGGCAGCGAAATATCCTTTGACCAAAAATGGGCAACAGCAATGGCATTGTCTGTAGCCTCCAACAACTCTTCCTCTGTACATGAGGCAGGGCATAGTGGACAAGCATACATTTACGGAGTTGTCTGTACATGAGGCAGGGCATAGTGGACAAGCATACAGATGCGGAGTTGTCTGTACATGAGGCAGGGCGTAGTGGATGAGCATACAGATACGGAGTTGGCTGTACATGAGGCAGGGCATAGTGGACGAGCATACAGATGCGGAGTTGTCTGTACATGAGGCAGGGCATAGTGGACAAGCATATAGATGCGGAGTTGACTGTACATAAGGCAGGGCATAGTGGACGAGCATACAGATACGGAGTTGTCTGTACATGAGGCAGGGCATAGTGGACAAGCATACAGATGCGGAGTTGTCTGTACATGAGGCAGGGCATAGTGGACGAGCATACAGATGCGGAGTTGTCTGTACATGAGGCAGGGCATAGTGGACGAGCATACAGATGCGGAGTTGTCTGTACATGAGGCAGGGCACAGTGGACGAGCATACAGATGCGGAGTTGGCTGTACATGAGGCAGGCATAGTGGACGAGCATACAGATGCGGAGTTGTCTGTACATGAGGCAGGGCATAGTGGACGAGCATACAGATGCGGAGTTGGCTGTACATGAGGCAGGACATAGTGGATGAGCATACAGATGCGGAGTTGTCTGTACATGAGGCAGGGCATAGTGGACGAGCATACAGATGCGGAGTTGTCTGTACATGAGGCAGGGCATAGTGGACGAGCATACAGATGCGGAGTTGGCTGTACATGAGGCAGGACATAGTGGACGAGCATACAGATGCGGAGTTGTCTGTACATGAGGCAGGGCACAGTGGACGAGCATACAGATGCGGAGTTGGCTGTACATGAGGCAGGACATAGTGGATGAGCATACAGATGCGGAGTTGGCTGTACATGAGGCAGGGCATAGTGGACAAGCATACAGATGCGGAGTTGCTGTACATGAGGCAGGGCATAGTGGACGAGCATACAGATACGGAGTTGTCTGTACATGAGGCAGGGCATAGTGGACAAGCATACAGATGCAGAGTTGTCTGTACATGAGGCAGGGCATAGTGGACACGGAGTTGTCTGTACATGAGGCAGGGCATAGTGGACAAGCATACAGATGCGGAGTTGTCTGTACATGAGGCAGGGCATAGTGGATGAGCATACAGATACGGAGTTGTCTGTACATGAGGCAGGGCATAGTGGACAAGCATACAGATGCGGAGTTGTCTGTACATGAGGCAAGGCATAGTGGACACAGAGTTGTCTGTACATGAGGCAGGGCATAGTGGACAAGCATACAGATGCGGAGTTGTCTGTACATGAGGCAGGGCATAGTGGATGAGCATACAGATGCGGAGTTGTCTGTACATGAGGCAGGGCATAGTGGACAAGCATACAGATGCGGAGTTGTCTGTACATGAGGCAGGGCATAGTGGACAAGCATACAGATGCGGAGTTGTTTGTACATGAGGCAGGGCATAATGGACAAGCATACAGATGCGGAGTTGGCTGTACATGAGGCAGGGCATAGTGGACAAGCATACAGATGCAGAGTTGTCTGTACATGAGGCAGGGCGTAGTGGATGAGCATACAGATACGGAGTTGTCAGTACATGAGGCAGGGCATAGTGGACGAGCATACAGATGCGGAGTTGTCTGTACATGAGGCAGGGCACAGTGGACGAGCATACAGATGCGGAGTTGGCTGTACATGAGGCAGGACATAGTGGACGAGCATACAGATGCGGAGTTGTCTGTACATGAGGCAGGGCACAGTGGACGAGCATACAGATGCGGAGTTGGCTGTACATGAGGCAGGACATAGTGGATGAGCATACAGATGCGGAGTTGTCTGTACATGAGGCAGGGCATAGTGGACGAGCATACAGATGCGGAGTTGTCTGTACATGAGGCAGGGCATAGTGGACGAGCATACAGATGCGGAGTTGGCTGTACATGAGGCAGGACATAGTGGATGAGCATACAGATGCGGAGTTGGCTGTACATGAGGCAGGGCATAGTGGATGAGCATACAGATACGGAGTTGGCTGTACATGAGGCAGGGCATAGTGGATGAGCATACAGATGCGGAGTTGTCTGTACATGAGGCAGGGCATAGTGGACAAGCATACAGATGCGGAGTTGTCTGTACATGAGGCAGGGCATAGTGGACAAGCATACAGATGCGGAGTTGTCTGTACATGAGGCAGGGCATAGTGGACAAGCATACAGATGCGGAGTTGTCTGTACATGAGGCAGGGCATAGTGGACACGGAGTTGTCTGTACATGAGGCAGGGCATAGTGGACAAGCATACAGATGCGGAGTTGTCTGTACATGAGGCAGGGCATAGTGGATGAGCATACAGATACGGAGTTGTCTGTACATGAGGCAGGGCATAGTGGACAAGCATACAGATGCGGAGTTGTCTGTACATGAGGCAAGGCATAGTGGACACAGAGTTGTCTGTACATGAGGCAGGGCATAGTGGACAAGCATACAGATGCGGAGTTGTCTGTACATGAGGCAGGACATAGTGGATGAGCATACAGATGCGGAGTTGTCTGTACATGAGGCAGGGCATAGTGGACAAGCATACAGATGCGGAGTTGTCTGTACATGAGGCAGGGCATAGTGGACAAGCATACAGATGCGGAGTTGTCTGTACATGAGGCAGGGCATAGTGGACAAGCATACAGATGCGGAGTTGGCTGTACATGAGGCAGGGCATAGTGGACAAGCATACAGATGCAGAGTTGTCTGTACATGAGGCAGGGCGTAGTGGATGAGCATACAGATACGGAGTTGTCAGTACATGAGGCAGGGCATAGTGGACGAGCATACAGATGCGGAGTTGTCTGTACATGAGGCAGGGCACAGTGGACGAGCATACAGATGCGGAGTTGGCTGTACATGAGGCAGGACATAGTGGACGAGCATACAGATGCGGAGTTGTCTGTACATGAGGCAGGGCACAGTGGACGAGCATACAGATGCGGAGTTGGCTGTACATGAGGCAGGACATAGTGGATGAGCATACAGATGCGGAGTTGTCTGTACATGAGGCAGGGCATAGTGGACAAGCATACAGATGCGGAGGTGTCTGTACATGAGGCAGGGCATAGTGGACAAGCATACAGATGCGGAGGTGTCTGTACATGAGGCAGGGCATAGTGGACAAGCATACAGATGCGGAGTTGTCTGTTCTGCTCCACAGTCACAAGGTGTGGGATTCTTTTAGGTAGTGCCATTTTGCCAGGTTGTCTTTTGATCTGCCCACTCCACTTCTGAGTCTGTTCAGGGACTTCCAAGTTGCCCATTCTTGGTTTGCCCCTGAAGGAAGATCCTTGTGAGGGGGCATCCAGTTGGGATTTCCTGGTCTAGCTGCCCAGAGGGATACCCTTGCTGTTGCTGGGGGATGCCAAGAGGAGTGGTAGTTCTCATAAAGCTTTTCCTTGATTTGAGTCTACTGGGAGGAGGCTGGGAGCCATGCAGTGGGTGGCTTTCACAGTGTTCAACCTTATTTCTCCCACATTTAGCAGCAACTTCCTGTCACACATTAGGGGGGGCTAGCTTATAGAGTTTATCAACAGGTGTAGGTTTAAGACATCCTGTGATTATTCTGCATGTTTCATTCAATGCTATGTTCACCTGCTTTGCATGGGCAGACTTATGCCAAACAGGCCAGGCACACTTGGCAGTTGAGTAAGACAATTCCCAATATTCCATGGCATTGAGCCATGGCAATTTAAGTGGGGCCAAGCTGCAGCCATTATCTATACAGTAGATTAGGAATCATGGATTATCTATACAGTAAATTAGGAATCATGTTTAGTTCCAAGGGGCATGTGTGTCTATTACATTGTGACATAACGTTTACTCTTTCAAAGTCCACCTGAAACAATTACCTGCAGTCCCCAAGTTAATATTCCATGGCATTGAGCCATGGCAATTTAAGTGGGGCCAAGCTGCAGCCATTATCTATACAGTAGATTAGGAATCATGGATTATCTATACAGTAAATTAGGAATCATGTTTAGTTCCAAGGGGCATGTGTGTCTATTACATTGTGACATAACGTTTACTCTTTCAAAGTCCACCTGAAACAATTACCTGCAGTCCCCAAGTTATGAACAAGATCGGCTCTGTAGGGTTGTTCTTAAGTTGAATGTTTATATAGGTCTGAATAGAGGCATTCTTTAATTGTAACTCCATCCAAATATATATGTGTGTGTGCGTTTTAGCTTTGGATCGCATAGGGAAAGGTTAACGTCCTGTTGGCCTTGCCTTTGCTGTCTGTGTCCCTGTTAAGAAGATTCCATTTCACTTTCTGTCTTGGTGAGAATGTGATTTTGGAAAATTTGGCTTGTTGTGGAAACAAGAATTTGGCGATACAGCTTCATTGGAGAAACATAGATGTGGGCAAAATGTCAGGAGAGAATGCTTCTGGAACTTGGCCAGGCAGCCCGGAAAACTCACAGCAGCCCAGTGATTGCAGCCATGGAAGCTTTCAACAATATCTTTATTTTTAACCCGCCCTCCCTCCTCAAAGAGACTCAGGGAGGCTTCCAACGGCCAAAAATGGCAAATATTCAATGCCATGTTCATATTCAATGTCATGTTCAATCTATATAAATAAAATGTAATGTTCGTTTGTGGGATTAACAGAACTCAAAAACCACTGGAATTGACACCAAATTTGGACACAAGACACCTAACAACCCAATGTATGTCCATCACTCAAAAAAAAAATTGATTTTGTCATTTGGGAGTTGTAGTTGCTGGGATTTATAGTTCACCTACAATCAAAGAGCATTCTGAACTCCACCAACAGTGGAATTGAACCAAACTTGGCAGACAGAACTCCCATAACCAACAGAAAATACTGGAAGGGTTTGGTGGGCATTGACCTTGAGTTTGGGAGTTGTAGTTCACCTACATCCAGAGAGCACTGTGGACTCAAACAATGATGGATCTGGACCAAACTCTACAAGAATATTCAATATGCCCAAATATGAACACAAATGGAGTTTGGGGGAAATAGACCTTGACATTTGGGATTTGTAGTTACTGGGATTTATAGTTCACCTACAATCAAAGAGCATTCTGAACTCCACCAATGATGGAATTGAACCAAAGTTGGCACACAGAACTCCCATGACCAACAGAAAATACTGGAATTGGTGGGCATTGACTTTGAGTTTGGAGTTGTAGTTCACCTACATCCAGAGAGCACTGTGGACTCAAACAATGATGGATCTGGACCAAACTTGCCAGGAATACTCAGTATGCCCAAATATGAACACAGATGGAGTTTGGGGGAAATAGACCTTGACATTTGGGAGTTGTAGTTACTAGGATTTATAATTCACCTACAATCAAAGAACATTCTGAACCCCACCGGCACCAACGACAGAATTGGGCCAAACTTCCCATACAGAACCCCCATGACCAACAGAAAATACTTAAGGCCATCCAGTCCAATTCTCTTCACCATGGCAAGAAAATGTAATCAGAGCTCTCCTGATGAAAAGCCATCCAATCATAAATACAGATAGATATGATTCACAGATTTGAAAGAGACCCCTAAAGAAGGACTATGATATGTTGCATATTCCAGAGTAGGCAAACCAGACACTCTCCACATCAACACTGACAAAGAAACAACAAAAAGTGCTGTTTACTCACAAGCATAAAAAAAATTACATATATTAGAAACCAACACTTTCTCATTACTTTATTTCCAGATCACTAGACTGGGCCACAGCAATGCCTGGCAGGGGACGGCTAGTGTTCAGTATTAAAAGGAATGTCAGTAGAGCTTTGAGCCTTGTTAGAGAATGTCTGTTGGAGCTAGAAGTCTTTTCGTGTGCAGATCCTAACCTACATAACCTTAAAGGACTGGAAGGAATTTGGGTTGGAATTAGAGTTGGATGAAATGCGCCATCCTTCCTAGCCAAGGCCGGCTGTGAAAGGGAATTAATACAAGGCAGCTCTATTCCAGGTAACGCTTCTCTGTGAAAGGGGATTAATGAAGGGTGACTTGTTTTCAGGGGTGATCGGAGCGGGAATCGGGGGCACTTCTGCTGCCTATTTCCTGCGCCAGAAGTTCGGCAAAGATGTCCCCATCGACGTCTTTGAGCGAGACGAGGTGGGCGGCCGCCTGGCAACCATCGACTTGGAAGGAAAAGGCTACGAAGCTGGAGGAACCGTCATCCACCCGCTCAACCTGCACATGAAGCATTTTGTTAAGGAACTGGGTAAGGCCTTTTTGTATCCTAAAGCAGGGCCGGGCTATAGCACAGCTGGTAAATCACCACCAGCAAAGCAATAAGATCTCCCTATGAACCATCTTGGTCTCTAAGATCATCTAGGGAGACCCTGCTCTCGGTCCCACCTCCTTTGCAGATGCGACTGGCGAGAATGAGAGACAGGGCCTTCTCAGTGATGGCTCCTCAGTTATAGAACGTCCTCCCTAGGGACATTTGATCGCCCCCCTCCCTTTTAACATGATGAAAGAGAGTCAAAACCTGGCTTTTTGAGCAAGCTTTTACAGATGCAGTGTAACAGGAATGATTAGACCAGGGGTCCTCAAACTAAGGCCCAAGGGCCGGATACGGCCCTCCAAGGTCATTTACCTGGCCCTTGCTCAGGGTCAACCTAAGTCTGAAACAACTTGAAAGCAAACAACAACAACAATTCTATCTCATCAGCCAAAAGCAGGCCCAAACTTTCCACTGAAATATTAATAAGTTTATATTTGTTAAAATTGTTATTTATTTTAATTATTGTATTGTTTTAAAGTGTTTTTTTTTTTTGCACTACAAATAAGATATGTGCAGTGTCCATAGGAATTCATTCATGTTTTTTTCAAATTATAATCCGGCCCTCCAACAGTTTGAGGGACTGTGACCTGGCCCTCTGTTTAAAAAGTTTGAGGACCCCTGGATTAGATGATGCGACTGGAAAATAATTTTAGTAATGAGATGTTGAGGACTTGTGTTTTACTGTTTTTATTGGCTTTATTGTTTTTATATGGTTTATATTATATGTTAATTTTTTAATTACATTTTACATTATTGGGGGCATAGAATTTTGCTGTTTGTAAACCGCCCTGAGTTGCCTCCAGGCTGAGAAAGGCAGTATATAAATATGGTAAATAAATAAATAAATAAAGGTTTCCAGTTCGAAGCCCGGGTCGGGTTGAGCACCCGACTATCAGCCCAGCTCACTGTTTAGCTAAGCAGTTTGAAAACAGCTTAGAGCTCTAAGTAGAGAAATTTGGTACCTCTAAAAAGCAGGGGACGTATTTTACGACACCATAAAAGAAATAAAACAGAAAATGCCAGAGATCAAACGGAAGGAGGAAGTCCTGATGGCTCTTTGTCATAGTGCAAAATTAGCTCCACAAGCACTGCAGGGTCTTGTGCTCCTCCGCAAACCTTCTGCTATAGCCTTTCTCGTACTGCTTTAAGGTCTTTCATGCTCGCCTTGGCTTGAGTCTCATGCGCCATTGGATCTCATGCACATTAACAAAACCCTGAAACCAACCAAGTATTTGCTGCCAATTGTGATGCACAAAAAGTGCCCATTTCGCCCAGAAAAGTGCACCTTGCAGTTGCTGCCTGCTTAGGATTCCTTTAAAAACAAAAGTGTTAGTGTTAGAGACCCTAAATTGGGTCTTCTTAGGTCCACATCACAGGAACTCAAAAGGAAGGAGACAGTCCCAAAAAAAGATAAAAAAACAAGGTTTATTTTAGTTTCTTCATGAAGAATACGGACAGCCTGACAGCATACGCAGATGCTACCCTTCAAGTGACTGCCATGTCCCCTTGGCTTTTGACCACCGATATATAACCTCAAGTAAACAAGAACATTTTTTTTGTCATGGAAAGTACTCTCTTTCTAGCCCCCTCCCTTGACTTTTTGATGGAAAGTACCTTGTACCTGCAGACTCTGCGCTTAACCACAACATTTGAACTTAACCACAACACAACTTCCGACCTCTACATGTCACATCTTGTTTCTTAAAAACATTTTCTTCCGTGTTGCTCTTTCTCTACAGAGAAAGGGTATATTTCTCGTTTGCTGTTAATTTCATTCAAAGCCCCTTGCTTAGCATTTGCAAATTTCACTCAAAGACCCTTTCATTAGGACACCAAAGCTTCCAGCAACTGAAAAGGAAACCTTTGGATGCATCTGTGTTGCAGAATGAATGCACTTTAATTGCCTTGGTTCAGTGCTATGGAGCCAGGGAGCTATTGTTTTACTAGTTCCTTATGGTGTGGTGTTGGAAGTCTTGGGTGGTGGTTACACAAGTGGGAACAGGAGGATAGTGAGACTGGGAAAATAATATTTGTACTTTTCTGAATTTTGTTGATTGGATGCTTTTTTCTACATAACACAATTGTTGTACACCAGAGCAGGAACACATCTGACCTTAAACAACACACTAGCTTGGTAAAATCAGAAAGCAGTTTATTGAAGAATATATGTAGCTAAAGCAGTATTACATAGCAAAATAGTAAAAATCCAAAATAGTCCATAAGCTTTAAAGGGAAACAAGATCCAGGAGTACATAGAAATCCATGAAACAAGGCAGTTGAAACCATGAACCAAAACAGCAGGAAAATCCCATTGGCAAAATTCAGCTTGGCAAAAACTTAGTACATGAAACTCAGAGCACTTGAAAACAAGACAGTGATAAAATAACAATGTTGCCTCAACTGAGGCAACTCACTCCCATGATTCATTATAAACCTTTTCCAGAACCCAAAACTGGAAGGAAAGCATTTTTCTTGACTTTCCCACAAGATAATGGTTTGTTATCTTTCTTTTGCTGTAGACAAAGTGATCGCTTCCATCTCTGAAAGCTCTGCCTCTGTTTACTGAAACTTTGCTTTCTGTCCAAGGTTTCACTGTCCTCTCCCTCATTAACTCCTGCACCTGGCAAATCAATCTCAGCATCATTTTCAGGCAGTTGCCCTATGAAAAGCAGTGAAAGGTTGCTCCCAGGAATGTGTCCTTGTGACTTTTCCTGAAACAGCTCAGGCTGTTTGTATTAGAATATAGAATCAAAGAGTTGGAAGAGACCTCATGGGCCATCCAGTCCAACCCCCTGCCAAGAAGCAGGAATTGCATTCAAATCACCCCTGACAGATGGCCATCCAGCCTCTGTTTAACCTCCAAAGAAGGAGCCTCCACCACACTCGGGGCAGAGAGTTCCACTGCTGAACGGCTCTCACAGTGGAAGTTTCTTCTCATGTTCAGGTGGAATCTCCTTTCCTGTAGTTTGAAGCCATTGTTTCGCGTCCTAGTCTCCAGGAAATCTGAACTTAACTAAGATCTCTTCTGAACTTAACTAAGACCCAAGTAAGCCGTCATCCCCAGGCCCATCATCAGGAACACCATCCCCATTCCCATCATGAACATCACCATGAACATCATTCCCATCATGCACATCAACATGAACATCAGACACAATCACAAGCTGAACAGGCTGACATGCAACAACAATTGGAGCGCTTCCTCTTAAATGCCAGGGGGATGCATCTCAAAAGATGATCCTGCCTCTTTTTTTGGCCATCCTTTCTAAATCAGCCCTGTTTTCTTTTCATCTTGCCAGGACTTTCTGTTGTCCAGGGTCATGGTGGGCTTTTAGGCATCTACAACGGAGATGAGTTAGTCTTTGAGGAGAGCGGTTGGACCATCTGGAACTTCCTGAAACTGCTCTGGCATTACGGGCTGAATGCTATACGGAAGTCCATGTGGGTGGAGGAGACCCTGGACAAATTTATGAGGTAATTGGTCCCTAAATTGGGAATTATGAGTGTGAGGGAAATCAATGTAAGAGTCAGGATCTCCAGAGGCTGTCTAGCTCAGTCCCCTCCTGCTCTAGGAATCCACAAGTCAAACTCCTTACTTTGTGCCTATACTGTTTATATTTAATTCTGTTTTAATGTTTGCCTTTTTGTATATTTTAAATAGTATTTTATTGCAATCTTCCAGAGCGGCCCTTCTCTCGCTCCTGCCCCCAAGTGCGACTGGTAGGGACGAGGGAGAGGGCCTTCTCTGTGGTGGCCCCTCGGCTCTGGAACTCGCTCCCCAGAGATATTAGGCAAGCCCCCACCCTGGCAATCTTCAGGAAGAGCCTGAAAACTTGGCTGTTCCAGTGTGCCTTCAATGAATGAATGAATAATAATCCCCTGACTTGACCAAACCCTGCAAAAATGCCCTCGGAAGCACTTTATTTTTACCTTCTAGTGCAGTGTTTCTCAACCTGGGGGTCGGGACCCCTGAGGGGGTCACGAAGGGGTGTCAGAGGGGTCACCAAAGACCACCAGAAAGCACAGTAGGTTCTGTGTGGGAAGTTTGACCCAATTCTATCATTGGTGGGGTTCAGAACGCTCCTTGATTGTAGGTGAACTATAAATCCCAGTACTGACAACTCCCAAATGTCAACGTCTATTTTCCTCAAACCCCATCAGTGTTCACATTTGGACATATTGAGTACCATGTGTTTGGTCCAGATCCATCATTGTTTGAGCCCACAGTGCTCTCTGGATGTAGGCGAACTACAACTCCCAAACTCAAGGTCAATACCCACCAAACCCTTCCAGTATTTTCTGTTGATCATGGGAGTTCTCTGTGCCAACTTTGGTTCAATTCCATTGTTGGTGGGGTTCAGAATGCTCTTTGTTTACATGCTAACTATAAATCCCAGCAACTACAACTCCCAAATGACAAAATCAATCCCCCCGCCAACCCCACCAGTATTCAAATTTGGGCATACCGGATATTTGTGCCAAATTTGCTCCAGTGAATGAAAATACATCCTGCAGATCATTATTTACATGGCGATTCATAATGTTAGGGTTATGGTTGGGTGTCACCACAACATGAGGAACTGTATTAAGGAGTCACGGCATTAGGAAGGTTGAGAAACACTGTTCTAGTGCAATCAACCCTACTTTGTCCTTCGGATTCCCTGTCCAGATACATTACATTGCTTTCTCACCCAGTGTTTTAAATTTTTAATTTATTGAAACCGGCCCTGCCCACTGTGATAAATTTTTGTGTTTTAAATGTTGTAATTTTATATCGCTGATATGTTATTTATGCTGGTTCTTGTATTTTATTTTATTCATATTTTACTTCTGTGTTTTGTTGTATATTGTTTTACTGTATTGCTGGGCTTGGCCTCATGTAAGCTGCCCCAAGTCCCCTTGGGGAGATGGTGGCGTGGCATAAATAAAGTTATTATTATTATTATTATTATTATTATTATTATTATTATTACTACTACTACTATTACTATTTTATGTCAAGCTGCTTTGAGTCTCCTTCGGGAGAGATAAAGCAGGGTAATAATAATAATAATAATAATAGTGTGCTATTGCTTACGTCAAGCCACTTTGAGTCTCCTTCGGGAGAGAGAAAGCAGGGTATCAATATAACATCATCATCATATCCCCTCTTTCCTTTCCTGGCCCAAGGGTCTACCGCTACCAGGCACATGACTATGCCTTCAGCTCCAACGAGGCCTTGCTCCATGCCCTTGGAGGGGCTGAGCTCATCCAGATGTGGAACCAAACCATCGAAGAGTCTATGCAGAAGGCCGGCTTTTCTCAGAAGTTCATCCACGAAATGGCAACACCCATCATGCGGTACAACTATGGGCAGGGAGTCGGCATCAACGGATTTGTGGGTAAGTGGGTTTGGCACAGCAATAGAGGTTCTGGAACGTGTGGTGGTGTAGGGGCTAAGGTTCTCCAGTGCTCCAGAACTCTGCATGAAGTCAGGAGCCCCCTTGGGCTCCTGAGGGCGGCGTAAAGAGAGGTAAAGCACAAGTTGAATTCCAACTGCAGAAGCTGTTTACTGCGGGCCAAGCAATAGGCGACAGTAGGGTGCCCACAACACAAAAGGTCTGTCGCGCCTTAAAATGAGGCTACAAGGCTTTTTATCACTTTTTCAGAAATTTAAAAGCATAGTCTCATTGGTGTACAAAGATAAATTATTTAATTGCTCTAAGCTAGCCAATACAGATTTTTTAAAAATACATTTTTATTGAAATTGTAAGATTACATGGAAAGTGGGGGAACAATATATTTGAAATAAAGAAAGAGCGAGAAAGGAAAGGAAGAGAGAATAAGAAATTAAGAGAAAAAGAAAAAATGAATAATAAAGAAAATAAAATAAGATAAAAATATTGATAAGCACAGTAATAATATTAATATTAAATAAAATCAACAAAACAAAACAAATAATAATAATAATATTTTTAAAACGTGACTTCCATCTATTATTCATAGTCTTTACCTGTTTATATTACTTTAGAATTCCCAGACTGTTGTTCAGGTATCTCAAAAAAAACCCAAAAACCCTCTCTTCTAATGTCTACTTCTTCTCTATTGTATTCTTACTTCTAATTTTAATTGTTTGAAATAATCTTTTACTAGTTCCCAGTTTGTCTGTTTCTTTGGCATCCCGTGATTGGGTGTTATCCAGTATTTTAGCCGCTCCGAGTCCCCGTTGGGGGAGATGGTAGTAGGGTATAAATAAAGTTATTTATGGGTTGTTGTAGGTTTTTCCGGGCTATATGGCCATGTTCTAGAGGCATTTCTCCTGATTCGCCTGCATCTATGGCAAGCATCCTCAGAGGTAGTGAGGTCTGTTGGAACTAGGAAAAAGGGTTTATATATCTGTGGAATGACCAGGGTGAGACAAAGGACTCTTGTCTGCTGGAGCTAGGTGTTAATGTTTCAACTGACCACCTTGATTAGCATTTGATTGCCTGGAGCAGTCTTTTGTTGAGAGGTGATTAGATGTCCTTGTTTGTTTCCTCTCTGTTGTTGTGCTGTTCTAATTTAAGTTGTTTATTATTATTATTATTGTTATTATTATTATCCTGTCCATATTCATTATTTCTAGTATCTTATTTTGCCAGCTAGCTAATACAGATTTTCATTGGTTCTTTATGATTCTAACAAGCAAGAATGCAAACAGGTGGTAGCTAACAATGGCACTTTTCATGTCTCTGGCCCTGGGCACTTAATTGGAAAGTGTTTATGAGTCGGTCTTATCTCCTTTCCTATTTCAAGCACAAACTTCAAGCAGCTGGGAAAATTAGGGAGTACTATCTCTAGCCAGTTTTACCCTGATGAATTCATCCTTGAGCGTAGTTACCTCCCTGTGGCAGCTCTTTCTCCAAAAATCAGCATTTTTGCAGACAAAGGCCTCTGCAAATCAGGACATATGGGACATACAATCATTGGAAGCATCCATGAAAATCCCATTTAAAATTATATCTCCCACATTGGCTTTGCAGCTCCAGAGTTTCCTGGATAAAAAGGATGATCTGGACACATTGCAGTCTGGTTTCAGGCCTGGCTACAGGACCAAAACGACATTGATCGCCTTGGTAGATGATCGACGTAGAGAGCTAGACGAGGAGTGTATCCCTCCTGGTTCTCTTGGACCTCTCAGCGGCTTTCAATACCATCAGTCATGGTATCTTCCTAGATTGCCTCGCAGGAATGGGACTTGGAGGCACTGTGTTGCAGTGGTTCTGGTCCTTTCTGGAGGGCCGTTCCCAGAAGGTCGTGTTGGGGGACACCTGCTCGGCCCCAAACCATTGTCCTATGGGGTCCCGCAGGGTTCAGTATTGTCCCCCATGTTGTTTAACAGCTACATGAAGCCATTGGGTGAGATGATCCAAAGTTTTGAAGTTCAATGCCGTTAGTATGCAGATGACGCCCAGCACTATTACTCATTTCCAGTGCCTGTCAGGTGTGATGGCCTGGGTGAGGAGGCACAAATTGAAATTAAATCCTATCTCTTTGCAGGGGACTGAAGGGCCTTTGCATTATGCATTTCCTATTGGCATCTGAGCAGGGTTCCTCAACCTTCTGTGGTGCAGCTGGCTGGGAGTCAGCTGCATTAAGATCACTACTGACCAAAAGGTCATGAGCCCAGGTTGGAGTGAGCTTCTGACCAATTTGTATAGCTTGCTGTCAACCTTTGCAGTTCGAATGACAGTTGCATCTGTCAAGTAGGAAATTTAGGTACCGCTTATGCGGGGAGGCTAATTTAACTAATTTACCATAAAAATCTCCAGCGAGCATGTAAAGAATGAGGAAGTACTTCAGCAGTGTCACAAATGGACGGTGAAGCAACAGCTCCCCTGGTGGCCAGAATACCCTCATGAAGAAAGCTGGAATGTTAAATAGCCTCTGCCTATATATGTTGTGTGTCTATGGCATAGACACATGTTGTGTGTCTATGGCATTGAGTCCCCTGTGGATGGGAAGGGCAGAATATAAATACAGTAAATAATAATAATAATAATAATAATAATAATAATAATAATAATAAATGTTTTACAGCTTGGGAGGGATTCTGTTTTTGTGGTTCAGAAGTGCAGGTCCATGAAAGTAAACCCAGGGTAAATCCTTTCCTTCTTTTTCTCCGACAGGCGTGGTGGCCTTCACAGGAGTCGACAAAGGACTCTGGTCTGTGGAAGGAGGCAACAAGAGAGTATGCGCCGGTCTGATCCAGGCCTCAAAAGCCCAGCTGATTCAAGGCACTGTGACTTCCGTGGAGGAAACAACACGGCCCAAAGGACGCTCAGGTGAGGTTGATGGGCCTTTCTCCTTCAGAGTCACCAGAAAGACCTCTAGCGAATTAAAAATGCTTGTATGGCCTGGATAAGCAGGGGAATTCGTGAGAACAGGGATCTGGAAGACAATGAGGACTAGAAACGTAAACAATTTGTGATGAAATTAAAATCATGCATAGTTGGCGTTTGATCAGCCCACACACTCCCTTGCCAGAGAAAGAAAAATATGCCATGCAGATGTACAGTAGAAAACAAGTACTGTAGTTTACTCTTTGTCATTGAAAACAACATATTTACAATCATGTGCATTAACTCACATAATGTCCTTTTATGAGATTTAAAATTGTCTTTCTTTATCCATATGGATAATCTCCTCCAGCAGTTCATGAAGCAAGAGCACTCTCCAAACTCTGTCTCTGTCTCCTTCTCGCTGCTTCTCTGCAAGCACGTGCATAGCTCAAGTCTGAAAAACGTAACAGTAACCAAAAGTCCCAGGCTCACACACATTGACACACATTAACTGATTTTTTACATGCTCCAACACCATTTACAGATTGACTTCAAGGCACATGGGAAGAAATGCCTATGTCTGTTGTTTTTTCCAATGGCCCTGCTGTTAAATGTCTCAGGGCCCTTCCACACAGCTGAATAAAATCCCACTTTCTCTGCTATGTACTGGGATATCTGGCAGTGTGGACTCAGATAACCCAGTTCAAAGCAGATACTGTGGGATTTTCTGCCTTGATATTCTGGGTTATATGGCTGTGTGGAAGGGCTCTAAGCCTACACTGCCAGGTAATCCAGGTTATCACAGCAGAACATTGACACTATCTGTTCTGTCACCGCTGGGCCTGTATTTGGTTGGCTTTAAATATAGGATGTGTAACCTTTGCCCAGCGGGAAGCCAGGGGCCTAAGAAGTTCTAAGAGGTTTCCACTACAAAAGAGTCTTGATATGGCTTGAAAAATACAACAAAGTCTTTTATTAATGAATCAAACAGGTACTTCAAAGCTTTCTTGATAAAGAATTAGTTTTCTCAATCTTGCCCACAGGGGACAGGCACTATCTTCAATAACTTTCTCTAAAGGAAAATTCCCCTTTTTTAACTTCTCCCAAGGCTGACTAAAATCCAACCCTCACTGGTGTGGGTTCCGCTGCCAGGCCGAACTGCTTCTCGAGCGCTGAGAGGACCTACCAGCAAGGCAATGGATGTTCTCCAGTTGGAGTTCTTTAGACCTTAAGGCTGTCTTCCTGGAAACTCTCAAGGCTGTGGAAGGCTTCCCTGGAGTTCTTAGGAGACTCTTAAAGCTGTTCTCCCCTGGAGATTCTGTTAGAGTTTCTGTGACCCTGGAATTCTTTCCCTGGAGGTTCTGTTGTAACCCTGGAAATTCTTAAAGGTTGAAGCCTTTGTACAGGGGAAGCAACACACATCCTATACATTGGCTAACCTGGCTGAAACTAAACTCAAAATGGCTCACTTCCCTACCAAAGCCCAAAAAGGGGGCGGGACTAGGGAACCTAAGGATAATTGACAAGCAATTGACCCAATAACTGCAAAATAAGGAGAGCCATCTAACTGCAAAGGCATATAACTTCAAAATACATGCAGCATCAAACAGATAGCAAGATAAGCTGGAACTCCTGGTGCGGCTGTAGCAAAACACTATCTGATTTGAACTAGGTTATCTTAGGGCCCTTCCACACAACCATATAACCCACTGTCACAACTTAAACTGTCGAATGCTTTTTCAGCATCCAAAGCTATCAAGGCTAATTCCTTTTGGTTGTAGGTTTCATAATATTCAATAATGTCCAATATGTTTCTAAAATTGTCTTTTGAATGTCTATCTGGAAGGAAACCCATTTGGTTTTCATGGACCCACTCATTCAGGAAAGTTTTTAATGTTTCTGCAGTTATGTTTGTGAAAGTATAGTCATTATTTAGAAGTGAGATTGGCCTGCAGTGTCTTACATCGGTTGGGTCTGTGTTCCCTTTATGTATCATGGTGATATTTGCCAAATTCCATGATTCAGGTGCTTTTTGTTGGTTTAAGATTTGGCTCATAATTTTCTTAAAAGATTGTGATTTCTAACAAGGTCATGCTTTTCCAAAAGGTCACACCAAATAGTGTGAATGCCAATTCATCTCCAAAAGCCTGTGGAGATTCCTGGCTTTCCCAAAAGATTATGAATGCCATTTTCCAAATGTATTTATTTACGTCATTTTTATCCCGCCCATATCAGTCCGAAGGCGACTCAGGGCGGCGTACAAGTTGGCAACAATTGGATGCCATATATAAAAATACATACATCGGCAAAAAGCAAAAAACACCACAATACATTTTAAAGCCATAAAAGCAGTAAACAATAAAAGTTATAAAAACTATGTCTTCTTGTTCAAATCCTCAACCATTCCATCGTCTTAGCCGTTCCTAGTTCATTTTCCAATTCGAGTTTATCTGGTTATGCTGAGGTTCCAAACGCTTGCTCAAAGAGCCAGGTTTTCACTCTTTTTCGAAAGGTCAGGAGGGAGGGGACCAGTCTAATATCCCTGGGCAAGGAGTTCCACAGCTGAGGGGCCACCACAGAGAAGGCCCTGTCTCTTGTCCCCATCAGACATGCTTGTGAAGCAGGCGGAATTGAGAGCAGGGCCTCCCCAGATGATCTCAAGTGCCTGGAAGGTTCATAGGGAGAGATGTGTTCGGATAGATAAGCTGGTTAGGGAGATTCACATTTTCCAAAGGCTTTATCATTTGATTTATTTTTTTCCTTTAAGGTGAGACCGTCAAGCTGTACGAAGTCACCTACGAGTCCGCCTCAGGAGTGACATCCTCTCTCTACGATATCGTCCTGATCGCGGCACCGTTGCACCGTAAAATGACCAACATCTCCTTCCGCAACTTCAAGCCGCCCATTCCCGAATTCTCCAAGCCTTATGAACACGTAGTCTCCACGTTCGTCCACGGGAACATCAACTCTTCTTTGTTTGGCTATTCGGACCCCTCCCAGTTGCAATTAAACGACATTTTCACCACGGAAAACCCCAAGGCGTTCTTCTACAGCATTAGCATAGTCCCTGCTGTTAAAGACGCAGAAGCGGGTGCAGCGCCGTCCCCACCAGTTTGGAAAATATTTTCTGCCCAGCCGTTGACCAAGAAGCAGCTGAACGTGCTCTTCTCCTCCTACGACTCAGTGGAATCAAAGGCATGGCTGGCCTACCCTCATTACAGCCCCCCCGAGCAGTGCCCGCCCCTCGTTCTCCACAACCGTATGTACTACGTCAACAGTATGGAGTGGGTGGCAAGCGCCATGGAAATGGGCGCCATCTCAGCCAAGAATGCCGCCCTCCTGGCTCACCACCGCTGGTACGAGCGGACAGAGAAGATCGATCAAGAGGATTTGCATGAGAAACTCAAGACGGAGCTTTAAAGCTTAATGGGAACTTGGACGGAAAAGACAGAAAACGTCCTAGAACAGCATTAATATTTTGAGCCAATTTTCCTGCTGCAGCAACACATTCAATTTCTAATTGGAATATGTCGTAACAAACAACTTCTTCGAAAGCACTCTAATCTTTTTCTAATACGATGCAATGCAGCCTTATTTGCAAATAATGTTTCTTCCGGATGCAGAGACAAAACTAAAATGTTTGTGCTCAAGTGCCTCTTTAGACAAAACAGTTCTTAATCCCATTAACCAACAGAAAGTATAAAGGAGCTGCAGAAAGAATTGTGAATGTGATTCACTTGAAGCTGAAGACAGTCCTCCCTGACCCTGGTTTTTAGAGACTACTAAACCAGGAGGATTTTGAAATGGAATGAAACAAACTGTGTATGCCATACTACTGATTTAAAAATTAAATATATATTTTGCGGATCTGTTGTTTACATTCAGTATTGGGTATTGTAATTATAAATACACTAGGACTCATCCTCAACGAACCCCAGTGCAAACCGTGGTTAAAAGAGCACTGAGGTTTCAAGACTAACAGGAGGGGAAAGTGAATTTAACCAGAATAGTTGCAGTGCATTGGGCTCTGGACTTCAGAATGCTGTTTATGGTGGCCACTATCTGGCAAAAAAGCCAGGAAACACTGAATGAACAACTTTCTGATATTAAAGTGGAGTAAGAAAAAGTCAGCATCATAAAAAACCCAACCTTGGTCAGTATGTAAAAGCCTGGAGGCCAGGGGCGGCTCAACCCATTACGCAAAATAAGCATTTGCAGTATAGTCGATTTTGCCCAAGGGCGCTCTTGAGGTGCTCTTGGGGGAAAATAGACCTTGACATATGCGAGTTGTAGTTACTGGGATGTATATGGCACACAGAACTCCCACGATGAACAGAAAATATATATCAGTGATTGGTTGGGGGGGGGGGGCAAAATACTGTTTGCTTACCGTTGAACATTACCTAGGGACGCCTCTGGCTATCGCCCAGCCATTTGGCAAAACCCGGCTATTCTTAATCTAGTCAACTAGACATTTCTTCATTAGATTCTTGTGGGTTTTTTCGGGCTATAGAGCCATGTTCTAGAGGCATTTCTCCTGACGTTTCGCCTGCATCTATGGCAAGCATCCTCAGAGGTAGTGAGGTCTGTTGGAATTAGGACAATGGGTTTATATATCTGTGGAATGGCTGGGGTGGGGCAAGGAGCTCTTCCCTGCTGCAGTTAGGTGTGAATGTTTCAGCTGATCACCTTCATTAGCATTTGAAGGCTTGCCTGAGCCTGGGAAAATGTCTTTTATAGTTTTTTAATACTTTTAATAATAAAATTACAACAGAGAGGAAACAACCAGGCACAGATTAACACCTCCCAGCAAGAGATTTTCCCAGGCTCAGGCAAGCCTTCAAATGCTAATGAAGGTGATCAGTTGAAACATTCACACCTAGCCCCAGCAGGGAAGAGCTCCTTGCCCCACCCCAGCCATTCCACAGATATATAAACCCATTCCTAATTCCAACAGACCTCACTACCTCTGAGGATGCTTGCCATAGATGCAGGCGAAACGTCAGGAGAAATGCCTCTAGAACATGGCCCTATAGCCCGAAAAAACCCCACAAGAACCTAGTGATTCCAGCCATGAAAGCCTTCGACAATACATTTCTTCATTGTTTCCCTCTTGCCTGCCTCCCTTCCACCCCATTGGCTGGGCGGCCAAAAGCAAGGCCAGGGCCCTCAATGGATCTCCTCCTGGCTTGCTGATGTTACAGCCAATCATAACAAAGGCAGCTCAAAGGGGAGGTGGGCATGGGAACTTTTGAATCTGAAGGCTATATATTTTGTATTTCTCTGCCCAGTGGGTTATGTCGCTTTTGTTGGCCGACTACTGCAATCGTCATCCTTTCCCATTGCAGCGCCTTGGTGCAAAAGGGCACCAAACAAATCTCTCCAAAGGCACTCTCGGCGTAAAAGGCCCTTCCTTCCGCCGCCCATTGGTGGGGTTCCTATTCAGGGGGAGGAGCCCTGGCCTGCCCCGCCCCTCCTGCCCTTTTCTGCCCCCTCCCCTCCTTCCCCGCCTCCCTCCTGCCCCGGCTGTGGCCATGGCTCCTTCTCCGGCCAGCCTTCCCCTCCCTGGCTCCTGCCTTCTCCTCCTCCTCCTCTTCTCGGCTCTTCTGCTCCAAAGCTCCGCCTCCCAAGAGCTCCGGCACCCTCCTGCCAGGATAGGTACCTTTTATTGGGGGGGGGGGGGGGATACATATAGAATTATAAGAGGGGGCAGGTGGGTTCTTCCACTCTTCCTGAGCTCCTCTCTGCAAGGCAGTCGTTGGCTTGCACGGGATTTGGAGAGGGAGGTCATGAAGCTGCATCTTCTTCCTTCCTTCCTTCCTTCCTTCCTTCCTTCCTTCCTTCCTTCCTTCCTTCCTTCCTTCCTTCCTCCCTCCCTCCCTCCCTCCTTCCTTCCTTTTCTTCTTTCTTTCTTTCTTTCTTTCCCCAATCGTTCCCTTACGTGTGTTGTGTGTGCCATGTTACCTCCTCCTTCCTCTCCTTTTTCCTTCCTCCTTCCTTCCTTCATTCATTCCTTCCTTCCTTTCCTTCCTCTTTTCTCTTCCTCTTTTCTCCTTCTCCACCATCCTTTTTTCCTTCCTTCTCCTTCCTTCTCTCCTTCCCCTTCTCTTCCTTCTCCTTCCTTCCCTTCTTCCTCCCTCCTTTCCTTCTTTCTTTCCTTCCCTCCTTCCTTCTCCCCTTCCCTTCCTCCCTCCCTCCTGCCTGATTTCCCTCCCTCCCTTTCTTTCTTTCTTTCTTTTTCTTTCTTTCTCTTCCCTTCCCTTCTTCCCTCTCTCCCTCCTTTAATTCTCTCCCTCTCTCCTTCCCTTCATCCTTCCTTCCATCCATCCTTCCCTCCCTCCTTTCCTTCCCTCCTTCCTTCCTGTCTGACTTCACTCCCTCCTTTCCTTCCTTCCTTTTTCCATCCTTCCTTTCCATCTTCCTTCCTTCTTTCCTTCCATTCCTTCATTCATTCCTTCATCCTGCCTTCCATCCTTTCTTTCCATCTTCCTTTCTTCCATTCCTCCTTTGTTCCTTCATCCTTCCTTCCTTCCTTCCTTCCTTCCTTCCTTCCTTCCTTCCTTCCTCTTCTCTCCTCTTCTCCTTTCCTTCCCTCCTTCCTTCTCTCCGTCCTTCATCCCTCCTTCCTTCGTGCTTACCTACAAAGCCCTGAATGGTTTGGGACCATCCTACCTGCGTGACCGCATCTCCGTTTACGAACCCACACGTTCACTTCGTTCATCTGGAGAGGCCCTGCTCGTGATCCCGCCTGCGTCGCAAGCGCGTTTGGTGGGGACACGAGATAGGGCCTTTTCTGTGGTGGCCCCCCGACTTTGGAACACCCTCCCCAAAGATCTTAGACAGGCCTCTACATTGGCAGTCTTCAGAAAGAACTTGAAGACCTGGCTGTTCCGATGTGCCTTCCAGAATAGGAAATCTCCAATACCAAGTCCCAGAAGCACTTTATTAGAATTAAGATCTGCCGCACACTGCACACTGCACTTACCCTATAATCCTTACATATCACCTGTCACATCAGCACTTTTAATCCTGTACCCATTACTCTGGCCCGGCCCAGTTTTATTGTGTCTTGTGTATTGTTTATTGCTTGTTGTTTTATTGCTTTAATTGTTTTTAATTTGCTTTAGGTTTTGTATTGTTATATTGTGTGTTGAGGCCTTGGCCTTTGTAAGCCGCATCGAGTCCTTCGGGAGATGCTAGCGGGGTACAAATAAAGTTAATAATAATAATAATAATAATAATTAATAATAAACTGCAAACCACTAAAGGCTAATCAAGGTGGCAAATTGCAACATTCATACGTACCTCAAGCAGACAAGAGTTCTTTCCTTCCCTCCTTCTTTCCTTCTCTCCTTTCCTTAATTCCTCCTTCCTGCCTGCCTGCTTGACTTCCCTCCCTCCCTCCTTCCTTCTATCCATCCTTCTTCCCTCCTTTCTTGCTTCCCTCTCTCCCTCCTTTCCTTTCCTTTCCCCCCTTCCTTCCTCCCTTCCTTCTTTCCATCCAGGGATCCCCTTTCCTAACTGTTTAGTTCAGCTTTTAATAGAAAATATCCTAATAATAATAATAATAATAATAATTTCTTACCTGCCTCTCCTCATAACTCGAGGAGGGTTATACAATTGATAATACACACATTCATCTGAAGAAAAAAAAATCTTTAAACTGTACATATTAAAACATAATTCCACAAAAAACATATTAAATTACACCAAACAAAGATCAAACATTTATTTATTTATGTAAAACATTTATATTCCGCTCTTCTCACCCCGAAGGGGACTCAGGGCAGAGCACAGCATATATATGGCAAACATGCCGGGACAAGAATTCATTATATGCATACATAAACATTAAAAATATTTGTCTCAATATTAAAATACACAGTTTTAAACCGTCTTGATCATCTGTGTCTAACCTAAGGTACAAGTTTAAAAAATGTAATTAAAACTGCTTTGGTTGGCCTTTCGCCGGAAGGGATGGGTCTGTACTTGTGTCTTAAATTGCAACAGCTGATCTAGCCATCCGGAGAAAACCAAAACACTTGCATACATGCTTGAACCACAAGTGCAGCAATATATACATACATACATACAACAATATGCATGCACACATTCTTCAACCACAACTGCATAGCTACACAATTTCTCTGACCAATGTACATCTTTATTCTGATATCCCAAGTGTTCATATTTCCAAAACTATATAAAGTCTTTTCCTCTCCCTGATATATATATGAATAGGAAGGTTTCAATGTATTGTCGAAGGCTTTCATGGCCGGAATCACTGGGTTGTTGTAGTTTTTTTCAGGCTATATGGCCATGTTCTAGAGGCATTCTCTTCTGACATTTCACCTGCATCTATGGCAAGCATCCTCAGAGGTAGTGAGGTCTGTTAGAACTAGGAAAATGGGTGTATATATCTGTGGAATGACCAGGGTGGGACAAAGGACTCTTGTCTGCTGGAGCTAGGTGGGAATGCTTCAACTGACCACCTTGATTAGCATTTGATGTCCTGGCAGTGCCTGGGGCAATCTTTTGTTGAGAAGTGATTAGATGTCCCTGATTGTTTTGCTGTTGTAATTTTAGAGTGTTTTTTTTTTTTTAATATAGATATTGTTCATTTTCATGGTTTCCTCCTTTCTGTTGAAATTGTCCACATGCTTGTGGATTTCAATGGCTTCTCTGTGTAGTCTGACATGGTGGTTGTGAGAGTGGTCCAGCATTTCTGTGTTCTCAAATAAAATGCTGTGTCCAGGTTGGTTCATCAGGTGCTCTGCTATGGCTGACTTCTCTGCCTGAAGTAGTCTGCAGTGCCTTTCATGTTCCTTGATTCGTGTTTGGTGGTCCCTATGTAGACTTGTCCACAGCTGCATGGTACACGGTAGACTCCTGCAGAAGTGAGAGGATCCCTCTTGTCCTTTGCTGAACGTAGCATTTGTTGGATTTTCTTGGTGGGTCTGTAGATAGTTTGTATGTTGTGTTTCCTCATCAGCTTCCCTCTGCGGTCAGTGGTTCCCTTGATGTATGGCAGGAACACTTTTCCTCTGGGTGGATCTTTGTCTTGACTCTCGTGGCTTGTTCTTGGTCTTGCAGCTCTTCTGATGTCTGAGGTGGAGTCTCCCTTGGCCTGGAGAGCCCAGTTGAGGTGGTTCAGTTCATCACCAGTATTAAAAAACTCAAATATTACAACAGCAAAACAACAGAGAGGAAACAATCAAGGACAGCTAATCACCTCTCAACAAAAGATTCCCCCAGGCACTGCCATCAAATGCTAACCAAGGTGGTCAGTTGAAACATTCACACCTAGCTCCAGCAGACAAGAGTTCTTTGTCCCACACTGGTCATTCCACAGATATATAAACCCACTTTCCTATTTCCAACAGACCTCACTACCTCTGAGGATGCTTGCCATAGATGCAGGCGAAACGTCAGGAGAAATGCCTCTAGAACATGGCCCTATAGCCCGAAAAAACCTACAACAACCCAGGAAGGTTTCAGTTGTCCTAAAAAGTCTTCTGCTTAAACACAAATGTTAACTCATCCCTTTCACATATTCACTGTCCACACTTGTGTACGTGGTATTTCTTTCTTTTTCTGTTGCTGAGCATATAAGGATCTTTGACACTATTAGGAGTTCCTAAAAAGGGAGATCTCTTTTCATAGAATCATAGAATCAAAGAGTTGGAAGAGACCTCATGGGCCATCCAGTCCAACCCCCTGCCAAGAAGCAAGAATATTGCATTCAAATCACCCCTGACAGATGGCCATCCAGCCTCTGTTTAAAAGCTTCCAAAGAAGGAGCCTCCACCACACTCCGGGGCAGAGAGTTCCACTGCTGAACGGCTCTCACAGTCAGGAAGTGCTTCCTCATGTTCAGATGGAATCTCCTTTCTTGTAGTTTGAAGCCATTGTTCCACGTCCTAGTCTAAGAAAACAAGCTTGCTCCCTCCTCCCTGTGGCTTCCTCTCACCTATTTACACATGGCTATCATATCTCCTCTCAGCCTTCTCTTCTTCAGGCTAAACATGCCCAGCTCCTTAAGCCGCTCCTCATAGGGCTTGTTCTCCAGACCCTTGATCATTTTAGTCGCCCTCTGGACACATTCCAGATGGAATCTCCTTTCTTGTAGTTTGAAGCCTTTGTTTTGACAGGCTTCCTGCACTCACTCAAGAGCCCTTTGTACCCTATTTCAAAAACAGCGATAAGCTGAAGTATTTTGATGCTAGTGAGCATGCCTATCTTAGCTATGGTATTTGAGACAGCAAAATTGCACATAGTTTCCATAAACCAGCCAAATCCAGTTCATCGGGCTTGCTAGTCAGGTCCCTCCATTATGTGTCTTTTGCAAACAAAGGTCACGAAAGAAAGAAGATCTAAAGTCCGATGCTTCTAGACCTCAAGCTGCCATTACCATAATTGCAATCACAGCACGAATAATTTTGTAGTTCTTAACGAATATGCACATACCATTTGGGAAGGAGTCGAATCTGGACAAAACAGAGGGGCTGAAGTTTTTGTGCACCCACTCCAGAGCCCTAGTTATAAAACCATGTTTTGCTGGGGATAAGCTTTTGAAGACGGTTGAAAGTGAGCAAATATTCTTCTGCCTGGATTGAGGCCCACTGAGTTTTGTGGAAGGGAAATAACACAGCGCAAACATTGCATTTTACAGTGTGATTGGAGTCAGTCGGAAGTGCCAGAGCCCATTGTGAAAGGGAATTAATGCAGAATAAGTTCCGAACAAGAGTTGTGCTGTAGGTTTGTTCTTAAGCTGAATTTGTATGTGAGTTGGATTTTTAACAGTTCACTCCAGCCAAAAACATTGATCTTTTAGCTTTGGATCACAGACGGAAGGCTTGAAACCCCTAAGGTGTTTGTTTTATTGTCTGTGCCCCTCTTCAGAAGATTTCGCCTCACTTTATATATTTACTAGCTGTCCCCTACCACGCGTTGGTCATGGGGGTTCTGTGTGGGAGGTTTGGCCCAGTTCTATCATTGGTGGGGTTCAGAATGCTCTGTGATTGTAGGTGAACTACAAATCCCAGCAACTACAACTCCCAAATGTCAAGATTCTATTTTCCCCTAATTCCACCAATGTTCGCATTCAGGCATATTTAGTATTCTTGTAGAGTTTGGTCCAGATCCATCATTGTTTGAGTCCACAGTGATCTTTGGATGTAGGTGAACTACAACTCCAAAACCAAAGGACAAAGCCCACCAAACCCTTCCAGTATTTTCTGTTGGTCATGAGAGAATTGTGTGCCAAGTTTGGTTCCATTCCATCATTGGTGGGGTTTAGAATGTTCTTTGATTGTAGGTGAACTATAAATCCCAGCAACTACAACTCTTTTTTTTTTAGTAGAAGGACATACATTGAGTTGTTAGGTGTCTTGTGTCCAAATTTGGTGTCAATTCATGCAGTGGTTTTTTAGTTCTGTTAATCCCACAAACAAACATTACATTTTTATTTATATAGATTTATTTATTTATTTATTTATAGTATTTAGATTCTGCCCTTCTCACCCTGCAGGGCACTAAGGGCAGATTACAATGTACATATACATGGCAAACATTAGATGCCATAGACACACAACATATATAGACAGACACACAAAGGCTACTTAACATTCCAGCTTTTTGATGAGGGCATTCTGGCCACCAGGGGAGCTGTCGCTTCACCGTCCATTGGTGACACTGATGAAGTGCTTCCACATTCTTTGCATGCTTGCTGGATATTTTTATGGCATCGTAAATTAGTTAAATTAGCCTCCCCGCATAAGCGGTACCTAAATTTCCTACTTGACAGATGCAACTGTCTTTCAGGCTGCAAAGATCAACAACAAGCTACACAAATTGGTTGGAAGCTCACTCTGACCCGGCTGGCTTCGAACTCATGACCTTTCGGTCAGTAGTGATCTTAACGCAGCTGACTCCCAGCTTGTTGTGGAAATGGATTGGATTGGAGTGGCTTGTTGTGGAAATGGATTGGAGACAAAGCTTCAGTGGAGACCCCTTTTCCCCAGGATAATACAAGGTTTATCCAAAAAGTAAGGTTACAAGATATTTTTTAAATACCAAAATGAATATATTTTAATGAAACTTGGATTGCAGCATAGGTATGATATTATTTTCCACTTAATCACCATTTAGTTCAATACATTTTGTCATCTCTGGGACAGGTTTTTGATGCCTGTGTCATAGAAGTCTCCCTCTGCCTTTTTCAGCCAGTTTGTCGCTTCAATTCTCACCCCGTCGTCATCAGAAAAGTGTTTTCCACCCATGTGTTCCTTCAATTGCATGAACAGGTGATAGTCCCTGGTTGTGAGATTGGGACTGTGAGAGGGGTGACTCTCACAGAGAGGGGTGAATCCCAACCAAAGGAAGTCAACCACTCTTATGTTGCATGAGCGGTGTGTAGATGGACGTGCATTGTCAGGAAGGAGATAGACTCTTGCCGTCAGCTTCCCATGATGTTTGTTTTGGATGGCTCTACAAAGTTTCCTTGTGGTTTCACAATATATTCCGTGCCCATTTTGTCACATGCTGTCTTGACATAACTTCCTCTTCATAAACTGAAACGATTTTGCAACGAAATGCAGTGGCGTTCATGCCCTTAGCATTGAGGTAGTGTATTACAGTGCTAAGAACTTAGCACTTGGAGGGAAATAGAATAAGAACACTCATCTCCAACCTTCACCATGCCAGTTGATGAGCTCCTAACAACTAGCACTTCTTGTTCGCTTCCACTAGTTTCCCGCTGCAAAGCACTGATACCTACTTCCCCTGAGAAAATTCCCCGCAAGAGCTATGTGCCTTGTAACCTTATTTTCTGGATAACCCTTGTAACTCCCCCAGGAGTGGATTTCCCTTCTTTCCGAGGTTTAGATTCCTTTCTCTTGTAACTTGGGGACGGCCTATATTTGTTTTCAGGGGTGATTGGAGCAGGGATCGGGGGCACCTCTGCCGCCTATTTCCTGCGCCAGAAGTTCGGCAAGGATGTCTCCATCGATGTCTTTGAGCGAGGTGAGGTGGGCGGCCGCCTGGCGACCATCGACTTGGAGGGGAGACTCTACGAAGCCGGAGGAGCCGTCATCCACCCACTCAACCTGCACATGAAGCACTTCGTCCAAGAGCTGGGTAAGGCCTAGAACATATGTAAGGACATAGACCTATCTCTATAGGAAACCCAGAATCCTGTCCTCGTGTCAGAAATAACAGCCTTCTTCAAGCCTCCTCTAGTAATCTGTTTACATATGATCCTGTTGCTTACTGTTTCCTATATGTATATTCTAGTATGCAGCTTCCTTTACTCTATGGTTCCTGAGAAGTTATAAAAGAGGCTGCAGACCACATGCTCACTCTCTCTCTCCTTTTGACTATGTGACCTGTTCATAGCTGTTTTGTTATAAGAGAGATGCACTGGCCGGATGGCACAAAGAATTATCTCAGACATATCTGAAACTGGACTGATAAGTTGCATATCTGTGTATGCTGAACGCATGAAGCTTTATGAGTAAACTGTTCGGCGAGTTGGCTTAATAGCAAAAGACCCTCCTCATAAATGTACAACAAGGTAACTTATTAACAACAGTAGGGACACAGCACCAATAGCCCAAAACGACAAATAGTACAAAAACACACAGACCAATGTTATCTCTTCCTTAGGAGGCTTTTCTTTGTAATAAAATGAAATAATTGCACTGTTTGCAACAAGAGGGTTTCCATAACACAGATAAACAAAAACACAATAGTTTTAAACACAGCAGCCTTCACAATGGAGCTATCTCACACATGGCTTCTCTCATACAGAGGTTTACCTCACACTCCTCAGAATGACACTAGCTTTGGCCACTGACTCTAACAGGCTTTAGCCTATTCACTCTCCACAGAACGACACTAGCTTTGGCCACTGACTCTAACAGGCTTTGGCCTACTCACACTCCTCAGAACGACACTAGCTTTGGCCCACTGACTCTAACAGGCTTTGGCCTACTCATTCTCCCCAGGACCACACTAGCTTTGGCCCACTGACTCTAACAGGCTTTGGCCTACTCACTCTCCTCAGGACCACACTAGCTTTGGCCCACTGACTCTAACAGGCTTTGGCCTACTCACTCTCCTCAGGACCACACTAGCTTTGGCCCACTGACTCTAACAGGCTTTGGCCTACTCACTCTCCTCAGGACGACACTAGCTTTGGCCCACTGGCTCTAACAGGCTTCGGCCTACTCACTCTCCTCAGGACGACACTAGCTTTGGCCCACTGGCTCTAACAGGCTTCGGCCTACTCACTCTCCTCAGGACGACACTAGCTTTGGCCCACTGACTCTAACAGGCTTCGGCCTACTCACTCTCCTCAGGACGACTAGCTTTGGCCCACTGACTCTAACAGGCTTCGGCCTACTCACTCTCCTCAGGACGACACTAGCTTTGGCCCACTGACTCTAACAGACTTTGGCCTACTCACTCTCCTCAGAACGACACTAGCTTTGGCCACTGACTCTAACAGACTTCGGCCTACTCACTCTCCTCAAAACGACACTAGCTTTGGCCCACTGACTAACAGGCTTTGGCCCACTCACCTCAGGACCACACTAGCTTTGGCCCACTGACTCTAACAGGCTTTGGCCTACTCACTCTCCTCAGGACGACACTAGCTTTGGCCCACTGACTCTAACAGGCTTTGGCCTACTCACTCTCCTCAGGACGACACTAGCTTTGGCCCACTGACTCTAACAGGCTTTGGCCTACTCACTCTCCTCAGGACGACACTAGCTTTGGGCCAATGACTCTAACAGGCTTTGGCCTACTCACTCTCAGGATGACACTAGCTTTGGCCCACTGACTCTAAGAAGCTTCGGCCTACTCACTCTGCCCCTTTCTTCTTTATCTCATACTAGTGTGTATGTATACCCGTGCTGGCAATTTTGTGATGCTTTTTCAGGTTTTTCAGGTCAGGTTTTGATATTTCACGATGGACCTTATCCTTTGCAGACCAAGGGGATGCACCCAGAATGCTGCCCCTACTTCTTTTGGCAACCTCCTTCACAAATATCTCTTTCTTTTCCTCTTGCCAGGGCTTTCTGTTCCCAAGGGTCGGGATGGGCTCATGGGCATCTACAATGGAGAGGAGTTTGTCTTTGAGGAGAGCAGTTGGACCATCTGGAACTATGTGAAGATGCTCTGGAATTATGGTCTGAATGCCCTGCGGATGTCCATGTGGGTAGAGGAGGTCTTGGACAAATTTATAAGGTAATTGGCCCCAAATTGGGATTATCTTGCTGTTTCTTCGATGAGATGAGCTGAGGTTTCCAAAGAGCATCGGTGTCACAGTCTTCAACCTTCCTTCTAGTCAGAGGCAGTCTAGGATTTAAAGCCATTGTCAATCCAATTAACAGGAGCAAGCAAGCCAATTTCAGTGTCAGTTCCACAGGGTCTAATACACAGAGTTTAACTAACAAGTCCAAGTCCGATATCAAAAAGTCTGAGGTTCAAGGCACAATGTCATCAAAGATTACCAGCTGTAGCACCAACTCAACAATTGCTTCCAGCAGTCAACTGTTCCAAACGCCAGCCCTTAGGCTGCTCCTGAAAAGTTATAGAATCATAGAATTTTATATTGCATGTAATATTACTAATAATATTACAGACCTCACACCTCTGAGGATGCTTGCCATAGATGCAGGCGAAACGTCAGGAGAAATGCCTCTAGAACATGGCCATATAGCCCGAAAAAACCCACAAGAACCTAGTGATTCCAGCCATGAAAGCCTTCGACAACATCATTACAGTACAATGTTATAGTACAATGTAATATATAATATTAATATTGTGCTATGGTAATAATATAATATATTGTATTTACTTTTTACTTGTAAGCCTCTGAGTCCCCTTCGGGGTGAGAAGGGCGGCATATAAATGTCGTAAATAAATAAATAAATAAATCATCAGATTTAGGGACCTCATGGGCCATCCAGTCCAACCCCTGCCAAGAAGCAGGAATATTGCATTCAAATCACCCCTGACAGATGGCCATCCAGCCTCTGTTTAAAAGCTTCCAAAGAAGGAGCCTCCACCACACTCCGGGGCAGAGAGTTCCACTGCTGAACAGCTCTCACAGTCAGGAAGTTCTTCATGTTCAGATGGAATCTCCTTTCTTGTAGTTTGAAGCCATTGTTTCATGTCCTAGTCTCCAGGGAAGCAGAAAACAAGTTTGCTCCCTCCTCCCTATGACTTCCTCTCACATATTTATATTTATATTTATTTATTTATTTAAAACACTTATATTCCGCCCTTCTCATTCCGAAGGGTGCACAACATATACATGGCGAACATTCAGTGCCTGGGTACAATACATAAACATTAAAAAACATTTATCTAAATATTGAAATACACCATTTAAAATAACACAAGTATACATGGCTATCATTCCTTCTCTCAGCCTTCTCTTCTTCATGCTAAACATGCCCAGTTCTTTAAGCCACCTCTTCATAGGACTTGTTCTCCAGACCCTTGATCATTTTAATCGCCCTCCTCTGGACGCATTCCAGCTTGTCAACATCTCTCTTGAATTGTGGTGCCCAGAACTGGACACAATATTCCAGGCGTGGTCTAACCAAGGCAGAATAGAGGGGTAGCATGACTTCCCTGGATCTAGACACTATACTCCTATTGATGCAAGCCAAAATCCTGTTGGCTTTTTTTGCCGCCACATCACATTGTTGGTTCATGTCTTTACAGCTCTCTTTGAACCAGCAGATTGGACCTTTGCCGCTGGATGGCTGGGCTGTAGCATAACTGTTTAATCACCAGCAGCAAAAGATCTTACCAATCAAAAGGTTGGCAGTTCAAAGCCTGGGTCGGGGTGAGCACCTGACCTTCAGCCTAGCTCACTGTCTACCTAAGCAGTTCGAAAACAGCTTTGAGCTGCGAGTAGAGAAATTAGGCACCACTTAAGCGGAGAGGTATTTTAAGGCACCATAAAAAGGAAATGCCAGAAAATGCCAGTGAAGAAAGGAGGAAGTCCATGATCAAGGGTTTGTTGTCATAGGGGATGGAGCGACAGCACCCCCTTGTGGCTGTAATTGAGCACAACCTCCAGGACGCTGAAGTTGGGGAAAATGCCAACATTTAACTCTATTTGTTGTCTGTTCTGTCTGTTTAAAGGCATTGAATGTTTGCATGTATGTGTTCTGTGATCCACCCCGAGTCCTCTTTGGGATGAGAAGGATGGAATATGTAAATAAATACATAAATGGCACTGACTCTGAGCTGGACAGGGGTGAGTCAACACCAACTCTTTCTCCTTTTCCTTCTCCTCCCCTGGCTCAGGTGCTTTTGTACCTGAAAGGTCCTGCTCCTGCTCAGCCTTAGTAGTATCAGGCTGTTCCTCTTCCTGGGGCTCAGATTCTGCTGCTGCTAGGAAGAAAACCTCTTCCTCATCATCCTCATCTTGCCCCATGGACCTGATAATTGGGCTCAACGCTGCTGTAGGACTCCCCAACTCAAACTGAGAAACTGTCCCTTTATTTTCAATACAAGGAAATCTCATGTAATGATGCAATACTGAGTATAAATTCTCGTCGTGCCTGTTTGGTGGTGGTAATATGCCACATGTATAATCTGAGAGTGGCTTACTGCTAAATGTTTTTGGGAATAACTGGAAGAACCAGTCCATGGCTGAGCAGGGGTTCAACCCTGGCCTCCTAGCATCCTGGTCCAACACCCAAAACCAACATATTGACTTCCTGACTCCCTAAGGCAACTTTTACCCATGCTTCTTCCTGCTTCTTCCTTGGTGCAAAGTTCTCCTTATTTATTATTTATTTTATTTACAGTATTCCATCTTTCTCACCCCACAGAGGACTCAGGGTGGATTACAATGTACATATATATGGCAAACATTCAATGTCATAGACACACAATATATATATAGACAGACCCACAGAGGTTATTTAATATTCCAGCTTTTTCATGAGGGTATTCTGGTCACTAGGGGAGCTGTCGCTTCACCGTCCATGTGTGACACTGATGAAGTACTTCCTCATTCTTTGCATGCTTGCTGGAGATTTTTATGGTGTCGTAAATTAGCCTCCCCGCATAAGTGGTATCTAAATTTCCTACTTGACAGATGCAACTGTCTTTCAGGCTGCAAAGGCCGACAGCAACCTACACAAATTGGTCGGAAGCTCAATCCGACCCAGGCTAGCTTTGTACTCATGGCAGCTGATGCCTAGCCAGCTACTAAAAGCTTCTCTTTCTCCCCTTTCTGACTCCAGTATCTACCGCTACCAGGCGCACGACTATGCCTTCAGTAGCAGCGAGGCCTTGCTCCATGCCCTTGGAGGGTCCCCATTCATTCAGATGCTGAACCAGACCATTGATGAATCCATGCAGAAGGCCGGCTTCTCCCAGAAATTCATCCGTGAGATAGTCACCCCTGTCATGAGGGTCAACTACGGACAGGGAGTCGGCATCAACGGATTTGTGGGTGAGTGGGGTTTGCAGAACCAGAAAAGTTTCTCCAGGCAAAATGATGGCCTTCTTACAACCCAACTAACTGTGCAGCCATTGCATCTCCATCACCGCCACCACCAAGGCCAGCCTGTGTCTAATGGACAATTGAGGCAGCTTGAGAAACTCATTACACTTCTACATCCAGATGCAGAGTGATGACTTCACTTGCTGAGGTCTACTAGAAGTCTTAGCAGATTGATGTCATAGAATTCAAGAGGCCATCTATTCCGACCCCCTTCTGCCAGACAGGAAGGCACCATCCAAGCTCTTCCAACAGATGGCCATCCAGCCTCTACTTAAAAGCATCCAAAGAAGGAGACTCCACCATGGTCCATATCAATGGGTTTGTAGGAGTCATAACCCAGTGTCCAGTTCTGGGCACCACAATTCAAGGATAGGGACAAGATGGAAGGTATCCAGAGAAGCACAAAACACAACCCATATGTAATTCTTGGCAAACCTTAATACATTTGTTAACAAACATTTGTTACACACCTTAACACATTTATAACTGGCTATTAGGAATTGTGGGAATCCAAAACAACTGGAAGGGCCCAAGCTTGCCCATGCCTGGTTTAAGTGGGAGACCTGACTGTTTTTGTATCAAGCTGGCTCTTCCTGTCCTTGGGGCTTCATTTTTCTCTTCTCCTTCCCTGGCAGGCGCAGTCTCTTTGGCAGGAGCTGAGAGTGGTCTTTGGTCAGTAGAAGGGGGCAACAAACTAGTATGCGTAGGTCTCCTCTACGCTTCGAAAGCCCAGCCGATTCCCGGCACTGTGATTTCTGTGGAGGAAACAACGCAGCCCAGAGGACGCTCAGGTGAGGCGGCATAGATCTCCATTTAGTTAAAATATGATTGCATTGCATGGAGGAATAGGGACATAGGTGAGCATAAAGACACAGAAAACAAGGAAAAGTGAACTTTCCTATTTCTATACGTTACACCAGGGGTCCTCAAACTTTTTAAACAGAAGGCCAGGTCACAGACCCTCAAACTGCTGGAGGGACGGATTATAATTTGAAAAAACATGAATGAATTCCTATGCACACTACACATATCTTATTTGTAGGGCAAAAAACAAAAACAATACAATAATTAAAATGAAGAACAATTTAAAAAATATAAACTTATTAGTATTTCAATGGGAAGTGTGGGCCTGCTTTTGGCTGATATGATTGTTGTTGTGTGCTTTCAAGTCATTTCAGACTTAGGTTGACCCTGAGTGAGATAAATGACCTTGTAGGGCCGTATTTGGCTCCCGGGCCTTAGTTTGAGGACCACTGCGTTACACCATGTAACACGATTTGTGTTCCTAGGTTATAAATATCATTTTCTAATTGGTTCTATCACAGTGGTTCTCAACCTTCCTAATGCCGTGACCCCTTAATCCAGTTCCTCCTGTTGTGGTGACCCCAACTATAAAATTATTTTCGTTGCTACTTCATAACTGTAATTTTGCTCCTGTTCTGCATCGCCATGTAAATATCTGATATGCAGGATGTATTCTCATTTACTGGACCAAATTTGGTACAAATACCCGATATGATCGAATTTGAATATTGGTGGGGTTGGAGGGGGGAGATCGATTTTGTAATCTGGGAGTTGTAGTTGCTGGGATTTATAGTTCACCTACAATCAAAGAGCATTCTTAACCCCACCAACGATAGAATTGAACCAAACTTGGCACACAGAACTCCCATGACCAACGGAAAATACTGGAAGGATTTGGTGGGCATTTGGTGGGAGTTGTAGTTTGCCTAAATGCAGAGAGCACTGTGGACTCAACCAATGATGGATGTGGACAAAGCTTGGCACAAATACTCAATATGCCCAAATGTGAACACTGGTGGAGTTTGGGGAAAATAGACCTTGACATTTGGTTGGAGGGGGGAGATCGATTTTGTAATCTGGGAGTTGTAGTTTTTGGGATTTATAGTTCACCTACAATCAAAGAGCATTCTTAACCTCTCCAACGATAGAACCCCCCTGCCTTGAAGCAATTACTGTAGCTGGTGTGAGCCTCCCTCCAGCTTTGCTCGCTCTCCCTCGCCCACACATGTGCACCACGCTGCCATGGGATCAGCATGCCTGCTCTCTCCTCTTCTCTTGGGAGTCTCAGAAAGAGCCCTCCAATTGGCTGAGAGGCAAGCCAATCACAGCAGAGGAGGGCTTTTTTGTGGAAGGATTCACCGTATTTCCAAAAAGGAAGAGAAGGACCGGTGGAGACATCTTCAGCTTTCTCTGCCAAAGGGGTTCGTAAGATCATCAAGTAATACATGTTTTCTGATGGTCTCTGATGATCCCTCTGAAAACCCCTCACGACCCTCAGGTTGAGAAAAGCTGTGCTATAGCACATTTTGCTCTTGTTTTTAGTAATAATAACTTTATTTTTATACCCTGCCTCCATCTTCCCGAACGGACTCAGAGCGGCTTACAATGAGCCAAGCCTAATTACACACAGTTAAAACATAGAATATAAAATATAACAATAATATAAACAGCATAAAACAACATAACAATAATAAAACAAACATCATAAGCAACAACCGAGGACATATTTCAATGAATATCTCATCAAGTTCAATCAATTCAACCTAATTTGTGGAAGCCACAACTATTTTCAAAGGAAGAATCGCACAATGAAATGGGAAACAACACTTTTGGACCAGAAACAGATAATTCTTCAAATGTTGTTATAAAGTGCTAAAAACAAACTCTAGGCATTCCTCAGGAATTGCCTCTGAACTGATTTCAAAAATAGTCCACATGCCTGTTGTTTCTTTTAATGGTCTTGCTGTTAAGTCTACTGATGTTTTTGTTCTTTCAGGAGAAACCATGAAGCTGTATGAAGTCACCTACAACTCCACCTCAGGAGTGACATCTGATCTTTATGATATTATTCTGATTGCTACTCCTTTGCATCGCAAAATCGCCAACATCACCTTCCGCAACTTCAAGCCACCCATTCCCGAATTCTCCAGACCCTACCAACAGATAATCGCTACTTTTGTCCATGGGAACATCAACACTTCCTTCTTTGGCTACCCAGACCCTTCCAAGTTCCAGTTAAGTGGCATTTTCACTATGGAAAACCCCAAGCTATTTGTCAACAGCATTGGCATCGTCTCTCCTGTTGAAAACAATACTAAAGCAGCAGAAGGCTCTCCGGTCTGGAAAGTATTTTCTCCCCAGCCCCTGACCAAGGAGCAGCTGAACCTGCTCTTCTCCTCCTATGATTTGGTGGAATCAAAGAAATGGCTGGCCTACCCTCATTACAACCCCCCTGAGCAGTGCCCGCCCCTCGTTATCCATGACCGCATGTACTACGTCAACAGCATAGAGTGCCTTGCGAGTGCCATGGAAATGAGCGCCATCTCAGCCAAAAATGCCGCCCTCCTGGCTTATAATCGCTGGTATGAGCGGATGGACAAGATTGATCAAGAGGATTTGCACGAGAAACTCAAAACTGAGCTTTGACGGTGAATGGGTGTTTTCTGAAAAAACAGAAAACGCCTAAAAACGGTCTGCTTATTTTGAGCCAGTTTCTCTTCTGTGACATGTTCATTTTTGTAATGTGGTGTGTGGTAAAAGACTACTACTTCAAAGTACTTTTATTCAGGTGGTTTCTTTTCCTAACAAAGTTCTCTGCAGCCTTTTCTGCAAAAAGCAGAATGTTACTATTTTTTCTCAATCCCAATAGCCAATGGAAAAACATACATGGGCTGCAGGGGTAAAGAATGTTTGTTATCGACCTGTACATCAAGTTTGAAAAGGTTCATCCCAGTATCCCTAACCATTAGTGTTTTGGAAGAAGCCCACAATGGCACAATGCTTTAAACCCTTGTGCCGGCAGGACTAATGACCGATGGGTCAGAGGTTCGAATTCAGAGAGAGTGGGTTGAGCTCCCTCTGTCAGTTCCAGCTCCCCATGCGGGGACATGAGAGAAGCCTCCCTCAAGGATGGTAAAACATCAAAAACATCTGGGCATCCCCTGGGCAATGTCCTTGTAGATGGCTAATTCTCTCATACTAGGAGCGACTTGCAGTTTCTCAAGTACATTGGGAGGTGAACTTGGCAACATTCATAACAACTGAGTGAAGCTTTCACAAAAGAAGAAGTGTTAAACCAGTTTTAACAATTTATTTTTTAAAAAATCACACAAGGAGTGGGGAATTTCCCATATCTCGTACAATACAAAATAATGGTATATTAAAAAAAAGAGAATCACATTGTGGTAGAGTCCAATGGTTCCTTCACACCCGTTCCAAAGCCTCTAGCATAATAATACTGTTTCCTCGTATTACCTAGGAAGCAAAACAGTGGTGTTAAATGGCAACCTGTGACTAGTTAAGAGACATAAGATAGAAATTTAAGTTGAGAAAGGCATAACCTCAAAAAGAGATACAGACAGACCCTGACTTTCAAACGACTCCTAGTTAAGAAAGAGGGTGAGACAACAGGAAGTGAGAGAAATCTATCCCTCAAAGGCAAATCCATTCCTGGAAGAGTTCTTATCATGGGGAAAAAGGGTCCCCACTGAAGCTTTAGTACCAATCCTTGTAAATTTTCCAAAATCCAATTATCATAGGGAGGTGAAATCTTCTGAACAGCGACACAGGCGGCAAAGGACATACCAAAGGAGTGTTCACCCTGCCCTATACGATCCAAAGCATGCATGCACATCTATCTATCTATCTATCTATCTATCTATCTATCTATCTATCTATCTATCTATCTATGAAATTACAATTAAGAAATGTCTCTGTTCCAACTTCTATAGAAATTCATCTTAAGAGCAAACCTATAGAACCTCTCTCTCTGTAACTTGGAGGCTGCCTGTATACAGAATGATAGGATGGTGTGATATATCTAATATATACATGCCGTTCCCACAAACGAGATTTGGTTGTGTATAAATATTTGAGGGGAAGTCATAGGGAGGAGGCTTCCTTTGGAGCAATGGCTTCAAACTACAGGAAAGGAAGAAGATTCCTCCTGAACGGGGTTCCGGATGGCCCACCAAGTCTCTTCGAACTCTAGGATTCTATGACTCTATGGTAGGCTTATTATTAAATTGAATTTGTATAGAAGTTGGAACAGAGACATTTTTAAAGCGTAACTCCAGCCAATATACATATATATGTGTGTGTGTAAGATTTTTAGCATAGGGCACACATAAAATACGCATAAAGAGACAGGCATATCAACAATATTATTATTACAGGCCGCCCTTGAGTAATGAACATCCAACTTGCAAATGACTATGTTTTTGGATAGTTAACTTTCAATTATCCCTGATCCAACTTACTTGCAAATTCAACTTAAGAACAAACTTACAGAGCCAATCTTGTTCGTAAATTGGGAGCTGCCTGTATTTCCTATCATTCCTTTCGGAAGGTACAGCACAGCTCAAACCATTATTGAAATTTCAATTTGTCTGTGCTTACCACCATCCCGATGTTATTCTGTTGTCCGCCTTGGGCCATTTCCACGCACTCGTCTATCACAAGATTCATAAAGGGATCGAATCCTCGTAAAATCCCCTGGACATGCCGGCCGCCATTTAATTTCACTGTAAGGAATAGTCAACCTGTTAGTATGCCTGTTCTCCATTTTCATATAAAGTTCAGTGTTCTCCAATTCCATATAAGGTTCAGGGAGGCAGGTGTTACGATGCTAATATCATTCACTACATCATGGTTCACATAAGGAGATAAAATTGCATACAGTGGATAAGTATCACCGTATGATTTCTGTCTCCCTCTGTCCTTTATTTGGAGAATTCAATGGCCCTGCAAACAGGAAACAACTTGCTACTATTGCAAGTAGCATCAGAGAAAAATATAATAATAAAAACAATACATTTTATTAGTTACTCCCTCTCCTTGGGGCTTGAGGTGGAGAGAAATACAATTAAAGCACAAGAACATTCAAGCAAATATATTTTAAAAACCCAGAAAAGAAATTACATGTCAGAATCATGCATAGCAATAAATTTATATTTTTATGGAGCAAGACGGCGCTGGAAATCGTATTCCTATGAAGCGACTACTGTTTATATAGTCCATGGAAGGAAACAGTAGATGGCAATGTGTATTTTCCTTGCAAACCTCAACAAACAGAAAATATATTTTACTCACATGACAGCTTCTTATCCATAAATCTGAAATTTAAAAGGGAAATGTATAAGAAGATTGACGTCAGTATAAAAGTCTTATAGGACTAACATCTACTGGCAATGGTTATCCCTATAAGCTTTATTAATAAAGATGTTTCCCAATATCAATGTGTCTCCCAAAGCAGTTACTCTACTCCCAACTTGAGAAAAGTGTCAAGAAGTGCAGGAAACCAAGAACAGTTGATTAAAAATTTATTAAAAATAAATATGTGTATTTTGTATTGGGTACCTACGTTATATCTAAGAGACCTTGAATAATTCACAAGTTAATAACACTCAACAAAACTGGAATGAATTATACAAAAATTTGGATTGGTGATATAGACCCCGTACTCGATGGGACAAACCAACGGTTAAGCTTTTTAGCCAGAAATTGAAAAGAAAAGCAGAGGATCATATATTCTGGCAAATGGTAGATTTGTGTGAAGCCCAAAGGAGTGGATCGATGACAAATAGGATAGGGTAGGATAAGAAGGAATCTAATATCTCCAAAAGATTTTGGATGTGAAGATGTAGTTGGAACAATGGGTTAAACTCTTGTGCCGGCAGGACAGAAGACCAACAGGTCGGAGGTTCGAATCCGGGGAGAGTGTGGATGAGCTCCCTCTGTCAGCTCCAGCTCTCCATGCAGGGACATGAGAGAAGCCTCCCATAAAGATTGTAAAAATATCAAAACATCTGGCTCACACCAGAAGCGACTTGCACCACACACCAAAAGTGACTTGCAGTTTCACAAATTGCTCCTGACATGGAAAAAAAACCATTTTGTATAGGACTCCCACACCCATCCCAACAAACCCAACATCATTTTCTCCTTGTTCTCCCTTTGTGACATATTAGAAGCCTTGCAAGTTTGAATAAATATGATAAATGCTCTGGAGCCACAGTGAAAAGGGGAAGCCAGGAAGACAGAGTTCCACCATGTCTCCTGGGTCATCAGTTGGGAGCCCCCCCCCCCCCAGCAACAATATAGTAATACATAATACTAATATTGTGCTGTGCTAATATTATATATTGTATACACATATAATATTGATAATGTTATAATGTAATGCAATATAATATTAGTAATGCAATATAATATTAGTAATGCAATATAATATTAGTAATACATTATAACAATTATATATTTCATATTGCATGTAATATTACTAGTAATATTACAGTATAGTGGTATAGTACAATATAGTAAGATACAATAATAATATTGTGCTGTGTTAATATTATACTATTATTATTTATATTACAGAGTCCCCTTCGGGGTGGGATAATATAAATAAAAATGTAATGTTCATTTGTGAGATTAACACAACTCAAAAACCACTGGACGAATTGACACCAAATTTGGACACAATACACATCAGGCCAACGAGTGACCATCACTCATAAAAACACTGAAAAAACACAGTGGAAGTGACTTAAAAAGAAAAAAAAATCATTACAATGCATGCACATAACCACGCAAACACACACATATATACACAAAAATACAAATATATGCACACACAAAGCACATATACACAGACTGGGCCACAGCAATGTGTGGCAGGGGGCGGTTAGTATTTCATATTTATTGTGACCTCTTAATAATAATAATAATAATAATAATAATAATAATAATAATGTATTGTTGAAGGTCATGAAAGGCCGGAATCACTGGGTTGTCGTAGGTTTTTTGGGCTGTACGGCCATATTCCAGAAGCATTCTCTCCTGACGTTTCGCCTGCATCTATGGCAGGCATCATCAGAGGTTGTGAGGTCTGTTGGAAACTAGGTATATGGGATTTATATATCTGTGGAATGACCAGGGTGGGACAAAGAACCTTTGTCTGTTGGAGCTAGGTGTGAATGTTTCAACTGACCACCTTGATTAGCATTTGATGTCCTGGCAGTGCCTGGGGCAATCTTTTGTTGAGAGGTGATTAGATGCCTCTGATTGTTTTTCCTCTGTTGTTTTGCTGTTGTAATTTTAGTTTTTTTAAATATTGGTAGCCAGATTTTGTTCATTTTCATGGTTTCCTCCTTTCTGTTGAATTTGTCCACGTGCTTGTGGATTTCAATTTATTTATTTGGGGTTCTTTTACCCCGTCCTTCTCACCCCGAAGGGGACTCAGGGCAGCTTACAGAGGCAAGGCACAATTTGATGCCTGCATCATAAAAACAATCATGCACAAAATTACATCAATTCACAGTTGACAACAATTCATGCATTATAACCATAAAATCAATAAAACCAATACAAACCCAATTTCTCCTCTTACATGGTCAGCGTTCGCTAACTGATAGATCTAGTTTTACGTTCCACTTCATCAATCCTGTTGATCTTACTCGCCTGATTGTCTGATTTAATTGCCAGAGTGCCCAAAGGCCTGGTCCCATAACCACGTCTTCACCCTCCTCCTGAAGGCGAGGAGGGATGATGATGCCCTGATTTCCCCCGGGAGAGAGTTCCACAGGTGAGGGGCCACCACTGAGAAAGCCCTGCTCCTCGTCCCCACCAGCCTCGCTTGAGACAGTGGTGGGGTCGAGAGCAGGGCCTCCCCAGATGATCTCAAACTCCGGGGTGGGACGTAGAGGGAGATACGTTCGGACAGATACACTGGACCGGAACCGTACAGGGTTTTGTAGGTCAAAACCAGCACCTTGAATTGTGCTCGGAACTGAATCGGCAGCCAGTGGAGCTGGCACAGCAGAGGGGTGGTATGCTCCCTGTATGTCGCTCCAGTGAGCAGTCTGGCTGCCTCCCGCTGGACTAGTTGAAGTTTCCGAACAGTCTTCAAGGGCAACCCCATGTAGAGAGCGTTGCAGTAGTCTATTCGGGATGTAACAAGAGCGTGGACCACCGTGGCCAGATCTGACTTCCCAAGGTACGGGCGCAACTGGCGCACAAGTTTTAATTGTGCAAAAGCTCTCCCGGCCACCGCTGAGACCTGGGGTTCCAGGCTCAGCAATGAGTCCAGGATCACTCCCAAGCTGCGAACCTGCGTCTTCAGGGGGAGTGTAACCCCATCTAACACAGGCTGTAACCCTATACCCTGTTCCGCCTTACGACTGACCAGTAGGACCTCTGTCTTGTCTGGATTCAATTTCAATTTGTTAGCTTCTGTGTTGGAAATTAGGTAAATGGGGTTTATATATCTGTGGGATAATGCCCAGGGTGGAAGAAAGAACTCTCGTAAATCAATAAATAGAAGCCTTGCAAGTTGGAATGGCTCTAAGTTTTTCGTAACTCTATGGGCGAAACCGGTTGGAGCAATGCATGCTGGGAAGCGAGTAGGCCCCAAGCGGCCTAGCGGTCTTCCTCAGCCCGCTTCGTTCCCGCCTCTTTCGCGTTCAATTCCCGGCGGCCCCACTGCCCCGCCGGTTTCCCGGGCCTTGACTCACTTCTTCAGCTCCGGCGGGTGCGCTTTGCTCATGGTTCCTCCTCACACACCGCTTCCCTCACGCTCTCCGAATGCTCTCCTTCGCCTCAGCCAGCGTATGACGTCACGACGCTTCGCCCGACCAGTCAGGAAGAGGCCGCCGCGCATGCGCAAAGACTTGACTCCGTCTCGAGGAAGACATAAACCCGCCTCACCCTAGCAATCAACCAATCGCTGCGGGGAGGAGAGCTAAGCCCCACCTTCACTGTCCTGTCTTCCAATCAGAGGCCGAGCAGATGAAATCCCCGCCCACTCCTGTTTTTAGAGGAACCTTTTTTCCCAGAGATCCGGGCGGTCCTAATGCGCGCCCTTGCCTTTGTAGCAGCACGTGGGAAAGCTCAGTTCTTTTCAGTGGATGACCGTTCATAGAATCATAGAATCAAGGAGTTGGAAGAGACCTCATGGGCCATCCAGTCCAACCCCCTTCTGCCAAGAAGCAGTAATATTGCATCCAAAGCACTCCTGACAGATGGCCATCCAGCCTCTGTTTAAAAGCTTCCAAAGAAGGAGCCTCCACCACACTCCAGGGCAGAGAGTTCCACTGCTGAACGGCTCTCACAGTCAGGAATTCTGGGATCCAAGAAAATATCTTTTCCAAAAACTGGAATATGATTGCATAACTTTATATAGGAACACCTGAAAGAATTCTAGATAAAAATAGGATCATCTTTAATGTGGCATACACATGCACACAATATATAATCTATCTATCTACATATATAAAAATGCTCTGTGCATAATGAGTATCTTAAAAACAAAAGAACCAATGAACGAAATCACACCAAATTTGGCAACAAAACGTCTCACAACACAAGGAGTGACCATCACTCAAAAAATTATGATTTTGTCATTTGGGAGTTGTAGTTGCTGGGATTTATAGTTCACCTATAATCAAAGAGCATTCTGAACCCCATCAACGATGGAATTGAACCAAACTTGGCACACAGTTCTCCCATGACCAACAGAAAATACTGGAAGGGTTTGGTGGGCATTGAACTTTAGTTTGGGAGTTGTAGTTTACCTACATCCAGAGAGCACTGTGGACTCAAACAATGATGGATCTGGACCAAACTTGGAACGAATCCTCAATATGCCCAAATGTAAACACAGATGAAGTTTGGGGGAAATAGACCTTGACATTTGGGATTAGTAGTTACTGGGATTTATAGTTCACTTACAATCAAAGAACGTTCTGAACCCCACAAACGACAGAATTGGGGCAAACTTCCCACACAGAGCCCCCATGACCAAAAGAAAATACTTAAGGCTATCCAGTCCAACTCCCTTCACCAGGGCAAGAAAACGTAATCAAAGTCCTCCTGACAAAGAGCCATCCAGCCATAGACAGAGATAGAGAGATGATTCACACACACATACACACAGATATAGTATCATAGATTTGAAAGGGACCCCTAAAGAAGGACAATTATATTTTGCATGTTCCAGAGTAGGCAAACCAGACAATCTCCACATCAACACTGACAAAGAAACAATAAAAAATACTGTTTACCCACAAGCATAAAGAAATTACATATATTAGAAACCAACGCTTTCTCATTATTTTCCAGAGCAACAGACTGGGCCACAGCAATGTGTGGCAGGGGACAGCTAGATATATATATATGCGCAAAATCAGGTTATATATTATATATATACACACACACACACACACACACACACACACACACACATATACATATACACACATATTTGTGTGTGTATCCACACACACACACACATACACACACACGTGTTTGGATGTGAGTGTGTGTGTATATATATATATGTATATATGCACACATATATTTTTATCTAAAGTAAAAAGTATAATATATATATAGTAAAACGTATACAAACATATATGTGTGTGTGTATCCATATATATATATATATATATATATATATATCTCCCAGTGTAAAATGATACAGCACATAGACATGCATATACTATATGTATGTGTGTGTATATATATATATATATCAATGTGAGTGTGTGTGTGTGTGTATATATATGTATATGCACATATATATTTATATCTAAAGTAAAAATGAAAAATCAATAATAGTGTATGGTACACATACACACACGTGTGTGCATGTGTGTATATACATGCATCCAGATACAAAAGTGCAAATACATATATATTGCAGTTGAATATATATGTATTTGCACTTTTTATCATATATATATATATATATATATATGATAAATAAAAAGTGCAAATACATATATATTGAACTGAAAGTGCAAAAAGTAGGCAATATCAAATTTTATATGTATGTATAATATTAATATATATTATATTATAAATTAATATTTTATTTATTATATTATGTATAATTAAATATATCAAATTATATATGTATGTAGATATTGAATATAATATTTTAAATAAAAGTGCAAAATCAGGCAATTACAATAAAAATATCAAGTAGAAGCCAAGGTGGCTAAACCTGACCATATCATTTTAAAAAAAAAAGAATAATGCTTGGAAAAGCCAAAGGAAAAGAGGAAGGTCTGTGGATGATGGGATTTTTAGTGAGACTGCCATAAATTCATGTCAATTTGACAGCAATTAAATAACAACTTCAATTCCTTATATGCAAGGCTTGTTTTAGGTGAATATGAAGAATATCCAAAATAAAAAAAAATTCAGAACACAACACGCCTGAAATGTAGAGTTTTCATGTTTTTTATTATTATTTAAATTCTTTAGAAAATATTTCAGTTTAAAGGGAAGGAGGAAAATATAGGAAACCGGAACAGCGTTGGTGATTTTTGTCAGTCCCAGGAGTCGTTCCCATTGGAACAAAATGCAACCGAATGCATAAGAATGGCCTCTGAGCAGCTATACATTTCACAGCTTTCATTCATATTCTCCATCTTGAATGGCCGTCTGCACAATCTAAGGGCGTCTTCGCTCTCATTGCACTTGTGCAGCATTTAAGTCTACACTGTTGAATTAATCCAGTTTGATACTGCTTTAAATTCCAGTGGCTTGATGCAAAGGCATCCGGGGAGTTTGCAGTTTTGAAAGGCCTCCAGCCAGGCAAATTGGGGATTCACTGACAAACAACTTCCAGGATTCCATCACATTGAGCCATGGCAGTAAAATTGCCGTTAAACTGCATTAACTCTACAGTGTGGATGCACCTTTGCTTTGTTTTTTTGCGGGGGAGATGTGGATATATCCATACCTATTTTTAATTTTGCGTACCATGGGTTAGGTACGGGATTTCGGACAGCACCAAAAGAAAAGGGCCATTTCTTTCCTCCCCTCCCCTCCCCTCCATCACAGGAGAGTTTCTGCACTGTAAGGAAATCCGCCACCAACTCTTTTGCATTGTTGCCTGCTTCTGCATTTGCGGCCAGCTCCGTTGGGATCTCCGTTGCAATCCCTTCTGCCTTTCCCCCCCTTTTTTTTTTCTATTGTGCAATCCCAGCCAGGTTTTCCTTCATCTTCTTGGTCATGCTGGGGATGAGGCTGAGGTGGTCCTCCACGCAGCGGGAGACGCAGTTCTCCAGCTGGGACTTGACCTGCGGCTCCTTGCTGCCCGAGTCAAAGGCGTCCTTGGCTTTGTCATTGCAGTGCATGGTGCAGCGAGCCAGGCGGTCCTGGGGAAAACAGGGAGGGAGAAGTATTATTATTGGGTTACTAGCTGTCCCCTGCCATGCGTTGCTGTGGCCCAGTCTGTGTATATGTGTTATGTGTATATGTTTGTGTATATGTGTATATATGTGGTTTTGCGCATGTGTTGTAATGCATTTTTTTTTGGCTTTTAAGTCCCTTCTGATGTGTTTTTCAGTGTTTCCATGAGTGATGGTCACTCGTTGGCCTGAGAGATGTCTTGTGTCCAAATTTGGTGTCAATTCGTCCAGTGGTTTTTGAGTTATGTTAATCCCACAAATGAACATTACATTTTTATTTGTATAGATTACTAGCCATCCCCTGCCACGCGTTGCTGTGGCCCAGTCTGTGTATATGTGTTTTGTGTGTGTATATATGTGTATATGTGTTTGTGTATATATGTGTGGTTTTGCACATGCGTTGTAATGTATTTTCATTTGTTGTTTTCTAAAGTCTCTTCTACTGTGTTTTTAGTGTTTTTATGAGTGATGATCACTTGTTGGCCTGATAGGTGTTGTGTCCAAATTTGGCGTCAATCCGTCCAGTGGTTTCTGAGTTCTGTTAATCCCACAAACGAATATTACATTTTTATTTATATAGATTGTGTGTTTTCCGGGCTCCATGGCCATGTTCCAGAAACATGCTCTCCTGATGTTTTGCCTGCATCTGTGACAAGCAACCACAGAGGTCTGTTAGAAATGAGGCAAGTGGAGTGTTTTTAATATCTATCTATCTACCTGTGGAACTATATCCAGGGTGGGAGGAAGAATCTTTGTCTGTTTGAAGTATGGATGTTGCAATCAGCAAGCTTGAATAGCATTGAGTGGCCTTGCAGCTGCAAAGTCAATCAGTGAGGGTATCTGCATAGAGAGAGCCTGGCCTGTATTGCCTGGAGGCACCCTCTGCCTGGGAGATGTTCACTGGTCTTTGTTTATACACTGTGGAATAATGTCCAGGGTGGGAGAAACCCCATATCTTTTTGGAAGAAGTGTGAATGTTGCAATGAGCAAGTTTGAATAACTCTGAGTGGCCATGAAGCTGCAAGGTCAATAAGTGAAGGCATTTGCATAGAGGTAGCTTGGCCTCTGTTGCCTAGAGGCACCCTCTGTTTGGGAGGTTTCGACTGGACACAAAATATTATTTGAGAACACAGAAACCACTCCGACAACCATCATGTTAGACTATACAGAGAAGCCATTGAAATCTATATTTCTGTTGATATTATTATTCTTTCTGCAGATATTTTATTAGTATTTTAGATATTTTAAAAAACAATTTAATGTATATTTTGTGAATATTTCTGCAGATATTTTGAGGATTATTTCTGCAGATATTTTTATGAATATTTCAATTAATATTTTAGATTACTTTAAAGAATATTTTAATGTGCATTTTATGATTATTTCTGCAGATATGTTATGAATATTTCTGAAGATGGGTTGCTGTGAGTTTTCCAGGCTGTATAGCCATGTTCTGGCAGCATTCGCTCCTGACGTTTGGCTTGCATCTATGGCTAATGGCATCTTCAGAGGCTCTGATGGCAATAAATCAAGTGTAGTGTAAATATACACAGATACAGACACAGACACATATGTGTGAATTTTGTTGTTAGCAAGATTGAATAACATTGAGTAGCCATGAAGTTGAAGACTCAATCAACAGGGGTCTCTGCATAGAGGAAGCCTGGCTGTTGTTGCCTGGAGGCGCCCTTTGTTTGGTAGGATTGCCTACCACTTGATTGTTTGCTGTCTGGAATTCTTTTATTTCTGAGCACTGTTCCTTATTTACTGTCCTGATTCTGGTGTTTTTTAAATACTGGTCGGCAGAGTGTGTTCATTTTCAGGGTTTACTCCTTTCTGTTTACATTGTCCACGTGCTTCTTGTGCATTTCAGTGGCTTCTCTCCGTAGTCTGACATAGCAGTTGCCAGAGTAGTCTAGCATTTCTGTGTTCTCAAATAATATATTGTGACCAGGTTGGTTTATATTTGACAACACAGAAATGCTGGACCACTTTGACAACTGTCATGTCAGATAACCCAGAATGCCAGAAAAATGCGCATTTGGACTGTCTGCCATTGCAAGTTTTGACATTTAATGAGAAAATAGCTTTTCACAAGTATCATTGTTCTTACCATTTGTTCTGCATCCGTTCATTTAGTGTGTTTATGCACACATGGCATGCCTTTTCATAAGCAATTCTATTCAACAACAATAACAACAACAACAACAAGTTGCAAAGACTCTGGCACAAGCCAGTCAAGGTGGTCCCAGTGGTGATTGGCACACTGGGTGCAGTGCCTAAAGACCTTGGCCTGCACTTAAACACAATTGGCGCTGACCAAATTACCATCTGCCAGCTGCAGAAGATCACCTTACTGGGATCTGCACGCATTATTTGCCGATACATCACACAGTCCTAGACACTTGAGAAGTGTCCGATGTGTGATTGAATACAACAGCCAGCAGAGTGTCATCTTGTTGTGTTTCAAATAATAATAATAATAATAATAATAATAATAATAATAATAATAATCCATCTTGAGTCCCCTTTGGGGAGATAAATAAAGGTCTAAATGTAATCGTAATAATAATAATAATAATCATCATCATCATCATCATGCTACTCCTGTATCCTGCCTTTGCCAGACCACACCTGGAGCACTGTGTCCCATTCTGGGCACCACGATTGAAGGGGGATGTTGACTCTGACCTCGGATGTGTCCGAGAAAGAGAGCGACTAAAAGGATCAAGGGTCTGGAGAACAAGCCCTATGAGGAACAGCTTAAAGAGCTGGGCATGTTTAGCTCGCAGAAGAGAAGGCTGAGAGGAGACATGATGAGGGCCTTGGATCAAGAGGGGAGGGGAAGTCATAGAGAGGAGGGAGCAAGCTTGTTTTCTGCTGAATTGGAAACTAGGACACAATGGAGCAATGGCTTCAAAGCGCAGGAGATTCAACCTGAACATGAGGAAGAACTACCTGACTGGGAGAGAGAGATGATCAGCAGTGGAACTCTCTCTTTTCTCTCTGTGCCTTCTTTGGAGGCTTTTAAGCAGGAGCTGGATGGCCATCAGTTGGGGGAGCTTTGAATACAATTTTCCTGTTTCTTGGAAGAATGGGTTGGACTGGATGGCCCACCATGTCTCTTCTAACTCTAGGATTCTGTGAGCCTAGAGCAGTGGTTCTCAACCTTCCAAATGCTGCAGCCTCTTAATATTTTTCCTCCATAACATTATTTTTGTTTCTACCTCGCAACTGTAATTTTGCTACTGTTATGAATCGCCATGTAAATATCTGATATGCAGGATGTGTTTTCATTCACTCAACCAAATTTTGCACTGATACCCAATACTCCCAAATTTGAATACTAATGGAGTTGTGGGGTTGGGGGGAGGTTATTGTGACATTTGGGAGCTGTAGTTGCTGGGATTTATAGTTCACCTACAATCAAAGAGCATTCTGAACTCCACCAACAATGGAATTGAACTAAATTTGGCACACAGAACTCCCATGACCAACAGAAAATACTGGAAAGGTTTGGTGGGCATTGACCTTGAGTTTTGGAGTTGTAGTTCACCTACACCCAGAGAGCACTGTTGACTCAATCAATCATGGATCTGGACCAAACTTCACACGGATGAGTACTCAATATACCCAAATGTGAACACTGGTGGAGTTTGGGGAAAACAGACCTTGAGATTTGGAGTTGTAGTTGCTGGGATTTATAGTTCACCTACAATCAAAGAGCATTCGGAACCCCACCAACAATAGAATTGGACCAAACTTCCCACACAGAACCCCATAACCAACAGAAAATACTGTGCTTTCTGATGGTCTTTCGAGACCCCTATGACACCCCCTCGCGACCCACCCAGGGGTCCCGACCCCCAGGTTGAGAAACACTGGTCTAGAGAGAGGTTTGGAAAATCAGTGCAAAAGAAGTTGCTGGGACTGGAAACACCAATTGTTATTAATAACAATAACAACAATATAAAATAATGTTCAAAATATAAACCTTTTGAAAAAGCCAGCAACACACACATCACAGGGGTATTAACTCTTCCCTATGCTAGCCCCGTGTATGTATGTATGTATGTATGTATGTATGTATGTATGTATATGTGTGTGTGTATATAGATACTAGCCGTCCCCTGCCACGCGTTGCTGTGGCCCAGTGTGGTGATCTGGAAAATAAGGTAATGGTTTCTAATATATGTAATTCCTTTATGCTTGTGGATAAACAGTATTTACCCACAAGCAGTATTTACCCACATCCTTGTTGTTTCTATGTCAGTGTTGATGTGGAGATTGTCTGGTTTGCCTACTCTGGAACATGCAACATATAATTGTCCTTCTTTAGGGGTCCCTTTCAAATCTATGATACTATATCTGTGTGTGTGTGAATCATATCTATCTATCTATCTATCTATCTATCTATCTATCTATCTATCTATCTATATCTATGGCTGGATGGCTCTTTGTCAGGAGCACTTTGATTACGTTTTCTTGCCCTGATGAAGGGAATTGGATTGGATGGCCTTAAGTATTTTCTGTTGGTTGTGGCGGTTCTGTGTGGGAAGTCTGCCCGGATTCTGTCGTTCGTGGGGTTCAGAATGCTCTTTGATTGTAGGTGAACTGTGAATCCCAGTGACTACAACTCCCAAATGTCAAGGTCTATTTCCCCAAACTCCATCTGTGTTCATATTTGGGCGTATTGAGTGCTTGTGCCAAGTTTGGTCCAGATCCATCATTGTTTGAGTCCACAGTGCTCTCTGGATGTAGGTGAACTACAACTCCCAAACTTAAGGTCAATGCCCACCAAACCCTTCTAGTGTTGTCCGTTGGTCGTGGGAGTTCTCTGTGCCATGTTTGGTTCAATTCCATCATTGATGGAGTTCAGAAGGCTCTTTGATTGTAGGTGAACTATAAATCCCAGCAACTACAACTCCCAAATGACAAAATCATAATTTTTGAGTGATGGTCACTCCTTGTGTTGTGAGACATTTTGTTGCCAAATTTGGTGTGATTTCATTCATTGGTTCTTTTGTTTTTAAGGTACTCATTATGCACAGAGCATTTTTATATAGAGAGATTTCTAAGTTGTTTTCGATGTTTTTCTAATTTTTATTATTGTTGGTCACACCTTGTATGGTGAGGAGTTTTGTTGGCAAATTTGGTGGGTATTGGCCCAGCAGTTCTTTTGTTTTTAAGCCACTCATTACGACATGAAGCATTATATATATATAGAATATATATATGTATATATGGAGTTACACTTTTAAAAAGTCGCTCTTCTGACTTACATACAAATTCAGCTTAAGAACAAACTTACAGAACCTCTCTTGTTCATAACCTGGGGCTGGTCTGTACTGGACTCCAAGGGCATCAATCCATGGATAAAGTCAATACACTTTTTAGTACTGGACAAAGACTCTGAGAGACCCGAGTTCAAAGTGATATCACGCTGTATTAACTGTGCCGTGCAGATGGAGCCCAGCCTCTTTTTTCCCTTCCTCACCTGAAACCTCTCCAGCTCTTGGGTGACCACTGCTTGCGCCTGGGCCAACGGAGCGTGGCAGCGCTCAATGCACTGGTGCACTTGCTGCATGGAGGCCTTGTCGTTCTCGCAGCAGTTTGCGCTGCACCGGAACATGATGCCCTGCAAAGAGAGGAGAATTGGGTAGAGATTATTTTAATTACTATTATTTATTTACTATATATATATATATACACACACATACACACTAGAGCCCTCGATGGCGCAGTGTGTTAAACCCCTTTATCGGCAGAACTGAAGACCGACAGGTCGCAGGTTCGAATCTGGAAGGAGCTCCCTCTGTCAGCTCCAGCTCCTCATTTTTTTTTTGTCGTGTCAGGAGCGACTTGAGAAACTGCAAGTCGCTTCTGGTGTGAGAGAATTGGCCGTCTGCAAGGACGTTGCCCAGGGGACGCCCGGATGATTTGATGTTTTTATCATCCTTGTGGGAGGCTTCTCTCATGTCCCCGCATGAGGAGCTGGAGCTGATAGAGGGAGCTCATCCGCCCCTCCCCGGATTCAAACCTGTGACCTGTCGGTCTTCAGTCCTGCCGGCACAGGGGCATGCTCCTCATGCGGGGACATGAGAGAAGTCTCCCACAAGGATGGTAAAACATCAAAACATCCAGGTGTCCCCCGGGCAACGTCCTTGCAGATGGCCAATTCTCCCACACCAGAAGCAACTTGCAGTTTCTCAAGCCACTCCTGACACAACAAAAAAAATTACTATACTTACTATACTTGTATATCGCCTTTCTCAGCCTATCAGCGACTCAAGGCGGTTTACAAGTCAATACACATAATAGCAAAATACAGGTAAAACATTAAAACAATATAAAACCACAACAACAACAATAATACTTTATTTATATTCCAAACACTGACCCCTGTATTAGTTTACATTCAGTGCCATTATCAGATCTATGCTCCAGCTGGTAAGGGATTCTGGGACCTGCAAGCCAAATAGTGCAACTCTCACAAAGTTTGCAAGGAGTGTAGTCCAGCAAAGGAACTTTGGCTTAGGGCAAGGAGTAAGAAATACATTAAAAATTTTCAATCTTGGCTGCAATGGGGAACTATTTGCAAGCTCTGCTGTTGATTCGAGGGGGATGCTGGGAACTGTAGTCAAGCAAAGGAACTTTAGCCAACTCTTAGGCGTAAAAATTGGGGGAGGGGAGGCAGAGGAGGAATATTATTGATTTCTGCTTCATTGGGAAATGATTGCAAGCTCTGTGACCAGTCAGAAGGGGATGCTGGGGAGTGTAGTCCAACAAAGGAACTTTAGTCAATGCTGAAGAAGTTTTTTAAAATGCAATTATATTTTGAAATATTTTGGGATTTTTCCTTCATTGGAGAACTTTTGCAAACTCTGCTTCCAGTCAGAGGGAATGCTGGGAAGTATAGTCCGAGGGGGGAAATTGCACAACTCTATTGCAAAGGCAGAAAATTAAGGAGCCTGGGATCTGTAGTCCAAAAGCTCCTCGGCATCAAGTATATTCTCTCGTATCGAGGGATTCTGGAGTTTATAGTCCATTAAAGGAAATTTGCCCAACTCTAACTGCAGTTAGAAAATACAATTAACTAAGTAGACTTTGGGGATCTTTGCTCCAATAAGGAACTTTTGTAAACTCTTAAGCTGGTGGGAAGCGGATGCTGGGAAGTGCAGTCCCATAGGGGAACGTTCTAGATTTGAGGAGTAAAAAATTCAAATACAAAAGGAATATTATTATGATGGATCTTTGCTTCACTGAGGATGCTGGGAAGTGTAGTTCCACAAAGGAACTTCCTAGAATTGGCTGTAAAAATGCAATCACAAAAGGAACATTATTATTATTATTACTAATATTACTATTATTATTATTATTATTATTATTATTATTATTCAGGATCTCTGCTTCACTGAGGATGCTGGGAAGTGTAGTTCCACAAAGGAATTTCCTAGAATTGGCTGTAAAAATGCAATCACAAAAGGAACATTATTATTATTATTATTATTATTATTATTATTATTATTACTATTATTGTTATTATTCAGGATCTCTGCTTTACTGGGGATGCTGGGGAGTGTGGTCCCACAAAGGAACTTTCCAAAAATGGCTTTAAAATGTAATCACAAAAGAAACATTATTATTATTATTATTATTATTATTATTATTATTATTATTCTGACACAAAAACACAGTATTTCACAGCAAACGAGATCTATATGCTGGACTATTATTACTATTATTATTATTATTATTATTATTATGGATTTCTGCTCCATTGGAGATGATGGGCAATGTAGTCCCACAAATGAACTTTGCCCAGTTGGAAATGCAAATTTTAAAAGGGAACTTTTGGGGGGATTTCTGTTCCAAAGGAGGGTATTTGGAGAGGAGCAATGCACTCAGGGGAGAGATTGCAAGCCCTGGCTGGGGGCAGGAGTGTGGGCTTTGTAGTCCCACCCTAGAAATGCCCTTTGCAGGAATGCCCTTGGAAGGAGCCCTCCCTCTTTGCAAACCCTCCCTGCCTCCGTTTACACGTGCAAAGGAGGGCCTGACCTGCATCTTCCGGATGCTGCCCCGCTCCAGCCCTTGCACCATGCCGTCGACGGCCTCTTGCACCCGGAGCTGCTCTGCCTCTGCTCCCCTTGCAGCAGCCATGCTGCCTTCCTGGAACCGGTGTACTTCCCCTTTAAATCCGGGGCCAGGCATAAAGAGAGAGGGCGCGCAGCAGCTCCCTCGCGCGGCCGGAGACGGCGCTGCAGGCAGGCAGGCTCACTCACCAGACTCTGGAGAGGAGGAGAAGGATGATGATGGTGATGACGTCGACACAATGGACTAGATGACCCTTGGGGGTCCTTTCCAACTCATCTAAAGACCAGATCCAAAGGGACCAGACTGAATCCAAATAACAACAACAATAATAATAACAATAACAACTCAAGAGACTAGCTGACCCTTGGAGTCCCAACTTACCTAAAAACCAGATTTAAAGGCACCAAACTGAATCTGAATAATCATAATAACAACAACTGCAATAATAACGACACAAGGGGCTAGATGACCTTTGGGGGTCCCTTCCAATATAATGACCCTTGGAAGTTCCCTCTAACTCAACTAAAGACCATCTAAAGATACCAGAATGAATCCAAATAATAATAATAGTGAATAATAATAATAATATTTTAAAACACCAGACCCTGGGAAGCCATGGCCCTTGAGCGCTCCAGCTGGAGGTCAGCTGTGACCAGCAGTGCTGTAGTATTTTAAGAGGCACAAATGGAGGGCGAAAGAGAAACATGCCAAGAGGAAGGTGCATCAGGCCGACTGGGACTGCCTAGAAACCAATGCCCTCACTGCGGGAGAACATGCAGGTCAAGAATAGGGCTCCACAGTCACCTACGGACCCACTGCCAGTACGCCGATCTTGGAAGACAGTCCTACTCGGACTACGAGGGATCACCTAAGTAAGTAAGTTAGATGATGATGATGATGACGACAACAACAACACAATGACTAGATGACCCTTAGGGGTCCGTTCCAACTCAACTAAAGACCAGATCCAAAGGGACCAGACTGAATCCAAACAACAACAACTCAAGAGACTAAATGACCTTTGGGGTCCCTTCCAACTTAACTAAAGACCAGATTTAAAGGCACCAAACTGAACCCAAATAATCATAACAACAACAACCACAATAATAATAATAATGACACAAGGGGCTAGATGACCCTTGGGGGTCCCTTCCAATATAATGACCCTTGGGGTCCCTTCTAACTCAACTAAAGACCAGCTAAAGGTACCAGACTGAATCCAAATAATAATAATAGGTATTAATAATAATAATAATTTAAAACACCAGACCCTGGGAAGCCCTGGCCCTTGAGCGCTCCAGCTGGAGGTCAGCTGTGACCAGCAGTGCTGTAGAATTCTAAGAGGCACAAATGGAGGGCGAAAGGGAGAAACGTGCCAAGAGGAAGAAGGTGCGTCAAGCCAACCCTGACTGGGACCACCTTCCACTTGGAAACCAATGCCTGCACTGCGGGAGAACATACAGGTCAAGAATAGGCCTCCACAGTCACCTACGGACCCCCCGCTAGTACACTGATCTTGGAAGACAATCCTACTCAGACAACAAGGGATCGCCTAAGTAAGTAATTAGCGATGATGATGATGATGATGATGACGATGACGACAACACAATGGACTAGATGACCCTTGGGGGTCTTTTCCAACTCAACTAAAGACCAGATCCAAAGGGACCAGACTGAATCCAAATAACAACAACAATATAACAACAGTAATAACAACAACAACTCAAGAGACTAGATGACCCTTGGGGTCCCTTTCAACTTAACTAAAGACCAGATTTAAAGGCACCAAACTGAACCCAAATAATCATAACAAAAACAACCACAATAGTAACAATGATACAAGGGGGGCTGGATGACCCTTGGGGTCCCTTCCAATATAATGACCCTTGGGGGTCTCTTCTAACTCAACTAAAGACCAGCTAAAGGTACCAGACTGAATCCAAATAATAATAATAATAATAATAATTATTATTATTATTATTATTATTATTATTAATTTAAAACACAAGACCTGGTGTGATGATGAGGAGTTGGATTAGAAGACCCTTGGGAGTCCCTTCCAATATAATGGAAGGCAGGTGGAATTATTCTAAAGGCATCAGACCAGAGCCATTATTGTATGCTGGATTTCGTATCACAAAATCACAAGTCGAACACTTCCCAAGCGTCCAGGATTGTGTGATGTATTTTCAAATGATGCGCGCAGATCCAAGTCAGGTGGTCTTTTGCAGTTGACAGATCGTGATTTTTGTCAATGTTTATTGTTTCCAAATGCCGGCTGAGATCTTTTGGCACGGCACCAAGTGTGCCCATTACCACTGGGACTACCTGTACTGGTTCGTGCCACCAGAGCCTTTGCAGTTCGATTTTGAGGTCCTGATCACGGCTGAGTGTTTCCTGTTATTTTTTGTCAATTTGACTGTCACCTGGTATGGCGACATGAATAATCCAAACTTTTTTCTTTTCTATCATCATCATCATCATCATCATCACCATCAGATCTGGTCTTGGATGCTAAGCAGGGTTCTATTACTGAAGATAACTTTCAAAGGAATTTGTCCCCTACTGTTCTAGTTTCCTCTACCTGATTCAGGAAGGTAAGTGGGACCAAGCCTGGTTAGCACTCAGAGGGAAACAAACAATAATAATGATAATAATAATGACAATAATATTAATACACTAAAGGCCACCTGACTTGGATCTGCGCGCATCATTCGAAAATACATCACAAAGTCCTAGACGCTTGGGTAGTGTTCGACTTGTGATTTTGTGATACGAAATCCAGCATATAGATCTTGTTTGCTGTAACATATTGAGTTTTTGTGTCAGTAAAATAATACACTAGATAGCAAATTTTGCAAAATGCCGTTCCTGGTTTGAAAGTGTTATTTCCTGTTTAATTGAGCAGTTCTTGCTTTGAAAGTGATTGTTCTACATCATAAACTTAGTTTTTGTGGCACATACTATGTTGAATTGGTTGAAACTTGATAATGATTCATTGAAAAATTAGAGCCAAACGTCCTATAGCAGGATGATGTCCTTCCCACAGAAACAAAGTTTGTGCAGTTTAATAAACATTTCCCATGTTTTTATGATGGAACCAATTAGGAAATGACATTGATAACCTAGGAACAAAAATGATAGTGTTACATGATGATGATGATGATGATAAATTAAAGATTGAACTGCAAAGACTGTGGCACAAGCCAGTAAAGGTGGTCCCAGTGGTGATCAGCACACTGGGTGCAGTGCATAAAGACCTTGGCCTGCACTTAAATACAATCGGTGCTGACAAGATTGCCAGCTGCAGAAGCCACCTTACTGATATCTGCACGCATTATTTGCCGATACATCACAGTCTTAGACACTTGGGAAGTGTCTGATGTGTGATCCAATACAACAACCAGCAGAGTGTTCTTGTCTGCTGTGGACTCATCTTGTTGTAATAATAATAATAATAATAATAATAATAATAATAATAATAATAATAACCATCATCATCAATAATATCAGCCTTTTAGGCAAAATTTCGTTTCGGGGGGGGGGCTGAATTTTTTTCAGGGGGGGTTTCGGGGGGGGCTGAGTTTCGGGGGGGGGGCTGAGTCTGAGTGAAAGAGGGTCTAGCCTAGAAAACCTTTTGTATTATTACCCCAATACCCCCATGCATATGGGATATATTGATTATGGTGATCAGATCATGATATGAATAAACATAACAGTTTAAATAATGCACCAGTAAGGCCTTTTCGCGAACCACCATCAGAATTTCGGGGGGGGCTGAAGCCCCCCCCCCCCCGGCTACATGCCTGGTTCTGTCGCAATGGAGCATGCAGCCCAATTGCCCAGAATGACGACAAAGAGTGTGGAAGCCAAGGCCACTTCCTTCTGCATTTGTTTGGGAGGAAATATGGTCAGAATCACAAGGCAGTGATGCCACCCCTTATTGCAGCGAATGCTGGGATGACATCTCCCTATACTGAGAATTTGGGCTTATGCAGTTCGAAGCACAGAGAAGGGGTGTGTTCACACTGTAGAAGCACATGTGGTTTGATGCCGCTTGAGCTGCAGCAGAAAAGTTCACCTATGCCCTTTCCACACTACCATATAGAATCATAGAGTTGGAAGAGACCTGGTGGGCCATCCAGTCCAACCCCATTCTGCCAAAAAACAGGAAAAACACATTCAAAACAGCTTCGGCACATGGCCATCCAGCCTCTGCTTAAAAGCTTCCAAAGAAAGCACCTCCACCACACTCTGGGGCAAAGAGAGAGTTCCACTGCTGAACAGCCCTCACAGTATGGAGCAGATAATCTACGTTATCTGCTCTGAACTGGAGTCAATGAACCCCTCCCACGCTGCCATATAAAATTATTATTATTATTATTACCACTACTACTACTACTACTACTACTACTACTACCCCATTTATCCCTCCAAAAGGGATTCAAAGAAGCATTATCATACAATTTAAAATCTATTATTATTATTATTATTATTATTATTATTATTATCATAGAATCAAAGAGTTGGAAGAGACCTCATGGGCCATCCAGTCCAACCCTCTGCCAAGAAGCAGGAATGTTGCATTCAAATCACCCCTGACAGATGGCCATCCAGCCTCTGTTTAAAAGCTTCCAAAGAAAGAGCCTCCACCACACTCGGGAGCAGAGAGTTCCACTGCTGAACGGCTCTCACAGTCAGGAAGTTCTTCCTCGTGTTCAGATGGAATCTCCTTTCTTGTAGTTTGAAGCCATTGTTCCGTGTCCTAGTCTCCAGGGAAGCAGAAAACAAGCTTGCTCCCTCCTCCCTGAAACACATCAAGATGAGTCCACAGCAGACACTCTACTGGCTCCTGAATTGGATCACACATCGGACATTTCCCAAGTGTCTAGGACTGTGTGATGTATTGGCAAATATGTATTCTTCTTTTTCTTCTTCTTCTTCTTCTTCTTCTTCTTCTTCTTCTTATTATTATTATTATTATTATTATTATTATTATTATTTGATATACAACAAGATTAGTCCACAGCAAACAAGATCACTCTCTAGCTTTTGTATTCGATCACATGTCAGACACCTCCCAAGTGTGATGTATGGGTGAATAATGCGTGCAGATCTGAGTCAGGTGGCCATTTGCAGCTGACAGGTGGTGATTTTGTCAGCGCTGATTATGTTTAAGTGCAAGCCAAGGTCTTGAGGCACTGCACCCAGTGTGCCGATCACCAGTGGGATCCCCTTGACTGGCTTGTGCCAGAGTCTTTAAATCCTCATATCATGTCAGCTTTTCCAGTTTCTCTTCAATCCTGCTGTCACCTGGGATTGCAACATAATAATAATAATAATAATAATAATAATAATAATAATAATAATAATAATAATAATAAATACCCTGCTTTATCTCTCTCAAAGGGGACTTGAAGTGGCTTGGCACAAAAGGATTAGCATACAATCTAAAATAGACAAATACACAAACAGAATTAAACACAAACAGCACTAAGAAAATCACAGCTAAAAATAAATCAAAACATATTTAAAGTTATATGGCAGCGTCGACTTATATAATTTAGTTCAAAGCAGATAATGTGGATTATCCGCTTTGATAATCTGGATTATGGTAATGTAGAAGGTGTGTGAGTTGTATGAGTCTACACTGCCATATAATCCAGTTCAAAGCAGATGATTCTGGATTTTATATGGTAGTGTAGAAGGGATCAAAGTCATGCATGTCTTTGCAAATCAAAGCCCTATAGAGAGCTGCCCTGCTGTGGCTCTCTTTGGCCAGCAGAGGGCGCCGCAAATCCAATTGTGGATTCTGTGCTCATCCTTTGCATTCAACCCCAAAGGAAGAAGGAATACACAATATGTATGTGTGTGTACCTCTCTCTCTCTCCCTACTCTATCTATTTATCTATCTATCTATCTATCTATCTATCTATCTATCTATCTATCTATCTATCTATCTATCTATCTATCTATCTATCTGTCTATCTATCTAAAATGAAGAAGGTATTCTGTCTTGTTATTGTTATTATTAGTTATTATTTACATATATACATATGCGATGCCATTGCCTACATATCATATACAATATGTATGTATATGATGTATGAAATATATATGTGATATGATGTACATGTTTGTATCTTGCATATATTCTTGGCTTGCTTATATATCTCAGCCTTCAACAATACAAGATACAAATAAATATTAGTATAATAATAAGACAAACCTCTTTTGTCTTATTATTGTTAGTATTATCAGTTATTGTTATATACATATATGATATGCACATGATACATTTAAGGAAATAAAAATTCAGGGGTTTCTTAGAAAAGTAGTACTCAGAGTTGGTTTGGCCAGTTCTTTCCTCTGAAATGGAGCCTGCGATTCATTGCCGGTCTCCCATCCAAGGACCAACTATGGCTGGCCCTGCTTAGCATCCAAAACTAGGTGGCTATCCATTACCTTCAAGGGAGTGTAGATAGGTTTTCCGAGTAAAGTAATACTCAGAGTTGGTTTGGCCAGTTCTTTCCTCTGAAATGGAGCCTGCAATTCATTGCCGGTCTCCCATCCAAGGACCAACCATGGCTGGCCCTGCTTAGCACCCATAACTAAGTGGCTATCCATTACCTTTGAGGGAATGTAGATAAGTTTTCTTAGTAAAGTAATACTCAGAGTTGGTTTGGCCAGTTCTTTCCTCTGAAATTGAGCCTGCAATTCATTGCCGGTCTCCCATCCAAGGACCAACCATGGCTGGCCCTGCTTAGCATCCACAACTAGGTGGCTATCCATTACCTTCAAGGGAGTGTAGATAAGTTTTCTTAGTAAAGTAATACTCAGAGTTGGTTTGGCCAGTTCTTTCCTCTGAAATGGAGCCTGCGATTCATTGCCGGTCTCCCATCCAAGGACCAACTATGGCTGGCCCTGCTTAGCATCCAAAACTAGGTGGCTATCCATTACCTTCAAGGGAGTGTAGATAGGTTTTCCTAGTAAAGTAATACTCAGAGTTGGTTTGGCCAGTTCTTTCCTCTGAAATGGAGCCTGCGATTCATTGCCGGTCTCCCATCCAAGGACCAACTATGGCTGGCCCTGCTTAGCATCCAAAACTAGGTGGCTATCCATTACCTTCAAGGGAGTGTAGATAGGTTTTCCTAGTAAAGTAATACTCAGAGTTGGTTTGGCCAGTTCTTTCCTCTGAAATGGAGCCTGCGATTCATTGCCGGTCTCCCATCCAAGGACCAACTATGGCTGGCCCTGCTTAGCATCCAAAACTAGGTGGCTATCCATTACCTTCAAGGGAGTGTAGATAGGTTTTCCTAGTAAAGTAATACTCAGAGTTGGTTTGGCCAGTTCTTTCCTCTGAAATGGAGCCTGCGATTCATTGCCGGTCTCCCATCCAAGGACCAACTATGGCTGGCCCTGCTTAGCATCCAAAACTAGGTGGCTATCCATTACCTTCAAGGGAGTGTAGATAGGTTTTCCTAGTAAAGTAATACTCAGAGTTGGTTTGGCCAGTTCTTTCCTCTGAAATGGAGCCTGCGATTCATTGCCGGTCTCCCATCCAAGGACCAACTATGGCTGGCCCTGCTTAGCATCCAAAACTAGGTGGCTATCCATTACCTTCAAGGGAGTGTAGATAAGTTTTCTTAGTAAAGTAATACTCAGAGTTGGTTTGGCCAGTTCTTTCCTCTGAAATGGAGCCTGCGATTCATTGCCGGTCTCCCATCCAAGGACCAACCATGGCTGGCCCTGCTTAGCATCCAAAACTAGGTGGCTATCCATTACCTTCAAGGGAGTGTAGATAATTTTTCTTAGTAAAGTAATACTCAGAGTTGGTTTGGCCAGTTCTTTCCTCTGAAATGGAGCCTGTATAGCTTATTTATGGTTGGACTCCCATCCAAGGGCCAACCAGGGAAGGCCCTGCTTAGCATCCGAAACTAGATGGCTATCTGATAACTTTTAAGGGAATATAGATCTCATAAGTGATTCTATGGTCAAAAGTTATTTGAGAAGTTCTTTCCTCTGAAATAGTGCCTGGTCTCCCATATAAGAGCCTATCCCTGGCCTGTCTCCCATCCAAGGATCAGCCAGGGCCCACCCTGCTTAGCATCCAACTTCAGAATTAGGATATTTTTTTTACTTACGCCAATAATAATAATAATAGTAATAATAATAATAATAATAATGTGGGGATTCATAGGTCTTCCTTAAGAGTGTAAGAGCCTATTCCTGGTTGGTCTCCCATCCAAGGACCAACCAGGGCCCACCCTGCTTAGCATCCAAGTTCAGAATTAGGATATTTTTTTGACTTATGCCAATAATAATAATAATAATAATAATGTGGGGATCCATAGGTCTTCCTTAAGAGTATAAGAGCCTATTCCTGGTCGGTCTCCCATCCAAGGACCAACCAGGGCCCGCCCTGCTTAGCATCCAAGTTCAGAATTAGGATATTTTTTGACTTACGCCAATAATAATAATGTGGGGATCCATAGGTCTTCCTTAAGAGTATAAGAGCCTATTCCTGGTCGGTCTCCCATCCAAGGACCAACCAGGGCCCGCCCTGCTTAGTATCCAAGTTCAGAATTAGGATATTTTTTGACTTACGCCAATAATAATAATGTGGGGATTCATAGGTCTTCCTTATGAGTATAAAAGCCTATCCCTGGTCGGTCTCCCATCCAAGAACCAACCAGGGCCCGCCCTGCTTAGCATCCAGGATCAGAATTAGGATTTATTTTTTGGCTTATGCCAATAATAATAATGTTGGGATCCATAGGTCTTCCTTAAGAGTATAAGAGCCTATTCCTGGTCGGTCTCCCATCCAAGAACCAACCAGGGCCCGCCCTGCTTAGCATCCAAGTTCAGAATTAGGATATTTTTTGACTTATGCCAATAATAATAATAATAATAATAATAATAATAATAATAATAATAATGTGAAGATCCATAGGGCTTCCTTAAGAGTATAAAAGCCTATTCCTGGTCGGTCTCCCATCCAAGGACCAACCAGGGCCCACCCTTCTTAGCATCCAAGTTCAGAATTAGGATTTTTTTTTGGCTTATGCCAATAATAATGTGGGGATCCATAGGGTTTCCTTAGAAGAACCTATCCCTGGTCGGTCTCCCATCCAAGCACCAACCAAGCCAGACCCTGCTTAGCAACAAAGGTCAGGCCTTTTCTCCTGCCTTCTTTGGGCTGAACTCCTCGTTCCTTCCGAGGAGTAACGCGTTCCAAGTAGCGCCGTTCCTCCTGCGTTGGGACCCGAGGGCGCCCCCTAGAGGCCGCCTGTGCGACCTGCCCGGCCAAGCCCCTCCGCTTCGAACAGCCAATCAGCACCTAGGGGGCGGGGCTTGGAAAGGGGCGGAGTCTGGCTAGGGATCTGCAGAGAGCAGAGCTCACAACACCTGGGCGCTGGAAGGAGCTGCACCGTCCGCATTGGCTCCTATCGCGCGATAGAGAGCGCTCCCGCCCCGGCACGTTCCTCCTTCGTTCATTCTTTTCTTCCCCCCTCCTTCCTTCCTTTCCTCTTTTTGTTCTCTCATCCTTTTTTTTAGTTTCTAACCCTTTTCCTTCTTACTTTCTTTCTACCTTTCCTTCCTTATCTTTCCCTTCTTTCTTCCCTTTCTCCTCCTTCCTTCTTCCTTCCTTCCTTCCTTCCTTCCTCCTCCTTTCCTTCCTTCCTTCCTTCCTTCTTACCTTCCTTCCTTCCTCCTTCCTTCCTTCTCTCCTTCCTCTTTTTCCCCCTTTCCTTCCTTCCCTTCTTTTTTTCTTCCCTTCTTCTCTCCTTCCTTTCTTTCTCTCCTCTTTCCTCCTTTCCTTCCTTAGTTTCTCCCCTCCTTTATTTCCTTCTTCCTTCCCTTCTTTTCTTTCCTTAGTTCTTTCTCACCCTCCTCTTTTCCCACCTTCCTTCCTTCTCACTTTCTTGGATCCTTCCCTCCTTTTATAAAAGGTATTTCTTCCTCTTTTCTTTCTTACTCTTTCTTAGTTTCTTCCCTTCTTCTCTTCTTTCCTTACATCTTCTTCACTCTCTTCCTTTTTACTTTCTTGGATCCTTCCCTCCTTTTATAAAAGGTATTTCTTCCTCTTTTCTTTCTTACACTTTCATCCCTTCCTTTCTTAGTTTCTTCCCTTCTTCTCGCCTTTCCTTACATCTTCTTCACTCTCTTCCTTTTTTACTTTCTTGGATCCTTCCCTCCTTTCTTTATAGGTATTTCCATCCTTTCTTTCCTTCCTTCCTTTCCCTTCTCTTCCCTTTCCTTAAGTCTTTCTCCCCCTCTTCTCACTTTCTTGGATCCTTCCCTCCTTTTATAAAAGGTATTTCTCCCTCCTTTCTTACTTACTCTTTCCTTCTTTTTTCCCTTCCTTTCTCTCCTTAGTTTCTTCCTTTCTTCTCTCCTTAGGCCTTCCTCGCTCTCTTCCTTCTTACTTTCTTGGATCATTCTTTCTTTATAGGTATTTCCATCCTTTCTTTCCTTCCTTCCTTTCTCTCCTTCTTAATTCCTTCCCTTCTTCTCTCCTTTCCTTTCCTTAAGTCTTCACTTCTCACTTTCTTGGATCCTTCCCTCCTTTCTTTACAGGTATTTCCTTCCTTTCTTCCTTTTCCTTCTTACTTTCTTCCCTTCTTCTCTCCTTTTCTTTCCTCAGGTCTTCCTCACTCTCTTCTTTTTTTACTTTCTTGGATTCTTCCATCCTATCTTTATAGGTATTTCTTTCTTTCCTTCATTCCTCTCCTTCTTAGTTCTTCCCTTTTTCTCTCCTTTCCTCTTCCTTAAGTCTTTCTCACTTCTTTTTTTTACTTTCTTGGATCCTTCCCTCCTTTCTTTACAGGTATTTCCTTCCTTCCTTTCTCTCCTACTTAGTTCCTTCCCTTCTTCTCTCCTTTCCTCACTCTCTTCCTTCTTACTTTCTTGGATCCTTCCCTCCTTTCTTTACAGGTATTTCCTTCTTTCTTCCATTTCTTCCCTTCTTTCCTTCCCTCCTTTCTTTGGACCCTTGACCAAGCAGCGGCCGAAGGGCTCTCCATGCGCTGCTGCTCTTTGCCGGGCAAGTGAGGCCGACCAAGTCCCAGCGCTGCCTGAAGCCTCCTTCCAAGATGGCCTTCCTCCTGCTGGGTAAGCCTCCGCCTCTTCCTCCTCTTTCCTTCAGTTCAAAGCAGATAATCTGGATGTCAGGGGCCTTAAACTGTCCCTCTATCCCAGGATCTGATCCCAGATTTGTCCCTGATTATCTGGCAGTGGAGACTCGTGATCCACTCCGAAACAGATAATCTGGGATCAGATCCTGGGATATCGGGCAGCGTAGACCCCTTCTAGGACTCTTCAGCTGCAGGAAAACTTGCTGACCAGGAGGATGGCAGTTCGAAGTCGTGGGTCAGGGCGAGCTCCCGCTGTCAGCCCTAGCTCCTGCCGACCTAGCAGTTCAAAATCATGCAATGTGAGTAGATCAGTAGGTACTGCGGGAAGGTAAAGGCACCCATGCAGCATGCAAACGCAATCAGGAAGGTCTATGGACAACTGGCTCCTCGGCATGGAAATGGAACAAGAGCGCCTCCCTATTGTCAGAGTTGAGCATTGCATCCAGACGCTGGAGATGGAAAGGGAAATCTTTGCCTTTGTTTGTGTACTGTTTACTGTTTGTGTTTGTGTATAGAACGCCTATATATAAATATAATATATTTATATATAGGTAATTTTTGCCTATATATAAATATAAATATAAATGTAATGTTCATTTGTGGGATTAACATAACTCAAAAACCATTGGCTGAATTGACACGAAATTTGGACACAACACACATAACAGTTCAATGAGTTTCCATCACCCATAAACACACGCACACACACACAAAAGTCCAGCGGAGCAGACTTAAAAAACCCCCCAAATACTCCATATATACATATACACATACACTCATATACATATGCACACATTCATATATATATGAACAAGACACACACAAATATACACATATACACACATACATATACATACACACATATATACACATACACATGCACATACACATGCACACATACATATATACATATCCCAATGCACATACATATACATATCCACATACATATATACACATATATGCATATAGACAAGCACACACATATACACAATATGCATGTATACATATAAACACACAAATATACATATACACATGCACACATACATATATACATATCCACATGCACATACATATACATATCCACATACATATATAAACATATATATGCATATAGACAAGCACACACATATACACAATAGGCATGCACACATATAAACACACAAATATATGCACACATATATATACACACACAAAAACACACACACACACACACACATATATATGCAAGCACACATATAAAGCACATATACACAGACCAGGCCACAGCAACGCGTGGCAGGGGATGGTTTGTGTGTGTGTGTGTGTGTGTATAGTAATCTGCTCTGAGTCCCCTGTGTGTACCATTATTCCACACAAGGCAGATCATCCACAATCTCTGCTTTGAACTGGATTATCTGAGTCCACACTGACATATAATCCAGTTCAGTGTGGATTTTGTCCAACTGTGTGGAAGGGGCCTTACAATTCCATCGAAAAACCCAGATTATCTGCCTTAAAGTGGATTATATGGCAGCGTCGACTCCTATAATCCAGTCCAAAGCAGATCGTGTGGACGATCCGCTTTGATATAATCTGTATTACATGGCAGTGAAGACAGAAGGACAATGCAGTGGAGCTCATGTGGATGGCAACAGCTTCAGGCAGATTTGCAGAGGCTGAGGCTTGAACCCAGGACCAATACGGGAGTGGACAATACTAGAATAGTGGACAATACTAGGACAATGCAAAGGAGCCTCCAGCCTCATATGGATGGCAGCAGGCAGGAGGTTTTCCTTCTCAAACCTGCAGAGAAGGAGACTTGAACCCGGGACCGTCAACGACTCATCAACATCCAACCTTGCAGGGTCAGCTCTGGCCAGACGATGTAAAGTTCTCCTAGCCTGGCCTCTCTATAAGGATCTGATCTCATTCTTAGTCAGAGCAGAAGTCCCTCTAAGCCAGGCATGTGCAAACTTGGGCCCTCCAGGTGTTTTGGACTACAGCTCCCATAATTCCTAACAGCCGGTAGGCTGTTAGGAATTATGGGAGCTGTAGTCCAAAACACCTGGAGGGCCCAAGTTTGCACATGCCTGCTATTAGCCAGTTATATCCCGTAATAGAACCTCCAGCACTTGGGCTTCCTTGGCAGTCGCCTATCCAAACCCAAACCAGGACTGGCCCTGCTTAGCATCCAAAACTAAATCTAAAAATAATCATAATCATCCTCATCATTATAATAATACAATATTGGCTCTTGTCTGATGCCTTTAGAATAATTCCACCTGTCTTTTCATTATATTGAAAGGGACTCCCAAGGGTCATCTAGACCAACCCCTCACCATTAGACCGGAACTGGTGTTTTTAAATAATAATAATAATAATAATAATAATAATAATAATAATAATAATAATTTGGATCCAGTCTGGTGCCTTTAGATCCGGTATTTATTCATTTATTTATTGGAAGGGAACCCCAAAGGTCATCTAGTCCAACCCTTTCCTATGCAGACATACCCAATAAAGGCAGTCATCATGTTTTATCTTTGCCCGCTCTCTTTCCGGTTTGCTCCGCTTTTAGCAACGTTTCCTTATCTCTCCTTCCTGCTTTTTTTTCTTCTCTTCAACCATAAGATGGTGGAATATTATTTTTATCCCACGCTCTGGTTACATCCCGCCTTGATTACTGCAACGCTCTCTACGTGGGGTTGCCTTTGAAGACGGCTCGGAAGCTCCAATTAGTCCAACGGGCGGCAGCCATGGTACTAACAGGAGCAGGACGCAGGGAGCATACAACTCCTTTGCTGTACCAGCTCCACTGGCTGCCGATTAGCTACCGGACCCAATTCAAAGTGCTGGCATTGGCCTTTAAAGCCCTAAACGGTTCTGGCCCAACATATCTATCCGAACGTATCTCGGCCTATCAGCCCACCAGGACCCTAAGATCTTCGGGAGAGGCCCTTCTCTCCATCCCGCCTGCTTCACAGGTGCAGTTGGCGGGAACGAGAGACAGGGCCTTTTCTGTGGTGGCCCCGCGGCTTTGGAATGCCCTCCCTACAGAGATAAGATCAGCCTCCTCACTGATGATATTTCGGAAAAAACTAAAAACATGGATGTTTGAGCAAGCATTCGGCTAATCTGTCACGATGTTGTTTTTGACCAAGGACTGGCAATTACCGACAACGAATTGGATTGTGGTTTTTTACTTAAGAGATGCACTGGTCTGTATTGGTGGCCCAATACTGTGTATTATATATGTATATGTTTTTATATTTTTAATCGGAATATTGTTGTTTTAAATGTTGTTAACCGCAGTGAGTCGCCGTTCTAGGCTGAGATACTAGCGGTATATAAGTGTACCAAATAAATAAATAAATCCCGGGGCCAAATAATAATAATAATAATAATAATAATAATAATAATAGTTTATTTACATTCCGCTCTATCTCCCCAAAGGGACTCAGGGCAGATATACACACACACAGATATATATATATATATATATATATATATATATATATATATATATATATATCTCCCCCAAATGTCATTTTTCGTGTCAAAATATTTTCCAACTCAGGAGGAGTGACTTTGGCCACTTACGAATGTCCTTCTGTAATTTCTTTGTAGAGCACGGACCCAGCTTGTTTTCATGCGAGGGCATTAGTCACCTCTTTATTTATTTCCATGGGATCATTACCAGGGACATAATTGGGGGGATTTGACCACTAATGTGGGGTTCGCGGTGCACCTTTTGCAAAAAGGCAGGTGTGAGGTTTGCCCTGAGGCTGGAGACGTGGTCAGGGGAACAAGTCTGACCGGTGTCAATTCCTGGATGGATGTCAAAGATGATAAGTTGTCAACGGCATTAAATAAACAGCCCTCTGGTCAAACCGGATGGCTCAGATCCGCTAAGAAAGTGTTTGCTCTTTGCACCGGATCTGGAAAGCTGCGGTGGAGGCACTTACTCTCCTCATTTACACGGCACCATCACCCCGGCTTTGGTCCCACTTTTGATCCAGTTCCAGGGAACTTTCAGACTTCTGCACAACCCCATTATTCCATGGTGGATCCCATCTCAGCCACTTTTGAAGCTTCCGTATGACCCTATTATCCCACTTTGGTCCCAATTTTGATCCCATCCCAAGTACTTTTGGGATTTGCAGCTTTTTTGAGATTCTCTTCTAAATAGCTTTTTTGCCTTTAAAATGTTTTCCTTCTTCCCTTTCCCTCCTCCTCCTTCTTCTCTGTCTTTTTCTCCTCCTCTTTCTCCTTCTTCTCGTTCCTTCTCCTCCTCCTCCTTGTTCTCATCAGAAACTGCACTTTGCACATTTCTTGCCTCTTCTCAACTTTGTTTTGCTTCTCTTGCTGATGTGACTGGACTGCAACTCCCATCAGCCTCATCCAGATAGATTGACTTGTCATGAAAGTTCAATATTTGGCAGCCTTAAAGGGCCGGCAGCAAAACTTGGCAAAAGCTTAGTCACGGAAATGGTGCCATCCTCGTGCATGGCACTCAGCAGGGATAATGCATGCAAAATTATGGGTGCTTCCATGAAACTATGTAACCCTTGCTTCCTGCCTCCTGAGTTGACTTCCTGTTTCCTTCTTATTAAGCAAAAAAAAAAAAATTACATTCAGAGTAAACAAGTTTCTCAGGCAAATCATGAATCCCCAACATTGTGGTGCATTCCAGATATGGACAATTTCAGTGCAAGCTACAAATCGCAGGATCCCATAGCCTGGAGCCATGGCCATTCCCTTCTGCAATGTTGAGGCACCCCAAGGTGGTGCTCCCCAAAGAGGTTCAGGACCATGGAAAGCACCTTCAATATCGGAACCAACACCTGAAATAGATTCTCTGCTCCACTGGGAAGGAAGTTGCGGAGTTATAGTTGATGAATCTGGATCTGATCTAGCTATCCATCTTTTTAGCTCACCTTATCTGGATATCTATCTATCTCAGTGGTTCTCAGCCTTTTTTTTTTTTTGTCCAGGGACCACTCTCTCCAACATTAGTACCAAAAGGTTTACGAATCAGTTTTTGGTCAACTTTAGATTCGGTTTGGTTATCTGGGGTGCTGATTCAGAAAATGGCATTGGATAGACTACATCAGCCCTAGTTTCTGATACAGAACATATGCCATCCAGTCGTCGCCATCTACTCACCCACAGAAAACCATATTTGATAAGCCTCGGCACTATAAGAGGGTTTTGTGAGACTAGTCATTCTCGTTGCAACTGTGTAGTAATGGTGACAATATTTTAGTTCTTGTGGACCACTGGTGGTCCACGGACCACAGGTTGGGAACCACTGACCTAGAGCTTTGTAGAGTTTCTGTACAACCATTTCAAAACTCCCTGCACGATTTTTTCTCGCAACAGTGTTCATGCCCTTAGCATTTAGGTAGCCTACTACAGCACGAACTCTGCATTTGGAGGGATACAGAATGAGGACGCTCACCTCTAACCACCACAATGCCGGCCGATGAGCTCCTGACGACTGGCACTGCTCGTTCACTTTTGCCGGCTTCCCGCTACACAGCAGTGAGACCAACTTTCCCTGAGAAAATTCTCTGTGAGAGCTATGTGCCTTGTAACCTTACTTTCCGGATAATTCTCATAGATATGTGTAGATATGGACCTTATTTATCTATTTATCTGGACCTCATATAGATATGTGTAGGTATGGATATTATCTATCTATCTATCTATCCAAACCTGATATATATATATATATATATATAGAGAGAGAGAGAGAGAGAGAGAGAGAGAGGGAGGGAGGGAGGGAGGGAGGGAGGGAGGGAGATATGTAGATATGGAGCCTATTGATCTATCGATCTAGCTTTCTATCTATCCGGACCTGATACAGATTTGTATAGCTATGGACCTGATTTGCCTGTCTGTCTATCTATCTATCTGGACCTGATGTGGATGTAGTAGATATATGTGTAGATATGGACCTGATCTGTCTGTCTGTCTGTCTGTCTAACTAACTATCTCTCTGGACCTGATACAGATAAGTATAGATATG
>NW_026847882.1:21231904-21264404 GCF_025583915.1 Anolis sagrei ordinatus | reverse complement strand
CTTGATCATTTTAGTTGCCCTCCTCTGGACACATTCCTAATTCTTGCTTTGGAGACTTATAGTTCCCATGGTTTCCTTTAAGACCGTCAAGTCAACTTAATGGCTGTCATGGGGTTCCCTGAGGCTTTGAGTTCTGAATCTTCTCTGCTTCATGAGTATCCCGCTTTTCCATTTGCCGTTCCGCTCGGAACAGCTGGCATGAACTTCCTGCGAATTAATGTAGCAGGAAACAGGCTTTGCAAGGCTCTTCTCCTGCTTCTGTTGTGGTCGCATTTTTCCGCCGTTGTGCTTTGGATTATCTTTCCTTTTTCTGTGTGTGGCCCATTGGGATGCAGGCAGCTTCTGGTCTGCAAATGTGTTCACATTCTCAGTTCCAAATTTGCAAAATGCCTGGAGCTTTGTCATTGCCAGGATTGCAATTTGGTCCAAAAGTTGCACAAGTCTTGATTACGATTTGTTGTTCAAGTTCATGACATCTAAAGTAAGTTTAAACCCACTAAGGGTGTATCTCTGCTGCAGAATTAATACAGATCAATACCATTTGATCAGCAATGGCTCAATGCTACAGAACCCTGGGATTTGTTGTTTCACAAGATCTTTGGCCTTGTCTCCCAGGATGAGGATGATAATGATGATATTGAAATAATAATGTTACTTATGTACTTAGGTTATCCCTCATAACCTGAGGATGATGGTCCTCCAAGTGTAGTGTCTTGGTGGAGGCAGCACTGATGGAATCGTTCCAGGAGTTGCATTTGACGTCTGTAGACAGTCCACGTTTCGCAGGCATATAGCAGGGTTGGGAGGACAATAGCTTTATAAACAAGCACCTTGGTATCCCTACGGATGTCCCGGTCCTCAAAAACTCTCTGCTTCATTCGGAAAATGCTGCACTTGCAGAGCTCAGGCGGTGTTGTTGACTTTGGTGGAGAGGTGGCTGCCAAGGTAGCGGAAATGGTCAACATTTTCTAATGTACCATTATGCTGTATCTCTGGCATTGGAGAAGGATTGGCCGGTGACTGCTGGAAGAGCACTTCGGTTTTATCAATGTTCAATGACAGGTTGAGCTTCTCGTATGCTTCTGCAAAGAAGTTTATAGTGGCTTCTGAATGAGCACAGACTATGTTACCATCAGCATATTGAAGTTCTATAACATGTTGTAGGTCTTCTTCTGAATGCGCACAGACTATGTTATCATCAGCATATTGGAATTCCATAACAGATGTTGGATATCTTCTGAATGAACATGGACTATGTTATCATCAGCATATTGGAGTTTAACAGATTTTGTATATCTTCTGAATGCGCACAGACTATGTTTTGTTCAGCATATTGGAATTCTATAACAGATGTTGTATATCTACTGAATGAGCACAGACTACGTTATCATCAGTATACTGTAGTTCTATAACAGATGTTGTAGAATGTAGATCTTCACAGACTATGTTATCATCAGCATATTGGAGTTCTATAACAGATGTGCATCTTCTGAACGAGCAAAGACTACATTATCATCAGTATATTGGAGTTCTATAACAGATGCTGTAGATCTGAATGAGCACAGACTACATTATCATCAGCATATTGGAGTTCTATAACAGATGTAGATCTTCTGAATGAGCACAGGCTATGTTATTATCAGCATATTGGAGTTCTATAATAGATGTTGTAGATCTTCTGAATGAGCACAGACTACATTATCATCAGCATATTGGAGTTGTATAACAGATGTTGTAGATCTTCTTCTGAATGAGCACAGACTGCATTATCATCAGCATACTGGAGTTCTATAACAGATGTTGTGACCTTGGTTTTAGGTTTTCAGTCTGCTGAGGTTAAACAGCTTGCCATCTGTCCAATAGATGGCAAGCTATTTAACATCCTGTGGCTCCTCCACAATGACATGATGGCAACAGTCTTGGACAGCAATGGCTCCCAAAGTGAACCAAAGTGGAATCAGGTGTCAAACAGGGATGGTGTGTTATTATTGGCCCCAACCTTATTTTCCATTTTAATGGTTTTGATACTTCATCTTGCTGATGGGAAGCTTCTCACCGGAGTGGAATAATAATAATAATAATAATAATAATAATAATAATAATAATAGTATTTCCACCTCTTGTGGCTCAAGTCTGGGTAACACAGGGTTAAAACAGAACAACAAAACACCACACTGGGAAAATACTTAAATACACACAAGACCACACCACTAAAATAAATAATAGAAAATAATATTAATACTAATAATAAAATAATAGAAAATAATAATATAAAATAAATAAAATAATAATAGTTTGGATTGAAATATATATTCTGATTAGCTGTACCTGCCACGCATTGCTGTGGCCACCCTTCCCTCCCTCTTTCTCTCCTTCCTTCCTCCCTTTTTCTCTCTTTCTTCCTTCTTCTTTTTCCTTCTCTACCTTTTTCTCCTCCTTTCTTTCTCTTTTCCATCCTTCTTTCTCTTTCCTTCCTTCCTTCCCTCCCTCTTTCTTCTTTTCCTTCTCTCATTCCTTCCCTCTTTCTTTCTTTCTTTTCCTTTTTTATTTTTCCTTCTCTCCTTCCCTCCTTATTCCTCTTTCCTCCTTTTTCTTCCCTCCCTTCTCCCCTTTTCTGTATATATGTGTTTTGTGAGTGTATATATATGCATATATGTCTGTATATATTTGTGTATATGTATATATGTGTGTGTTTGTGTATATATGTGGTTTTGTGCATGCCTTGTAATATATTTTTGATTTGTTGTCTTTTTAAGTACCTTTGGCTGTGTTTTTCACTGTTTTTATGAGTGATGATCACTTGTTGGCCTGATAGGTGTTTTGCGTCCAAATTTGGTGTCAATTCAGCCAGTGGTTTTTGAATTATGTTAATCCCACAAACGAAAAAATAACATTTTTATTTATATAGATTCTAAACTTTTTCACCTTACTTTCCATCCCTCCTTCTTTCCATTTTAGGTATCTTTTTAGCCGTGTGTCATGGCTTGGAGAACACAACGTCCACCTCCAATGGTAAGTTATTGATGTCGTAAAATGTAATATGAGACAATCCTTGTTGATCTCAACTTCTGCATTTCGCCCATTGATTTCTTTTTTGCCCCTTCTTTGGGTTGCCAAGTTTTGCATTAGCCCAGTTAGGACCAAATGGAGACCTGACATTTCCAGGGAAACCCCTGTAACCTAGCAACAAGCCCTTATGACATCATAGGGAAATCACCTTATGATGTCGTTGAGTAGGAGACACATGGAGTGTGCCGTTTAAATACAAACAACACCAAGTGACTTAGATGAAGGGTTAGAAGGCAGGATCATCAAGTTTGCAGACGACACCAAATTGGGAGGGAGAGCCAATACTCCAGAGGACAGGAGCAGGATTCAAAACGATCTTGACAGATTAGAGAGATGATGGCCAAAACTAACAAAATGAAGTTCAACAGGGACAAATGCAAGATACTCCACTTAGGCAGGAAAAACGAAATGCAAAGATATAGAATGGGGGATGCCTGGCTCGAGAGCAGTACGTGTGAAAAAGATCTTGGAGTCCAACAATGTGATGTGGCGGCAAAAAAAGCCAATGGGATTTTGGCCTGCATCAATAGGAGCATAGGGTCTAGGTCCAGGGAAGTCATGCTACCCCTCTATTCTGCTTTGGTTAGACCACACCTGGAATATTGTGTCCAATTCTGGGCACCACAATTCAAGAGAGATATTGACAAGCTGGAATGTGTCCAGAGGAGGGCGACTAAAATGATCAAGGGTCTGGAGAACAAGCCCTATGAGGAGCGGCTTAAGGAAGCTGGGCATGTTTAGCCTGAAGAAGAGAAGGCTGAGAGGAGATATGATAGCCATGTATAAATATGTGAGAGGAAGCCACAGGGAGGAGGGAGCAAGCTTGTTTTCTGCTTCTTGGAGACTAGGACGCAGAACAATGGCTTCAAACTACAAGAGAGGAGATTCCATCTGAACATGAGGAAGAACTTCCTGACTGTGAGAGCCGTTCAGCAGTGGAACTCTCTGCCCCAGAGTGTGGTGGAGGCTCCTTCTTTGGAAGCTTTTTAAACAGAGGCTGGATGGCCATCTGTCAGGGGTGATTTGAATGCAATCCTGCTTCTTGGCAGGGGGTTGGACTGGATGGCCCATGAGGTCTCTTCCAACTCTTTGATTATATGATTCTAAGTCCATTCTTGTAGCAACATGAGATTCCTTCTCCTCACTTCTGCTTTTCTCCAAAATGTACCATTCTACATGGAATCATTGCATTCCTTTATGGTGTTCAGATATGGAGAGAAAGTGTGAGTTTTGCATTGTTTTTGCAGCTTCCCAGACCTGCTTTGTTCCACATCTGGTGCCAAGATCGTGAGGATTCCCAACTCGATTTCTTAAAATAGCCATTAATTATGCTATTAAAAAGCGATCCTCATCTGTCAACGGCAATCCCATCTTGGAAAAACGACACCGACTGCTTAAAAAAGAAAATATCTCCCTGAATTTAGACGAGTTGCATTGGTTTCAACGGCAAAGGGAGGGAGCGTTGCAAAGGACAAAGTGCTAGAGCAGGCCTTCTCCACCTTCCGAATGTCGTGATCCCTTAATACTTTTCCTCATGTTGTGGTGACCCCCCAACCATAACATTATTTTCGTTGCTACTTCAAAACTGTAATTTTGCTACTGTTACGAATCGTCATGTAAATACCTGATATGCAGGATGTATTTTCATTCACTGGACCAAATTAGGCGCAAATACCCGAAAAGCCCAAATCTGAATACTGGTGGGGTTGGGAAAGGATTGAGTTTGTCATTTGGAAGTTGTAGTTGTTGGGATTTATTTTGAATACTGGTGGGGTCGGAGGTGATTGTTTTTGTCATTTGGAAGTTGTAGTTGCTGGGATTTATAGTTCACCTACAATCAAAGAGCATTCTGAACTCCATCAATGATGGAATTGAACCAAACTTGGCACACAGGACTCCCATGACCAACAGAAAATACTGGAAGAGTTTGGTGGGCATTGACTTTGAGTTTGGAGTTGTAGTTCACCTACATCCAGAGAGCATTGTGGACTCAAGCCATGATGGCTCTGGACCAAACTTGACACGCGTACTCAATATGCCCAGATGTGAACACTTGTGGAGTTTGGGGGAAATAGACCTTGATATTTGCTGGGATTTATAGTTCACCTACAATCAAATTGCATTCTGAACTCCACCAATGATGGAATTGAACCCAACTTGGCACATAGAATTCCCATGACGGACAGAAAATATTGGAAGGGATTGGTGGGCATTGACCTTGAGTTTGAGAGTTGTAGTTCTGCATCCAGAGAGCACCGTGGACACAACAATGATTTATCTACACCAAACTTGGCACATACTCAATATGCCCAAATGTGAACACTGGTGGAGTTTGGGGGAAATAAACCTTGATATTTGGGAGTTGTTGTTGCTGGGATTTATAGTTCATTACAATCAAAGAACATTCTGAACTCCACCAATGATGGAATTGGCTTAAACTTCCGCACATAGAATTCCCATGACGGACAGAAAATACTGGAAGGGTTTGGTGGGCATTGACCTTGAGTTTGAGAGTTGTAGTTCTACATCCAGAGAGCACTGTGGACACAAACAATGATGGATCTGGACCAAACTTGACACAAATTCTTAATATGCCCAAATGTGAACATTGCTGGAGTTTGGGAGAAATAGACCTTGACATTTGGGAGTTGTAGCTGCTGTTTATTTGCGACATTTATATGCCGCCCTTCTCACCCCGAAGGGGACTCAGTGCGGCTTACAAGATATATATAATATGTTGTGTGCGTGTGTATATACACATACATACATACACACACACACATACAATACATTATACCATGAGCAGAGTACAATATCAGCGCTATACATCACTATATTGTACTTATAATAATAATAATTTAATAATAATATAATCTAACACTAGCTATTATTATTGTTATTATTATTATAGTCCTAGATACTTGGACATATTTTTTATATATATATATATATATATATATATATATATATATATGTATAAAATATTTGGTGGGCAGTGTCCTTTGAGTTTGGTAGTTGTAGTTCACCTACATCCAGAGAGCACTGTGGACTCAAACAATGATGAATCTGGACCTAACTTGGCACAAATCCTCAATATGCCCAAATGTGAACACTGGTGGAGTTTGGGGAAAATAGATCCTTGACATTTGGAAGTTGTGGTTGCTGAGATTGTAGTTCACCTACAATCACAGAGCATTCTGAACCCCACCAGCAATAAAATTGGGCCAAACCGCCCACACAGAACCCCCATGACCACCAGAGTGGGCCACAGCAACGCGTGGCAGGGGACAGCTAGTATGCAAATACAAAAGAAGGTGGCAGCGTCTCTCCTGGTTTGATCCTTGTGGAAAACACATCCCAGGCTCTCAAGGGGATTTCCAGTTCACATGCGTTTTGTTGTTTCTGGTGCGCCTTGCCACCTGCCTACAAGAATTGTCTGCACATTTCTCCAGGAATGCAGGTGTGGCCGGGACTTCTAGTCCTTTTTGCTTGCACCGATTCCAGTGGCTCCCCTTTGAGTCTCTCCCAAGAATGATTGACGCAACCGCAAAGCAATGAAACATTGATCCCTGTGGCGATGCGGCTGTGAACATTACGCGCTTTTGGAGGAACGAAACTCTTTTCTTCCTCATTCCAGGGATTCTAGATTGGTTTGCTTGCCTAAGAACCAACCATATGGCAACTAGGATTGCATCTATCTATCTACATACAGAATGAGTGCAGATTGGCACTACTTGAACTTTTTTTGTGTGTGTGTCAGGAGTGACTTGAAAAACTGCAAGTTGCTTCTGGTGTGAGAGAACTGGCTGTCTGCAAGGACGTTGCCCAGGGGACGCCAGGATGTTTTTACCATCCTTGTGGGAGGCTTCTCTCATGTCTCCGCATAAGGAGCTGGAGCTGACAGAGGGAGCTCATCTGCGCTCTCCCCGGATTCGAACCTGCGACCCGTTGGTCTTCAGTCCTGCCAGCACAGGGGTTTAACCCACTGCGTGTCCGGGGGCTCCTTGAACTAACTGCCGAGTATTTATTACGGAATCGTGGAAATTGTAGTTTTACAAGGTCTGCTCTTTGTACTTGTAATTGTGAATACTCTGTGCATTGGGTCACTTTTTGGGTGCTTCCTCCCACTGCTACGGAATTGTGGAAATTGTAGTTTTACAAGGTCTGCTCTTTGTACTTGTAATTGTGAATACTCTGTGCATTGAGTCACTCTTTGGGTGCCTCCTCCCACTGCTACGGAATTGTGGAAACTGTAGTTTTACAAGGTCTGCCCTTTGTACTTGTAATTGCAAATACTCTGTGCATTAGATCACTCTTTGGGTACCTCCTCCCACTGCTACAGAATTGTGGAAATTGTAGTTTTACAAGGTCTGCTCTTTGTACTTGTAATTGTGAATACTCTGTGCATTGGGTCACTCTTTGGGTGCCTCCTCCCACTGCTACGGAATTGTGGAAATTGTAGTTTTACAAGGTCTGCTCTTTGTACTTGTAATTGTGAATACTCTGTGCATTGGGTCACTCTTTGGGTGCCTCCTCCCACTGCTAAGGAATTGTGGAAATTGTAGTTTTACAAGGTCTGCCCTTTGTACTTGTTATTGTGAATACTCTGTGCATTGGGTCACTCTTTGGGTGCCTCCTCCCACTGCTACGGAATTGTGGAAATTGTAGTTTTACAAGGTCTGCCCTTTGTACTTTGTTATTGTGAATGCCGTGTACATTGGCTCACTCTTTGGGTGCATCCTATACTATAGCATGAAGTTTTGTGAGACCCCAGAACTCTTTGGCAGAGAAGGCTAAAGACCTTGGGAAGCTACAACTCCCAGGGTTGCATTGCATTGAGCCACTGTCGCCTCAACAGATTCTGGGTTTTTGCATCCAACATCCCAAGGTTTTGCAACATGATATGCGCTTATCACATGGACAGAGACCCAATTGCATGCGCAATGTTGATACTCTACACCCCTTTGTTCCTGAAAGTGGCAAAATCCATGCAAAAAAATACAGCAACCCAGAAAATCCAGGCTATTTATTGCTCAAGTGTCTTGGAGTCGAGTTTGAGCAGCTTCCTTCTGCCGAAGGAAAGAGCAGATCAAGAGCCCAAAGCCCAGCTTAGGAGGATCTCCACTGGAGTGGATTTGTCCTAATCACGGATCGGAAGATCATCAAGCTTTGCAAGGATGCCTTGCAGTGGAGAAGTCCTCCTTATGGCACTTCGGAGTCAATTCATGCAACGGATGCAACCTAGGCATGCACACTGCTCTTGCAAACTTTGCCATTCTCATTGTTGCCTTGGAGGATGTGGATCTTCTAGTGGCACATCCACAAGGAGATCCACACCAAAGGCAAAGGGTGCATCTACACCCAGAGGTTCTCCACCTTCCTAATGCCGCGATCCCTTAATTCAGTTTCTCATGTGGTGGTGACCCCCAACTATAAAATTATTTTTGTTGCTACTTCATAATTGTCATTCTGCTACTGTTATGAATTGTAATTTAAATATCTGATATGCAGGATGTATTTAAATTCACTGGACCAAATTTGGCACAAATACCCAATACACCCAAATCTGAATACTTGTGGGATTGGGGGACGGTATTGATTTTGTCCTGTGGGAGTTGTAGTTGCTGGGATTTATAGTCCTACAATAAAAAAAGCATTCTGAACTCGACCAATGATGGAATTGGACCTAAATTTGGCACACAGAACTCCCATGACGCAACAGAAAATACTGGAAGGTTTGGTGGGCATTGACCTTGAGTTTTGGAGTTGTAGTTCACTACATCCAGAGAGCACTGTGGACTCAAACAATGATGGCTCTGGACCTAACTTGGTACGAATACTCAATATGCCCAAATGTGAACACTGGTGGAGTTTGGGGAAAATAGACCTTGACATTTGGGAGTTGTAGTTGCTGGGATTATAGTTCACCTACAATCAAAGAGCATTCTGAATTTTTTTTTTGTTTGTCAGGAGCAACCGCTCCTGTTGTGAGAGAATTGGCCGTCTGCAAGGACGTTGCCCAGGGGACGCCCGGATGATTTCTGATGTTTTATCATCCTTGTGGGAGGCTTCTCTCATGTCCCCGCATGAGGAGCTGGAGCCAATAGAGGGAGCTCATCCGCCTCTCCCGGGATTCGAACCTGCGACCTGTCGGTCTTCAGTCCTGCCAGCACAAGGCTTTAACCCACTGCGCCACCGGGGGCTCTGAAAGAGCACTCTGAACTCCACCAATGATAGAATTGAACTAAATTTGGCACACAGAACTCCCATGACCAACAGAAAATATTGTAAGGGTTTGGTGGCATTGACCTTGAGTTTTGGAGTTGTAGTTTACCTAGATCCAGAGAGCACTGTGGACTCAAATAATGATGGATCTGGACCAAACTTGGCACGGATACTCAATGTGCCCAAATGTGAACACTGGTGGAGTTTGGGGGGAAATAGACCTTGACATTTGGGAGTTGTAGTTGCTGGGATTTATAGTTCACCTACAATCAAAGAGCATTCTGAACTCCACCAATGATGGAATTGAACCAAACTTGGCACACAGAACTCCCATGACCAATAGAAAGTACTGGGCGACATCTATATGCCGCCCTTCTCACCCCGAAGGGGACTCAGAGCAGCTTACAAGTAAAAAGTAAATACAAAATATTATATTATTATCATAGCACAATATTAATATTATATATTACATTGTACTATAACACTGTACTATAATATTATTAGTAATATTACATTTAATATCAAATATATAATTATATTATTAGTAATATTACATGTAATATAAGATATATAATTATAATATCATATTATTATTAGTTGTAGTATATTATATTACATTATAATATTATCAATATTATATGTATATACAATATATTATATTATATTATATTATATTAAGCACAGTGCAGGAGACAAGATGGAACTGCTTTCCTGGCCCCTCTCTTCACTCTGATCTCAGAGCAGCAGTTGGTGCTGGAGGGGGCGGTGGCTCCTAACTGAATATTGAAAGGGTTTGGTGGGCATTGACCTTGAGTTTTGGAGTTGTAGTTCACCTGCCTCCAGAAAGCACCATGGACTCAAACAATGATGAATCTGGACCAAACCTGGCACGAATACTCAATATGGCCAAATGTGAACACTGGTGGAGTTTTGGGGAAACATTTGGGAGTGGTAGTTGCTGGGATGTATAGTTCATCTACAATCAAAGAGTATTCTGAACATCACCAACGATAGAATTGGGCTGAACTTCTGACACAGAAACCCCATGACCAACAGAAAATACTGTGTTTTCTGCTGGCCTTTGATGACAGCTCTGACACCACCTTCGCGACACCCCCCCAGGGGCCCTAGCCCCCAGGTTGAGAAATGCTGCTCTACACTGTGGATGTAATGCAGTTTGGCACCCCTTAACTGCCAGGGGATCCTGGGAGTTGTAGTTTTGCAAGGCAGGCATAAAACTTTTTATTCAAACGGAATATATAGCCGCTTTGAGTTCCCTTTGGGGAGATAAGGCAGGGCAATCATCATCATCATCAACATCAACAACATTATTATCATCATCAAGGTCTTTTAAGTTCTCTGCCCAAGAGTTCTGGTGATTCACCAAACTACAGCTCCCACGATATAGTGCTTCCATGGCTGTTAAAGTGCCACCAGACTGCATCCATGCCACAGTGTAGACACAGTCAAGAACTCTCCCTTCTTTGGGCTGGGCGGATAGAAAAGGAGACAATTCGAACTGCAATGCGTTCCTTGACAAAAGGGCCCAGTGTTGTTTCCCTCTGGCCACTCGCCACTGAGCAAGGCATCGCCGGTAGCCACCCGGCTTGTTCAAACATCACCCATTGAGTTGGCCTTCCGGTAGTTTTGTTGTTGCGAGTCAATTGAAAAGCCAAGGGCAGCCTAGCCCTGCCGAATTGAGGTTTTATATATGTGCGTGTGTGTGTGTTTGTGTTTGCACAATTCCTGGTGGTGCAAAGTCTACCTTGCTGTGAAAAGACTCCCAGATCCGTTTCTATTTATATCTGCAGTGTGTGTTGTGTAATGCTGTCATTTATTCATTTATTTGTATCCCACATTTCTCCCATGAGTGGGATTGAAACTGGTGTTCAGTGGTTAAGAAACGCCGAAATTACATGACACAAAAAAGCACAGCATCATAAACCAAATCAAACAGATAAAGAAATTACACTCTAACAACCACCATGTCAGGCTACACAGAGAAGCCATTGAAATCCACAAGCATGTGGACAATTTCAACAGAAAGGAGGAAACCATGAAAATGAACAAAATCTGGCTACCAGTATTAAAAAACTCTAAAATTACAACAGCACAACAACAGAGAGGAAACAAACAAGGACATCCAATCACCTCTCAACAAAAGATTGCTTCAGGCACTTCCAGGCCATCAAATACTAATCAAGGTGATCAGTTGAAACATTCACACCTAGCTCCAACAGTCAAGAGTTCTTTGTCCCACCCTGGTCTTTCCAAAGATATATAAACCCATTTTCCTAGTTCCAGCAGACCTCACTACCTCTGAGGATGCTTTCCATAGATGCAGGCGAAACATCAGGAGAGAATGCCTCTAGAACATGGCCATATAGCCCAAAAAAACCTACAGCAACCCAAATTACACATTACATAAACCATATACAACAAGCATAATAAATAATAATAAATATGACATATACCATTAAAAAATAGCCATCTCCGGCTTGTCTATCAGGCTTGTGTGTGTGTGTGTGTGTGTGTGTGTGTGTGTGTATACAATTCCAGATAGTGCAAAGTCACACACACACACATATATACAGAGAGAGAGAGAGAGAGAGAGAGAGTTGTATTATTGTTATTGTTATTATTGTTATTAGGCATCTCAGACTTGTTTATCAGGCTTGTGTGTATAAGTGTGCAAACACAATTCCTGTTGATACAAAGTCTCTCTCTCTCTCACACACACACCTATATATCTAGAGAGAGAGAAAGAGAGAGATGTGTTGTTGTTGTTGTTGTTGTTAGGCACCTCAACTTTCCTTCAGGATTGTGTGTGGGTGTATAAGTATGTAAAGAAAATTCCTGATGATGCAAAGTCACACACACACACACACAGACTGTTTTATTGTTGCTGTTGTTGTAGTAAAGTAAATTAGACTTGTCAATCAGGCTTTTGTTTGTAAGTGTGCAAACACAATTCCCAATGGTGCAAAATAACATAGAGACAGAGAAAGAGAGAGAGAGAGAGTGTGTTGTATTGTTCTTGTTGTTATTGGGCATCTCAGACTTGTCTATCAGACTTGTGTTTGTGTGTAAGTGTGCAAACACAATTCCTGATGGTGCAAAGTAAGACAGACAGACAGACACACACACACAGAGTTGTATTGTTCTTGTTGTTGTTAGGCATCTCAGATTTGTCTGTTAGACTTGTGTTTGTGTGTAAGTGTGCAAACACAATTCCTGATGGTGCAAAGTCACACACACACACACACACACACACACACACACATATATACAGAGAAAAAGAGAGAGAGTTGTATTGTTCTTGCTGTTGTTAGGCATCTCAGACTTGTCAATCAGGCTTTTGTGTGTGTAAGTGTAAGTGTGCAAACACAATTCCTGATGGTCCAAAGTCTGTCTCTCTCTCGCTCTCTCTCTCTCTCACACACACACACACACATTTATATATATACCCGCATACACGCGCGCACATACAGAGTTGTATTGTTCTTGTTGTTGTTAGGCATCTCAGCCTTGTCAATCAGGCTTGTGTGTGCATGTGTAAGTGTACAAACACATTCCTGATGGTTCAAAGTCACACACACACACACATATATATATATATACAGAGAGAAAGAGTTGTATTGTTCCTGCTGTTGTTAGGCATCTCAAACTTGTCTATCACGCTTGTCTGTGTGTGTAAATGTGCAAACACAATACCTGATGGTGCAAAGTCTATATATCTGTATCAATATCTCTGTGTGTGTGTGTGTGTTGTGCATCTTGAACCATCAGTCTTGTGTGTGCTGCAAGTGTGCAAAGACAGTTCCTGATGGTGCAAAGTCTATACAATATCTCTATCTGTGTGTGTTGCATTGTATTCAAGGGCACGTCGAACTTGCCGAGCAGGATGGCATGTTTGTGTGTGTGGCTCCCAGCCAAGTGAACCATTCAATCTTTTTCACTCTTGTGAATAAGAACAGATAAGACGGTTGCGGTTGCCGTTTCATAGGAGCTGAGTAACTGATTTGTGTCTCCTTTATTTATGTTCTCAGTTGCTGTTTGTGGCTGGTTGGCTCATGCACCAGAAATGTGACCCATCATGTTGACATAGTTCCCTGGACACTTGACCCAGATGTTGGCTTGCAAAGGGGTTGGGTGCCCCACATTGCAACCCAGGGCTCTTTTTAGCTCCACTCCAATGGGGAAACCCTGGGGATTTTTAATCCTGGAAGGGAGGTTTATTTATTTCAGCAGTAAGGACATATGTGCAGATGTATTTGCCACTTCTAGTGATGCCTGCATCAAATATATTCTAGCCCAGCTGTTGTTGTTGTTGTTGTTTTAAAACATTTTATATAGCTAGATTCCTGCATAGCTGCAGAGATGGACTAGATGACCTTAAGGGTCCGTTTTTGGAAGGAAAGGCAGCATATAAATCTATATTTTGCTCTGGATTCCTACATAGCTGCAGAGATGGACTAGATGACCTTAAGGTCCCCCTTTGGGGAGGAAAAACAGCATATAAATCCATATTTTGCTCTGGATTCTGCATAGATGCAGAACTGGACTAGATGACCTTAAGTGTCCCTTTTTGGGACAAAAAGCAGCATATAAATCCATATTTTACTCTGGATTCCTGCATGGATGTGGAGCTGGACTGGATGACCTTAAGGGTCTCCATTTGGGAGGAAAAGCAGCATATAAATCCATATTTTTGCCCTGGATTCCTACATAACTGCAGAGATGGACTTGATGACCTGAAGGGTTCCTTCCAATTCCATGGTTTGGTGTGTCTTTCCCAATCTCTGCCCTCATCTGGGAAATGAGAATTTCCTGATCGTAGGCATGAAGCAAGGCATTTCCTGGCTTGGGCTCCTTCTTCTCTCTCTGGGCTCTCCGTCTCCAGGTTCCTTGAGTGTATTTTATGAATGAATGGGGTCTGTTTGGGGGCCGAAGGGGGGGGGCTGTGGGCTTGTCAACACTCTCCTTTCTGGCCAGCGTGAAGGTTTATGAGCCTCGGCTTTCCCGGGTACAGAAGGGCCTTGTTTGGTGCCCTCCGCCGTTGGGTCTGGGATGGAGATGCAAAGGGCCGGGGGTCTTGGGCTCTTTGGAGGGAGCTTGTTTTCCCTTCCTTCCTTCTCTCCTTCAAAGAGACATGGCCTCTATGGGGCCGATTCATGCGCCTCCAGAGCAGGCCGTGCCGCTTGGAAAAAGGCGCATTTTGCAAACATCCCTCTTGGCAAAGGGATAAAACCTCTTTTCTTGCAAAAGGAGATGCTCGGCCTCCCTTGCAAAGGTTGAGCGGAGAAATTGAAAGGAGTTTGTGCAACCTTCCAAGTAGAGAGAGAGGAAGAGAAGGAAAGAGAGAGGAAAGAGAGGCAAAAGAAAGGAAAGAGTGAGAAGGAAAGAAGGAGAGTTAGTTCAAGGTCCATCGTTGGTGGAGTTCAGAGTGCTCTTAGATTGCAGGTGAAGCACACATTAAGATTACTACTGACCGAAGAGTCATGAGGTTGAAGCCAGCCCGGGTCGGAGTGAGCTTCCGACCAATTTGTGTAGCTTGCTGTCAACCTTTGCAGCCCGAAAGACAGTTGCATCTGTCAAGTAGGAAATTTAGGTACCACTTATGTGCGGAGGTACCTACAACTCCTATAAATCATGATTAATTCTCCCCAAATGTCTCTAGTATGTTATTTATCTATTTATTTACCGTATTTATATTCCGCCCTTCTCACCCTGCAGCAGGGGACTCAGGGCGGATTACAATGTACATATACATGCAAACATTCAATGCCATCGATACACAACATAGACAGACACTCAGAGGCTATTTAACATTCCAGCGTCTGGCCACCAGGGGAGCTGTTGCTTCACCATCCGTTTGTGACACTGATGAAGTACTGCCTCATTCTTTGCATACTTCCTGGAGATTTTTATAGCCTCGTAAATGAGTTAAATTAACCTCCCCACATAAGTGGTACCTAAATTTCCTACTTGACAGATGCAACTGTCTTTCGGGCTGCAAAGGTCGACAGCAAGCTACACAAATTGGTCGGAAGCTCACTCCGACCCGGGCTGGCTTCAAACTCATGACTCTTCGGTCAGTGGTGATCTTAATGCAGCTGACTCCCAACCAGCTGCGCCACAGTCCCAATGTATCAGGCCTGGGCCAGCTTTGGCCCTCCCTCCAGCTGTTTTGGACTTCCAACTCCTACAATTCCTACACATACACATACACACACTCTAAATAATGCTCGATTTTGCCATTTTATACAAAGGACAATGCTGTACTTCGGCATTGTATATAATGTGATCTTCTTGCCATTTGTTTCCCCCTGAATGAATGCCAATCCTTATATTCTGCAGGCCTCTTCCCATAATTACTTAACAATTTATTTCTTCCTATTTACTTTAAATAGCCTGGTATTAATTTATGACATCTGCTTTGCCTAAAAATATAAAGTCAGAGTTGGGGAGGAGGGGGGGGACCCCACAATTTGCAGATGTGTCCATTCTCCTAAGTGTTCCCACCTTCTTTTTCCAAGATTATATATAAACAATCCTCCTGCTTTTCATTAGGGATGGAAAGAATCTTTTAAAAAACATTTTTAATGGTCAAAAATAGCTTTTCTTTCTTGCAAGTGGTGGGAAACCCTAGTGAGAAGGAGCTAAATAAAACAGAAGTGTGACAATTTTGGATTTATTCTGTGCGTCCACACTGCAGGATTGATGCAGTTTGGGACCACTCTTCACTGCTATGGCTCAATGCTATGGAAGCCTATGGACTTGTCGTTTTGGCCGAGTAGGCGAAAGACCTTGCAAAACTACACCTCCCATTGAGATATGGCAGATCAAGTGGCACCAAAGTGCATTAGTCCCACAGTGCAGATGCACACTAGATGAGCCCTATTTGGGGAGGAAAGGCAGCATATAAATCTGTAGTTTGCTCTGGATTCTGGTATAGCTGCAGAGATGGGCTAGATGACCTTAAGGGTCCCCTTTTGGGAGGAGGAAAAGCAACATATAAATTTGTATTTTGCTCTGGATAGCTTTGGAGGTGGATTAGATGGCCTTAAGGGTCCCCTTTTGTGAGGAAAGGCAGCATATAAATCCATATTTTGCTCTGGATTTCTGCATAGATGCGGAGCTCGACTAGATGATCTTAAGACACCCCTTTTGGGGAGAAAAGCAGCATATAAATCCACCTTTTCCTCTGGGTTCCTGCATACCTCCAGAGCTGGACTAGATGACCTTATGGGTTCCTTTTTGGGAGGAAAACGTATCTTAAAAATCCATATTTTGCTCTGGATTCCTGCATAGCTGCAGGGATGAACTAGATGACCTTAAAGGTCCACTTTTGAGAGGAAAAGCAGCATATAAATCTGTATTTTGCTCTGGATTCCTGCATAGTTGTGGAGATGGATTAGATGACCTTAAGGGTCCCCTTTTGGGTGGAAAAGCAGCATATAAATCTATATTTTTCTCTGGATTCCTGCATAGCTGAAGGGATGAACTAGATGACCTTAAGGATCCCCTTTTGGCAGGAAAAGCAGCATATAAATCCATATTTTGCTCTTCATTCCTGCATAGATGCGGAGCTGGACTAGATGATCTTAAGACCCCCCTTTTGGGAGAAAAAGTAACACATAAATCTGTATTTTGCTTTGGATTCCTGCATAGCGGTGGAGATGGATTGGATGACCTTAAGGGTGCCCTTTTGGATGGAAAGGCAGCATATAAATCCACATTTTCCTCTGGGTTCCTGCATACATCCAGAGCTGGACTAGATGACCTTATGGGTTCCTTTTGGGAGGAAAAAGTATCTTATAACTCTATATTTTGCTCTGGATTCCTGCATAGCTGCAGGGATGAACTAGATGACCTTAAAGGTCCCTTTTTGGGAGGAAGAAAAGCAGTATATAAATCCATAATTTTGCTGTCAATTCCTGCATAGCTCAGGGGATGGACTAGATGACCTTAAGGATGCCCTTTTGGGAGGAGGAAAAGCAGCATATAAATCCATATGTGTGCCAATTTGGGATGTATTCTGTGCAGGATTGATGCAGTTTGGGACCACTTTTCACTGCTATGGCTCAATGCTATGGAAGCCTATGGACTTGACATTTGGCAGAGTAGGTGAAAGACCTTGCAAAACTACCCCTCCCATTGAGATAGGGCAAGTCAAGTGACGCCAAGGTGCATTAGTCCCCCAGTGCAGATGCACCCTTGGATCAAGCGCAAGCCTTTGGGAACCTGGCTCTGTGTCATGCTGTTTAACGGCGCAAGTTATTTGCAGCGTGGACCTTATTATGCTTTTTTGGCACCAAGAAAGGGTTTTTGTTTGGGACGGAGAAGAATGCAAGGCATGGCATTCCTCACGGCCTGGAACGGAGCCAGAGAAGCTGGGAAATTAATAGCAGCGCCAACGGGGTTTAGATTTAGCTCAAGGGCCGCTGAGTGTTGTTTGTTTCCTTGTGGGCTTGCATTCAATGGTTTTTAAGCCTTGCACGTGCACCTGTTTGCTTCCCAATGGGTTTAGGCTTGGTGTCCCTCTTTTGTCAAGGAGAAAGGCACAGTCCGAGCCCTCCTGACAGATGGCCATCCAGTATCTCCTTTAAAAAAACCTCATATAATCTATTATTGTATGATTATATGACATTACATGAGGGATCCCCAAAGGCCATCCAGTCCAACCCCCTTCTGTCAGGCAGGAAGGCATAATTTGAGCCTTCCCTACAGATGGCCACTCAGCCTCTGCATAATGATAATAGAACCATAGAATGATAGAGTTGGAAAGAGATCACCAAAGGCCATCCTGTCCAACACCCTTCTGTCATAGAGGAAGGCACAATCCAAGCCCTCCTGACAGATGGCCATCCAGTATCTCCTTTAAAAAAACCTCTATTTTTGTATATATGACATTATATTAGGGACCCCCAGAGGCCATCCAGTCCAACCCCCTTCTGTCAGACAGGCAGGCTGACAGAATTTGATCCTTCCTTGATCCTCCCTTCCTAATTTGATCCTTCCTGACAGATGGCCACTCAGCCTCTGCGTAATGATAATGATAATAGAACCATAGAATGATAGAGTTGGAAGAGATCCCCAAAGGCCATCCTGTCCAACCCCCTTCTGTCATAGAGGAAGGCACAATCCAAGCCCTCCTGACAGATGGCCATCCAGTATCTCCTTTTAAAAAACCCTCATATAATCTATTATTGTATGATAATATGACATTATATTGGGGACCCCCAAAGGCCATCCAGTCCAACCCCCCTTCTGTCAGGCAGGAAGGCATAATTTGATCTTTCCTGACAGATGGCCACTCAGCCTCTGCATAATCAATGATAATAGAACCATACAATGATAGAGTTGGAAGGGATCCCCAAAGGCCATCCTGTCCAACCCCCTTCTATCATAGAGGAAGACACAATCCAAACTCTCCTGACAGATGGCCATCCAGTATCTCCTTTAAAAACCCCCTCATATAATCTATTATTGTATGATTATATGACATTATATGAGGAACCCCCAAAGGCCATCCAGTCCAACCCCCTTTTGTCAGGCAGGAAGACATAATTTGAGCCTTCCCGACAGATGGCCACTCAGCCTCTGCATAATGATAATGATAATAGAACCATACAATGATAGGGTTGGAAGGGATCCCCAAAGGCCATCTAGTCCAACCCCCTTCTGTTATCGAGGAAGACACAATCCAAACCCTCCTGACAGATGACCATCCAATATCTCCTTAAAAAAACTCATTTAATCTATTATTGTATGATTATATGACATTATTTGAGGGACCCTCAAAGGCCATCCAGTCCAACCCTCTTCTGTCATAGAGAAAGACACAATCCAGACCCTCCTGACAGATGGCCATCCAGTACCTCCTTTTTAAAAATCATATAATCTATTATTGTATGATTATATGACATTATATTAGGGACCCCCAAAGGCCATCCAGTCCAACCCCCTTCTGTCATAGAGGAAGACACAATCCAAACCCTCCTGACAGATGGCCATCCATCCTCTGCATAACAACAATGAACAGAACCATAGAATTCTATAGTTGGAAGGGACCCCCAAAGGCCATCTAGTCCAACCCCCTTCTGTTATAGAGGAAGACACAATCCAAACCCTCCTGACAGGTGGCCATCCATCCTCTGCATAACAACAATGAATAGAACCATAGAATCCTACAGTTTGAAGGAATCCCCAAAGGCCATCCAGTCCAACCCCCTTCTATCATAGAGGAAGACACAATCCAAACCCTCCTAACAGATGGCCATCCATTCTCTGCATAACGACAATGAATAGAACCATAGAATCCTACAGTTTGAAGGAATCCCCAAAGGCCATCCAGTCCAACCCCCTTCTATCATAGAGGAAGACACAATCCAAACCCTCCTGACAGATAGCCATCCATACTCTGCATAACAATAATGATAATAGAACCATAGAATCCTAGAGTTGGAAGGAATCCCCAAAGGCCGTCCAGTCCAACTCCTTTCTGGCATAAAAAGCCACAATTCAAACCGTTCTGACAGATGGCCATCCATCATTTGTTTTTTAAAAAACTAATATAATCATAGAATGATAGAGTTTGAAGGGACCTCTCAAGGCCATCCAGTCTAACCTCCTTCTGACATAGGGAGAGATACAGCAGCATATAAATAAATAATAATAAAAGTCTTCCCAACCAATGACCATCCAGCGTCTGCTTAAAAATACTCATATAACCATAGGATGATAGCATTGGAAGTCCAACTCCCTTCTGCCTAAAGAAAGACACAATCTAAGCCCTCCCGACAGGTGGCCATCCAGCCTCTGCTTGAAAACCTGCAAAGAAGGAGGTTCCATTGCATATAATCCATTGTCGATTTTTTTTTCCAGGAGCTTGCCTCTTCCTTCCTTCCTTCCTTCCTCAATGGAAAGCCCTTCTTTTCCACTGGATGCGCTCTTCTCCGTGGTCTCATGCCCGTGTCTTTGCTTCCCTTCCAGGTGCTCCTGTGGCAGCGGCCGTGAGGTCCCACTTTGACACCTGTCCGGACGCCCACAGCCAGTTCTGTGTATACGGCACTTGCAGGTTCCTGGTGCAGGAGGAGAAGCCGGCGTGCATGTGAGTCCACACAGGGGAATTAACGCAGATTGACACCACTTGGACTGCCATGGTTCAATACTATGAGATCGTGAGAGCTGAATAATAATAGTAATTGTAATGCTTCACTTTGACTGCCATGGTTTAATGCTATGGACTCCTTAGAGCTTAATTATAATAATAATAGTAATAATAATAACCCACTTTGACTGCCATGACTTGATGCTATGAGATCCTGAGAGTTGAATAATAATCGTAATAATAATAATAACAATAATACTCCACTTTGACTGCCATGGTTCAATGCTATTGTGTCTTCAGAGCTGAATAATAATAATAGTAATAATAATATTAATATTAATAATAATAATACTCCACTTTACTGCCATGGTTCAATGCTATTGTGTCTTTAGAGCTGAATAATAATAATAATGATAGTAATAAAAATAATAACACTCCACTTTGATTGCTGTGGTTCAGTGCTATGGAGTCCTGGGAAATGAGTAATAATAATAATAATAATAATAATAATAATAGTAATAGTAATAGTAATAGTAATAATAATAATAATACCTCACTTTGATTGCCATGGTTCAATGCTATAGGGTCCTGGGAGTTGAATAATAAGAGTAGTAGTAGTAGTAACAATAATAGTAATAGTAGTAATAGTAGTAGTAGTAATAATAATAATAATAATAATAATAATAATAATAATAATCTACTTTGATTGCCATGGTTCAGTGCTATGAGGTCCCGGGAGCTGAATAATAATAGTAATAGTAGTGGTAACAGTAGTAACAATAATAGCAATAATGCTAATAGTAGTAGTAGTAGTAATAATAATAATATTCCACTTTGATTGCCATGGTTCAGTACCGTTGGGTCCTGAGAGCAGAATAATAATAGTAGTAGTAGTAGCAGTAGTAACAATAGTAACAATAATAGCGATAGTAGTAATAGTAATAGTAATAACAATAATAATAATACTTCACTTTGATTGCCAGGGTTCAATGCTATGGATTCCTAGGAGCTGAATAATAATCATAATCATAATCATAATACTCCACTTTGATTGCCAGGGTTCAGTGCTATGGGGTCCTGAGAGCTGAATAATAATAGTAACAGTAGTAGTAACAATAGTAACAATAATTGTGATGGTAATAATAATAATAATAATACTCCACCTTGATTGCCATGGTTCAGTGTTGTGAGGTCCTGAGAGCTGAATAATAAGAATAATAGTAATAATAATAATAATAATAATAATAATAATAATAATAGTTATAATATAGTAGTAGTAGTAGTAGTAGTAGTAATAATAATAATAATAATAATAATAATTGTTATAATATAGTAGTAGTAGTAGTAATAATAATAATAATAATAATAATACTCCACTTTGACTGCTATGGTTGTCCTCAGGGGGGGGGCATCTGTATGGGGGAATTAGCACAGATTGACACCACTTTGACTGCCATGGCTCGATGCTGCGGGATCCTGGGAGCTGTAGTTTCCCAAGGCATTTCGCCTCCTCAGCCAAAAAGGACTGGTGCCTCTTCAGACTACAACTCCCAGGACTCCATTGGGTTGAGCCATGGCTGTTTAAAGTGGGATCAAACCACATTCATTCAACAGTGTGGATCCAGGCTTAGGGCATGGATGAATTCCTCTATGGAGACAATTGCATACAATGGATACAGGAAGAGATACTGCTCATACCAATGCATGTCCATCTACATTGTACAATTAAAGTGCTGCCAGACCGCATTAAAGGTGCATCTACATTGTATAAAGTGGTCCCAAACCACACTAACAGTACATCTACATTAAAGTGACTTGCAATGGTTCAGCTCTTTCTTTGGCTTGCGAAACTACAACTCCCGGGATCCAACTGCATTAAGTGTGCATCTACACAGTTGGAATGAACACCCTTTGACCCCACTTTATCTGCTATGGAACCGTGGGAGGTGTTGTTTGCATTCTCCAGCAGAGGTGCATCAAGCCCCTGCTCAACTACAACTCCCATCACCCCCTTTTTCTCACTGTGATGGGCTTTCCTTCTTCCCAGTTTGATGTATGACTTTTCCTTTCCCTTCCCAGTTGCCAGAGTGGTTATGTTGGGACGCGGTGCGAGCACGTTGACCTGCTGGCGGTAGTGGCTGCCAACCACACGAAGCAGACCATCACGGCGCTGGCGGTGGTCTCCGTGGTCGCATGCGCCATGCTTATTATGGTCTGCGTCCTCATACAGTAAGTGCGCCTTCACTCGGTCAGTGGCTGCGTATATCAGTTCCATGTTTACAGGGGTCTCACTGTATTATATTACATTAATCATAGTATATTAATTATATTGAATTATATTATTTATATTATATTGTATTTATATTAATTATATCATATTATATTATTTATATTGTATTATTTATATTATATTGAGCTATATTATATTTTGTTATTTTGGTGGTTATTTTGGTAGTCTAAAACCTTGTTTGTCTGGATTCTAGAATATTACTTATCATATTATATTATTTATATTATATTGTATTATTTATATTAATTATATTATATTATTTATATTGTATTATTTATATTATATTGAGCTATATTATATTTTATTATTTTGGTGGTTCAAAAACTTGTTTTGTCTGGATTCTAGAATATTACTTATCATATTATATTATTTATATTATATTGTATTATTTATATTAATTATATTATATTATTTATATTGTATTATTTATATTATATTGAACTATATTGTATTTGGTTATTTTGATGGTTCAAAAACTTGTCTTGTCTGGGTTCTAGAATATTACTTATCGTATTATATTATTTATATTGTATTATTTATATTATATTGTTATTTTGGTGGTTATTTTGGTATTTAAAAACTTGTTTTGTCTGGATTCTAGAATATTACTTATATTATTTATATTATATTGAGCTATATTATATTTTGTTATTTTGGTGGTTATTTTGGTGGTTCAAAAACTTGTTTTGTCTGAATTCTAGAATATTACTTATTATGTTATTTATTTTATATTGTATTATTTATTTTAATTAAGTCATATTATAATATTTATGTTATATTATATTATATTATATTATATTATATTATGTTGTTATTTTGGGTGTTCAAAGACGGCTGGATGGCCATCTGTCAGGAGAGCTCTGATTGTGCTTTTCATGCATAAAGATAGAAAAGGGTTGGACTGGATATCCTTTAGAGGTCCCTTTCCAAATCTAGGAATCTTTCTATGATTTGCTTTGTTCTTTCTCTGGAGGTTTCTAAGCAGAGGCTATATGGCTATCTGTTGGGAAGGATCGAGTTGTACCTTCCTGCCTTGGAGAAAGTGGATGGACTGGATGGCCTTTGGAGTAGTTGCAAAGACTACTAATTCTAAGATGAATATGATTCCATAGGTTAGAGGTCACGATCGGAATGCATGCGACTACTCCAAAGGTCCAGGTCACACACACATACACATATAACATAGATACAGTATCCTAGATTTGGAAGGGATCCCCAAAGGCCATCCAGTCCAACCCTGTTCTTCACTTGGAGTCATTTGTAAGTCAGGTGTTTCTAGCTCAGGAATGGCTTGTGTGTGTTTGTGTGTGTGTGTGTGTGTGTGTGTGTGCATGTGTGTGTGTGTGTATGTATGTGTGTATGTGTATATATATATATATATATGACCAAACAACAATTGCATCTTCTTTCTTCTGTCTCATATGCATCTGCCATACATTGGGAAGGGAAAGAGTTCATAAACGGCATGAAAATGATGTGCCTTTGCATCTATGTGGCCAAAATGTCCTGGAATGGCATCTCTATTGAATGTGTGTGTTTTGTTGTCTAAGGACACGGCTTTGCGGGTGACGGGCGCCCTATGAGTGTTGCAACTGGAACAGCTCACATTAAAAACCTTTACTGTTGGTTGCAGATTGCCCAACCACCATGGCTGTGTTCCATAGGATGGCATTGTTGTTGTTGTTGTTGTTGTTGTTGTTTCTATCTTGCTTTGACCCAAAGCATCCAACCATAAAAATAATACGATATATAATTTGAAAACTAAACAAAACTAAACGTACAACCGTGAAAATAGAATTAAACGTTGATACCATTCACAATAACCAATGAATCCCACTTCATAGAGTCTTGGAGTAGGAAAGAGGATCTAGCCAAGCCGGAAGACACAAACAAAGCCCTCCTGACAGACGGCCATCCAGCCCAGTGGGTTTCCAGGACTGAAAACAATTATGCCTGGCTTATGGAGGGTTTAAGACATTAATGAGGTTTTCTTGGCAAAGATTGGTTTTGATTTCTTTATGCTTGTTCTTGTCTCCCTCTGAGGCCGAGAGAGTGTGACTTGCCCTAGGTCCATGTTTGTGATGGAGGATGGATTTAGATTTTCTCAGCTCAAAAAGGGAACCTCGAATCTAAACGGTTTTGGGTGCATTTTGTGCCGAATTGGTGCCCAAAATACGACTCTGATGTTCAGTGTCAACAATACAATCATACCCTAAAATCGATAAAAATGTGCATAACTCTTTCTCCTGCTAAGAAGGCCAATCTGTGCACCATTGTGTTCAATGTCATTCCAAAATTACATTAAATTGCATTGTCCTTTTTCTCTCCATTGTCTGTTTTGCAGTTGCTGCAAAATCCGGAAACACTGCAGCGGGTGCCGGACTGCCGTCTGCCGGCAGGAGAAGCCCAACGGACTCCTGAAGGGAGGGTCATCCTGCTGTCACTCAGAAACAGGTAGACAAACAGGCCGAGAATCATCGAAACGTCAAATCGGAAAGGGCTCCCCAAAGGCCATCTAGTCTGACCTCCAACTATGAAGAGTCCTCCTCTCTGCAATGCACTGAATAGATAATTAATTAAAATTAGAAGGGACCCTCAAAGACCATCTAGTCTGACCACCTACCATGCAGGAATTCACAACTAAAATATCCCAGAAAGCTGCCCATTTGGCCTTTGTTCAAAGTCTCCAAAGATGGAAACTGCTCCCTACAAAGGGGTCCATAATCCACTAAATTTGGAAGAGTCCCCCCAAAGGCCATCTAGTCTGACCTCCTGCTATGCAACTCAAAGAAGGCCTCCAAATAATGTCTGTTCCACCTCTGTTTAAAAAGCCTCCAAAGATAAAGAGTCCTCCTCCTTTCAGTGCATTAAATAGATCATCAATTGAAATTAGGAGGGACCCCCAAAGGTCATCTAGTCTGACCAAATGCTATGCAACCCAAGCATGGCCCCTGAATAATACCCATCCTACCTCTGTTTAAAAAGCCTCCAACTATGATGAGTCCTCCTCTCTGCAATGCATTGAATAGATAATTAATTAAAATTAGAAGGGACCCTCAAAGACCATCTAGTCTGACCACCTAGTCGAACTGCAAAGACTTTGTCACAAGTGAGGCAAGAGGGTCCCAGTGGGGATCGGCACACTGGGTGCAGTACCTAAAGACCTTGGCCCACACTTAAACACAATCAGTGCTGACAAAATTACTGCCTGTCAGCTGCAAAAGGCCACCCAACTCGGATCTGCACGCATTATTTACCGATACATCACATAGTCCTAGGCACTTGGGAAGTGCCTGACATCTGATCCAATACAACAGCCAGCAGAGTGATCTTGTTTGGTGTGTACTAATCTTGTTGTACACACCAAATACAACAACAACAACAACAATAAAAGAAATATTCCAGTTCACCCAGAAAATGTCCTTTTTAATTGCCTATTTCTCTTTTAATGTCTTCACATTGTGAATTCCCGCACAGGCGAAGGTCAGACGAGATGACCTTTGGGAGGTCCCTTCTGATTTTAAGGCATTCATATTAAAACACAGGGAATGGGTGGAGGATTTTGGCTCTGTTTTGGGTTATTTCAACCACCTTTTTTCCATTTCCTATTTTGATAAAGGTCTCAAATTCTGGGTTGCTGTGAGTTTTCCAGGCTGTCTGGCCATGGAAACCAGAAGCATTCTCTCCTGGCGTTTCACCCACATCTATGGCAGGCATCCTCAGAAGTTGAGGGGTCTGTTGGAAACTAGATGTAAAGATGTGTAGAGATGCCACCAATTTGTGACGAAGCCACCACCTGTTTGTAACAATTTTGTAAAGAAGCCACCACTTTGTAAGGGCTTGTTAAATTGATAGCGTAGTTAATAGGTAGTAATATTGATTTGGTCTTTCTTCAGTGTGTAGTGTGACTTAACTTGGAAAGGATTTGTAACAGAGACCGGGCTTTAGAAGAAACTGTAACAGGTTTATTGAAATGTAGAAGGAGCTTGATGGTTTCAATGTTTCTTAACTCTTAGAGGCACTTATCTTCAGAGGTTACATTTATAACATTCCTTAAAACAACTCTGGAAAGGACTCTTCCTTCCACAAAACAGGTTTCAAATTTATTTTTCTTCAAACTGTTTCTTTCCTTAATATATTACTTCAGATACAAGCTTATTCTTTCTTTGTGATATTTCTGTTGCAATAAAGATTCTCACTGGGTTTCTCTTATCTTTTCCACTCATACACTAACTACTATAAATAAGTCAACTCGACTTATCTAAACTCCCCAGGCTAAAAGCCAAAACCTTCCTGATTCTTACTACAGAACCAGCCTCTCCTGTAGTTCGCTGACTACAGACTGACTGTTTTAAAAATGGCTGCCCTGCCAAGTGGCAGTTGGCTCCGCCCCTACAATCTATAATTATACATAACTGCAAGTTAAAATTCACACTTCACCACACTAGGCAAGTGGGCTTTATATACCTGTGGAATGTCAGGAGAGAATGCTTCTGGAACATGGCTGTACAGCCTGGAAAACTCACAGCAACCCAGTGATTCTGGCCATGAAAGCTTTTGACAACACGGTCTCAAATGCTTTTGGGGAGTATGGGATTTGCGTACAGATTGGGCACCATTGATGTTCTATCACCTTTGTGCCAAACAGAATAATCCTTCACCTCTTTTAGGCTTATTGTGACCTGGATTTTTTTTTTCTTTTTCCCAGTTGTCTGACCAAGACCTTTTTGGCCGAAATTCATCTCACTGTTCGGAGAGAACACCGTTCATCTCACCAAACGCCGTCCGTATTCCAAAGATGTAAATGTGGATTATATATTATTTAAAGGAAGAAGTCTTCCAGGGATTTGTTTGCATCACAATATTGACAAAGTGGACTCCGCTCGGAGCCTCTTTGGGGTCTTTTATTTCCGAAAACGGAATGGGAAACGACAGGAAACGAGGCTGAAAACTTTATGTTTACGCCTCTCCAAGGAACGAATGCGCTTTTACATGAAACATGGACAGATCACTTTGGGGTTTGTTTTCCCGTATTCCCCAGGAATCCTCTTTCTTTCTTGAGACTCCTTTGAAGATTGGGAATGCCTATTGGACGTTGGACTCAAAAAGGGGAGATCCTCCGTCGGAGAAGGCGGACTTTGGACATTTGTTGGCACGTTCTTGCAAAGCAACGAATGAAGAGCAACCTTGCAGAACTTCAAATAGTTTCCAGAACAAGGATACTTTTGTATATTGGGATCACTTGCTTTTAGAGAACCTTAAATGCAGTGCCGTTTGGGATTCCGACAGAAGCAAAAGGACTCATTTCCCTTTTGAGTTTCGACTCCGAAGGCAAAGTCAAGGCTGCAGAAACATTCGATGTCAAAAAGATCAAGTGGGATGTGAAGGGATCTGAAACATTTCCTTTGTTATTACTTCAAAAGCCCTCCAAGGTGATAAGGAAATCCTCTTTAATGCCGGTTCCTAAATCCAAATGGCATGCTTGGGATTTCTGGGCTTCCTGTTTCTCTTGGTACCACCATCCTTTTCCTATCCCAGTGGATTACTGGTTTGACTGGAAGCATAGCCGCAGACTCACCGAAATGCAGAAAGGCTTGCAAGGTTTCCAAAAGTGGGAGGCATCGCATTGCGTCGTGCAACGAGAACTCGGACACATCCGTCCCATTACTTGGAAACTTTGTTCCTTTTCCAGGGATTCCCATCATCCGCCGTCCAACAGTTATGGGGGAACTGGGGAGAATTAGGGGTGCATTCCCAATATCCGAACACAGAAGGTATTGAACATGATGAGGACTCAGTAGCATTGCCCACCAAATCCCATACTGAGAATTCCCATTCCCTATCGTTACCAATTCCAGATATTTGAGAATCCCCATTATGATTGCTCACCGAAGCATATATTGTGAATTCTCATTATTTTACTCACCAAATCCAATACTGAGAATCCCTACTACCGGCATTATGAATTTCCGTCGGCATCTCTCACCAAAACATTGCTCATCGTATCCAAAATTAGTAATTCCCATTACCGGTATTATGAATTCCCATTGGCGTTTCTCACCAAAACATTGCTCACCGTATCCGAAATTGGTAATTCCCATTATCGGTATTATGAATTCCCATTGCCATTGCTTACCAAATTCCATATTAAGATTTGGTGTTTCTCACCAAATTCCATATTGAGAATCCACATTCTGATACTGAGAATTCCAATTCCTGATTTTGAGAATCTCCATTACGATTGTTCATTGAAACATATATTGTGAATTCTCATTATTTTACTCACCGATTCCCATATTGAGAATCCCCATTGTTGTGAATTCCCATTGACATTGCTTACCAAATCCCATATGGAGAATTCCCATTGGCGTTGCTCACCATATCCGAAATTGGTAATTCCCGTTACCAGTATTATGAATTCCCATTGGCATTTCTCACCAAATCCCATATTGAGAATTCCCATTACCAATCATTACCAATACTGAGAATTGCAATTCCAGATATTTCAGAATTCTTATGATTGCTCGATGAATCATATATTGTGAATTCTCACTATTTGGCTCACCAAATCAAATATTGAGAATTCCCATTACCAGTGTCATGAATTCCCATTGACATTGCTCGCCAAATCCCATACTGAGAATTCTCATTATTACTTCTCACCAAATCCCATATTGAGAATCCCCATTGTGAGTTCCCATTAGCGTTTCTCACCGAATCCCATACGGAGAATTCTCATGGGCATCGCTCACCGTATCAGAAATTGGAAATTCCCATTACCGGTGATGTGAATTCCCATTGACATTGCTTACCAAACCCCATATTGAGAATTCCCATTATTACTTCTCACCAAATCCCATATTGAGAATCCCCATTATTGTTTCTCACCAAATCCCATATGGAGAATTCTCATTGGTGTTCCTCATTGTATCCGAAGTCAGTAATTCCCATTACCGGCATTATGAATTCCCATTGACGTTGCTCACCAAATTCCATATGGAGAATTTCCACTATTGCCACCAAATCCCATATGGTGAAAATCCCATTGACATTACTCACCAAGTCCCGTATTGAGAATTCCTGTGATTGTTTCTCACCAAATCCCATACTGCGGATTGTCATTGGAGCTACTCACCGTATGCGAAATTGGTAATTCCCATTACCGGTGTGGTGAATTACCATTGACGTTTCTCACCAAATCCCATATTGAGAATTCCTATGATTTTTTTTCTCACCAACTCCAATATGGAGAATTCTCATTTGCGTTGCTCACCATATCCAAAATCTGTTATTCCTATTTACCAGCATTATGAATTTCCATTGACATCGCTTAACAAATGTCATACTAAGAATTCCTGTTACTATTTCTCGCCAAATCCCCATATTGAGAATCCCCATTATTGGTGTTGTGAACTCCCATTGACGTTGCTTGCCAAATTCCCTACTGAGAATTCCCATGATTGTTTCTCACCAAATCCCATATTGCGGATTGTCATTGGGGGTGCTCCCCGTATCTGAAATCTATGATTCCCATTACCGGTTTTGTAAATTCCCATTGGCATTTCTCACCATGTCCCCTATTGAGAATTCCCATTATTGTTTCTCACCCAATCCCATATAGGGAAATTCTCATTGGGTTGCTCACTGAATCCCATATTGATCGTGCAGGCGCTTCTAATTTTGCTGCATTGGCACAATTGGCAATAATAAATAACCCTTTGGAGCCTGTTGGTCACTCCCGTCTCCATAAAATGATAAATGTGGGATTTTTAATCTTTTAGTCATATCCAAAGTTTTGGAAACTTCCTTCTGGAATTCTTTGCTTTGCTCCTTCATTTAGGTTTAAAGCCTGGGCCGGACTCACCGCTCCTCCATGCGCTTTCCATGCGCTTTAAATAGAAAGGGAAATGGATAGAGAGAGGAGTCAGTAAACAGATGTTTGGATGGAAAACCTCTGTCCGCTCTTTCCCAAATTGGCAGAACAATTAATTGAATTCTCTCCCTCTCTATATATTTATATAAAGGTGTCCAGATGGAAACTTCCACTGTTTACATACTTTTCCCAATGCAAAGACCACCCTTTTTGGCAAGTTTTCCTAATTAAAAACCCATTTGGGGGGGGGGGGTTGCCCAAACCTGACACAAATTGAGAGAAATTGTATTAAATGTTGTTTCTAGTCCATTGCTTGGATTCTAATTAGGAGGGACCCCCAGAGGTAATCTAGTCTGACCTAATTTGTGTCAGGTTTTGCCCAAACCTGATGCAAATTAAAGGAAATAATATTATGGACATGGTCAGTGTTGCTTTTAGTCCGTTGCTTGGTTTGTAATTAGGAGGGACCCCAAAGGTCACCTAGTCTGACCTAATTTGCATCAGGTTTTACCCAAACCTGATGCAAATTAAGATAAATAATATTATGTACATGGTCAGTGCTGCTTCTAGTCCGTTTGCTTGGATTCTAATTAGGAGGGACCCCCAAAGGTCACCTAGTCTGACCTAATTTGCGTCAGGTTTTGCCCAAACCTGATGCAAATTAAGAGATATAATATTATGAACATGGTCAGTGTTGCTTCTAGTCAGTTGCTTGGTTTGTAATTAGGAGGGACCCCCAAAGGTCACCTAGTCTGACCTAATTTGTGTCAGGTTTTGACCAAACCTGATGCAAATTAAGAGAAATAATATTATGGACACGGTCACTGTTGCTTTTAGTCCGTTGCCTGGTTTCTAATTAGGAGAGACCCCCAAAGGTCATCTAGTCTGACCGAATGCTATTGAACCCACGCATGCACCCCCAAAAATGCCCATCCCACCTCTGTTGAAAATGCTGCCAATGGTGAAGAGTCCTCTCTGCAATGCATTAGATAGATAATTAAAATAATAAGGGATCCTCAAATGCCATCTAGTCTGACCGTGCAGGAAGTTACAACTAAAATATCCCAGAAAACTGCCCATTTGACCTCTGTTCAAGGCCTCCAAAGACTGAAACTGCTCCTTACAAGGGGGTCAATAATTCACTAAAATTGGAAGATACCCCCAAAGGCCATCTAGTCTGACCTCCTGCTATGCAACTCAAACATGGCCCCTGAAAAATGCTCACCCTACCTCTGTTTAAAAAGCCTCCAAAGATGGAGAGTCCTCCTCCCTGCAATGCATTAGATAGATAAATAATTAAAATGAGAAGGGACCCTCAAAGGTCATCTAGTCTGACCTCCTACAATTCAAACTAAAAATATTGCCCCCCTCCCCCCCAAAAAAGCAAAAACATGCCCATACTACCTCTTTGATTAGTCTTTTTTTGAAACCAAAGTTTACTTTTGAGTCTCATCTCTTGAAATATATTACGAGACCCAAATGTTCCCCTTTCTTGCGCCGTCCTCTTTGGGCAGTTTTGGTTTGTTTTGACTGCAAAGCCCATCATCCCCAGTTATGCCTGGACTTTTAAATGGGAAATAATGGGAGTTGGAGTCTTGAGAGGAAAGAGAGGGAATCCCAGACCGAATTTCAAGGGAATGTTATAGGAAAAATATGGGAATAATAATATAAAGCTGAAATTTTGGAGAAAACGACAAAGTCGGAGCAAACCAAGGTTGGAAATATCCTCTCTATATTCTGCAAAATGCACCGCTGTTTAGTTTGGATATTTTAATATATTTGTTTAATGTTTGGTCTGAAGACAACTTCACTCTTTTTTAAAAATAATAGCAAAATTATGTCACACTCCTTTTGACCCAAAGTTGCTTGCTTTGAATCCAAATTTTGCACCCTTCACTGCTGTTGATGGGAAAGTTTCCCAAACTTT
>NW_026847882.1:21206904-21226904 GCF_025583915.1 Anolis sagrei ordinatus | reverse complement strand
CGCAAGGAAGGTGTCAGAGGGGTTGCCAAAGACCATCAGAAAACACAATATTTTCGGTTGGTTTTTTTTTTTTGGTCATGTCAGGAGCAACTTGAGAAACTACAAGTCACTTCTGGTGTGAGATAATTGACCGTCTGCAAGAACGTTGCCCAGGGGACACCTGGATATTTTGATGTGTTACCATCCTTGTGGGAGGCTTCTCTCATGTCCCTGCATGAGGAGCTGGAGCTGACAGAGCGAGCTCATCCGCGCTCTCCCCAGATTCGAACCTACGACTTGTTGGTCTTCAGTCCTGCCGGCACATGGGTTTAACCCACTGCACTACTGGGGGGTCCTTCGGTTGGTCATTGGGGTTGTGTGTGAGAAGTTTGGCCCAATTCTATCATTGGGGTTCAGAATGCTATTTAATTATAGGCGAACTATACATCCTAGCAACTACAACTACCAAATGTCAAGTTCTATTTTCCCCAAACTCCACCAGTGTTCACATTTCAGCATATTGAGTATTTGTGCCAAGTTTGGTCCAGATCCATCATTGTCTGAGTCCACAGTGCTCTCTGAAGGTAAGTGAACTACAACTCCAAAACTCAAGGTCAACACCCACCAAACTCTTCTAGTATTTTCTGTTGATCATGGGAGTTCTGTGTGCCAAGATTGGTTCAATTCCAACGTTGGTGGAGTTCAGAATGCTCTTTGATTGTAGGTGAAGTATCAATCCCAGCAACTACAACTCCCAAATGACAAAATCAATGACCCGCAATCCCACCAGTATTCAAATGTGAGTGTATTGGGGTTTTGTGCCAAATTTGGTCCAGTGAATGAAACTAAATCCTGCATATCAGATAGTTACACAACGAGCAAAATTACAGTTCTGAAGTAACAATGAAAATAACGTTATGGTTGGGGGTCACCACAACATGAGGAACTGCATTAAGGGGTCGCGACATTAGGAAGGTTGAGAAACACTCCCCTATACTATATTATAATGTACAATAATTGTACTATAATGCCTTTGCCCAAACTACAAATCTCAGGCTTGGAAGCAGGAGGACCTGCAGGTCCCTTGGTCTCCTTCTCCACATTTCGCTGCATTGCATTGCAGGAGAATTTGGAAAGTATTTGGTTTCCTTTCTCAACCTCAACAAACATTTCTTCTGAAGCTCAAGATGCTTTCTCTGCTGCATTTCCATCCCATAGGAGCCAAAACAAAATTAAATGTGAATGTCACCCTCCAACTTGGGTGGGAAAGGACACTTCGGTTTGGAAACAGCTGTCACAAGTTGATGCCCGACAAACAATTTTGGAAAGCATTCTTTTTTTTCCAGAAAAGCACTTCCCAACAAGAAGAGAATACATCTCAGGAGGCCTTTTCCGAACCAGATGGCTTCCCAATGAGTTGGACCACTAGTCCCACTGCTCCTGGGATTTGTAGTCTAACTTCGGTGGAAAACCCATGGTAAGGATTTGGTGATTTTGCTCTCTTTGGTCAAAGAGAGCAAAATTACCTACAACTCCCATAGGTTCCACAGTATTGAGCCATGGCATGTAAAGTGGAGTCACACTGGATTCATTCTCCAGTGTAGACTCACCCCAGGTGAAGTCCAACTGCATTTAGTATAGCTGTATCCACAGTGGAGTCAAACTGCATTCATTCTCCAGTGTAGACACATTCAAAGTGGTATCACACTTCACTCATTCTCCAGTATAGTTGCAAAATAGAGTCAAATTTCATTCATTCTCAATTGTGGATGCATTCAAACTGGTGTCACACTGCATTCATTCTCCTGTGCAGCTGCACTCAAAGTGGCATCATAGAGCACTCATTCTCCAGTGGCGTCACATCACATTCATTCTCCAGTGTAGATGCATCCCAAGTGGCATCACAGTGCATTCATTCTCCAGTATAGACGTGCCCAAAGTGTGTCACACCACATTCATTCTCCTGTGCAGATGCACTCAAAGTGGCGTTACACCACATTCATTCTCCAGTGTAGATGCACCCCAAGTGGTGTCACACCACATTCATTCTCCTGTGTAGACACACCCAAACTGGCGTCACACTACATTCATTCTCCACTGTAGTTGCACCCCAAGTGGTGTCACAGTGCATTCATTCTCCAGTGTAGATGCACCCAAAGTGGTGTCACACCACATTCATTCTCCTGTTTAGACGCACCCAAACTGGCATCATACTACATTCATTCTCTGGTGTAGTTGCACCCCAAGTGGCGTCATAGTGCATTCATTCTCCAGTATAGACGTACCCAAAGTGGTATCACACCACATTCATTCTCCAATGTAGACACACCCAAAGTGGTGTCACACTGCATTTATTTGCCAGTGTAGACGTACCCAAAGTGTGTCACACCACATTCATTCTCCAGTGTAGATGCACCCAGACTGGCATCACACTGCATTCATTCTCCTGTGTAGATGCACCCAAAGTGGTGTCAAACCACATTGATTCTCCAGTGTAGACACACCCAAAGTGGCATCACACTGCATTCATTTGCCAGTGTAGACGTACCCAAAATGTGTCACACCACATTCATTCTCCAGTGTAGATACACCCAAACTGGCATCACACTGCATTCATTCTCCTGTGTAGATGCACCCAAAGTGGCTTCACACCACATTAATTCTCTAGTGTACACGCATCCCAAGTGGCATCACAGTGCATTCATTCTCCAGCTCATTGACCAGCACATCCCATCGATGTGAGAAAGTAGGGCAAAGCTTCCTTTGTGCCAAAAGGGATGGAATGGGAGATCCGTCCTCGATTGTGAAATGACCTCTTTGGAGGGATCACCGCGGGGGATCCCGGCAACAGCTGCCCAAATCTGGATCATTGTGTAAGGCACAAAATCATTTCAGAGACAATGTTTTCGCAATGGCATCTTATGCAAGTAAGAATGAGCAATGTAGTATTTTTAATTACCTTAATTGGATTTAAATGGTTTCCACAGATTTAATGTTTATATGATTTTAAATTACACTGTTTTGCTACTGTTGTGAACCACTTCTCAAGGCAGAGAAAGCAGACTATCAACACATATAATAATTAAAGAGAGCTCTCCGGTGATATATATGGGTCAGGAATAGGCAACGCTTGCTATTGCAGCTGAGCAAATGCTAAGCCGGGTTAAGACCCAAATCTGGGGCGTCTGGAAGAATTAATCCGGACTAAAAGTGGGAATTTGGAGGATGCACGTTCCCAGAGGAGTAGGTGATGCTATTAAAAGCAAAGCAGTCTACCATTTTCTGGGTCTGTTGGCAACCTGGTTCCTTTTTGTGGAATGAATGCAGTTTGGCAACATCCTGCGGCTCCTCCATTATAACATGATGGCAACAGTCTTGGCTCCCAAAGTGACCCATTTAAGGTGGAATCAGGTGTCAAACGGGGATGTGTTATTGCCCCAATCTTATTTTCCATCTTTATTGCTATGATACTTCATCTTGTTGATGGGAAGCTTTCCACTGGAGTGGAAATACAAATTAGATGAGAAGCTATTTAACCTCAGCAGACTGAAAGCCAAAACCAAGGTCACAACATCTGTTATAGAACTCCAATATACTGATGATAACGTAGTCTGTGCACATTCAGAAGAACATTTACAAGTCACTCTTTGAAGAAGCATAGGAGAAGCTCGGCCTCTCATTTAACATTGAGAAAACCAAAGTGCTCTTCCAGCAAAAGGCATCAGCCAATCTCCCTGCAATGCCAGCAATACAGCTTAATGGTGTAATGTTAGAAAATGTTGACCATTTCCACTCCCTTGGCAGCCACCTCTCCACAAAAGTCAGCATTGACACTAAAATACAACACCGCCTGAGCTCTGCGAGTGCAGCATTCTTCTGAATAAAGCAGGGAATGTTTGAGGATCAGGACATCTGTAGGGAGACCAAGATGCTTGTTGATAAAGCTATTGTCCTCCCAACCCTATTCTACGGCTGCAAAACGGGGACTGTCTACACATGTCACACTCAACTCCTGGAATGATTCCATCAGCATTGCCTCCGAAAAATTTTGCAAATCTCTTGGGAAGAAGACAGGTGGACAAATGTCAGTGCACTGGAAGAATCAGCAAAGACCACCAGCATATTCTCCTACACCATCAACTCCGCTGGACTGAAGACCACATTGTCCAAATGGCCAAAGATCACCGTCTCCCAAAACAGTTACTCTACTCCCAACTCAAGAACAGGAAACATAATGTTGGTGGACAGGAAAAAAGATTGAAAGATGGGCTTAAAGGTAATCTTACAAACTGTGGCATAGACACTGAGAGAGAACTGGGAAGCCCTGGCTCTTGAGTGTTCTAACTGGAGATCAGCTATGACCAGCAGTGCTGTGGAATGTGAAGAGGCATGAATGGAGGGAGAAAGGGAGAAAATGTGCCAAGGGGAAGAAGGTGCATCAAGCCAACCCTGACTAGGACCACCTTCCACCTGGAAACCAATGTCCTCACTGTGGAAGAACATGCGGGTCAAGCAGAGGGCTCCACAGACACCTACAGACCCACCACCAAAACACTACATCATACTTGGGCTACGTGAGATCGCCTAAGAGAGAGAAGAGGGCTGTTTGGCAACACTTGGCTCAAATGCAGTGGGATCCTGGGAGTTGTATTTATTATTATTATTATTATTATTATTATTAAACTTTATTTGTACCCCACTAGCATCTCCCGAAGGACTCGATGCAGCTTACAAAGGCCAAGGCCTCAACACACAATATAACAATACAAAACCTAAGCAAATTAAAACAATAAAGCATAATAAACAACAGGCAATAACAATACACTAAAACACAATAAAATAAACTGGGCTGGGCCAGAGTAATGGGTACAAGATTAAAAGTGCTGATGTGACAGGTGGTATCTAAGGCATTATAGGGCAAGTGCAGTGTGCGGTGTGCAGCAATCTTAGTTCTAGTAAAGTGCTTCTGGGACTTGGTATTGGAGATTTCCTATTCTGGGAAGGCACATCGGAACAGCCAGGTCTTCAAGTTCTTTCTGAAGACTGCCAATGTAGGGGCCTGTCTAAGATCTTTGGGGAGGGTGTTCCAAAGTCGGGGGGCCACCACGGAAAAGGCCCTGTCTCGTGTCCCCACCAAGCACGCTTGCGACGCAGGCGGGATCACGAGCAGGGCCTCTCCTGTAGTTCTTAAGGTCTCCTGCTTTCTCTTACAAAGAGGTTTCAACAAACTACAAGTCCTATGAGACAGGACAAGGAGGAAGGACCAACCGTTAATGTTATCAATCCTCATCTATTGCATCTTATTGTCCTCATTTGCAGAAGGAAATCAATATTCTCCTATTGTATCCTGCATATATTTTGAACATCCGAAAGTCTTACAAAGGAAATATTCCGTGAAGAAATATCCATGGTTTTCAGGATATAATAATAATAATAATAATAATAATAATAATAATTGTTATTATTATTATTATTATTATTATTATTATTATTATTGCAATCTCTCTCTCTCTCTCTCTCTCTCTCTCTTGTTATTGCACCGTGAATGTTACTAGGTCAGTTTTCACCCAATTCGTAGTAAAAAATATCATGATGTCGTCCTTCCAAATTGACAACCCTGCTTGTTTGTTGTTGCTGTTGTTGCCAAGGGCAACACTGCAACTTGGAACAAAGGTGAGATCAGAGTGCGCCAGTTTTCCAAAGACGGTGTCAAAGAACGCAATCAGGCCGGGATTAATTTCAGCAGATTAACTGCACAAACGCATACACGCTTGTTAATATTAACTGGAGAGGCTTTGCATTGGAGGAAGGTGCAGGAGACAACTTTGCATTTTGACAAAGGAATGCCTTTTGCATCACCTTAAAAACGGGAACACGCTCACTGCAGCCAAAGTGTGCAACGGTTGCTTTGGAGAATCATTAACCTGCATTAATGAACCTTGCATTTGAAATTCTCCAGCAGATTGTTCAGCCCCAAATTCTCCAGCCCAAAAACATTGCAGTCTTTCCAACAATGTTCCACATTGATTGTGTATGTTTATGGATTTATTTTCAGATAGCTCTAATTTGAATCATATATTTTTAGTGTTTTAAGCACTGAGTCTCTTTCAGAGAGAAAAGGAGCCATCTCAATGCAACATTTATTGTTATTATTATTTGGAGAGGAGGCTTCTTGGGCATCCTAATAATTAAATGTTGCCAAAAAAGACAAATGTCTCCAAAATTTGGGCACCAAAATGTCTCCAAAATTTGGCCATCAAAATGCCTCCAAAATTCGGGCACCAAAGTGTCTCCAAAATTCGGGCACCAAAATGTCTCCAAGATTTGGGCAACAAAAATCTCCAAAATTCAAGCACCAAAAAGTCTCCAAAATTTAAGCACCAAAATTTGGGCACCAAAATTTCTGCAAAGTTCAGGCACCAAAATGTCTCCAAAATTCAGGTACCAAAATGTCTCCAAAATTCAGGCACCACAACATCTCCAAAATCCAGGCACCAAAATGTCTCCAAAATTTAAGCGCCAACATTTCTCCAAAACTCGAGCATCAAAACGTCTCCAAAATTCCAGCACCAAAACGTCTCCATCTTTCGGGCATTAAAATGTCTCCAAAGTTTGGGTATATAAATCTCTTCAAAATTTGGTTACCAAAATGTCTTCAAAATTCGGGCACGGTAGCTGTGTTTAAATGCCTGGAAGTATGTCCCATTGAGGAGAAGGAAGGGACAAGGCTTGTTTTCTGCTGCACCAGAAAATGGGACACACACAATGGAGGAATGTGTTCAAACTGAAAAAGAAGAAGAAGAAGAAGAAGAAGAAGAAGAAGAAGAAGAAGAAGAAGAAGAAGAAGAAGAAGAAGAAGAAGAAGAAGAAGAGGAGGAGGAGAAAGAAGAAGATTCCACCTCAACATATTCTGATAGTAAGAAGAGCTGTTCCACATGAAATAGTCTGCTGCCTGAGAGTCCAGCAGAGTCTCCTTTCTTTTCTGGGGGTCTTTAATCAGAGGCTGGCCATCTGTTGGGAGGACTTGGATGGTGCCTTCCTGCCTAGCAGAAAGGAGGTTGGACTGGATGATCTTTAGAGACCCCTTCCAACTCGAAGATTGAATCTAGTATCTATCTACCTCTCAATCATATCTATGGCTGGATGGCTGTCTATCAGGAGGTGAATGGTGTCTTCCTTCATGGCAAAAGGGAGTTGGACTGGATGGCCTTTGGGGTGCCCATCCATCTCCATCACTAGGATTCTATGGCTTGGAGCCTTGCTGTTTGGACCTGCTTTTTGCTCCTTTGCCTTGCTTTGTCTTTGCCGTTGCTCTTTCTGGACCCTTCAGCTCAAGGAGACAGATGGTGCCGAGCCTCCTAAGCGGATCAGATCAACCAAGGGTTTGTCCGGCTCTGAGCCAGGGATCTGGGAGACACTGCGGCCACATCAATGGGCCAAAGGCAACGCGGGTGGCTTACCTGCACCCTTCATCTGCTTACGAGGAATTGTTGCTACCCTAAGCCCGTTAAGGGCTCTTGGAGGAAGGAGCACACATGCACACGCATACGGCACCATGGGCTCCCAGATCTTTACATCAGTGCCAATGTGCTGCAGTGTTGGATGTGCTGCAATGTGCATAAAAAGTGCTTTGGCCACACTCTTCCCCTTTTGCATCATGTATTTATTTACTTACTAGCCGTTCCCTGCCACGCAATGCTGTGGCCCAGTTTGGTGATCTGGTAAATAAAGTAACGAGAAAGTGTTGATTTCTAATATATGTAATTTCTTTATGCTTGTGGGTAGACAGTATTTCTTGCTGTTTCTTTGTCAGTGTTGATGTGGAGATTGTCTGGTTTGTCTACTCTGGAACATGCAACATATAATTGTCCTTCTTTAGGAATCCCTTTCAAATCTGTGATACTATACCTGTGTGTGTGAATCATATATATGTAGCTTGATGGCTCATATATATATATGGCTTGATGGCTCTTTGTCAGGAGGGCTTTGATAAGGTTTTCTTGCCCTGGTGAAGGGAGTTGAACTGGGTGGCCTTAAGTATGGGGGTTCTGTGTGGGAAATTTGCCCCAATTCTGTCGTTGGTGGGGTTCAGCATGCTCTTTGTAAGTGAACTATAAATCCCAGTAACTATAACTCCCAAATGTCAAGGTCTATTTCCCCCAAACTCCAACTGTGTTCATATTTGGCCATATGGAATATTCATGCCAAGTTTGGTCCAGATCCATCATTGTTTAAGTCCACAGTGCTCTCTGGATGTAGATGAACTAGAACTCCCAAACTCAAGGTCAATACTCACCAAACCCTTCTAGTTTTTTCTGTTGGTCATGGGAGTCCTGTGTGCCAAGTTTGGTTCAATTCCATCGTTGGTGGAGTTCAGAATGCTCTTTGATTGTAAGTAAGCTATAAATCCCAGTAACAACAACACCCAAATGATAAAATTGATTTTTTAAGTGATGGTCACTCCTTGGGTTAGTAGGTGTATTGTGTCCAAATTTGGTGTCAATTCATCCAGTGGTTTTTGAGTTATGTTAATCCCACAAACGAACATAACATTTTTATTTATATAGATTTATTTACAAGCAATCCTCAAGTTGGGTTGCTGTTGGGTTGCTCACAGCAACCCAGTGATTCCGACCATGAAAGTCTTCGACAGTCCCAAAGTTACAAACATCCAACTTACAAGCAACTCATAGGTAAGAACGAGGATGAGACAACAGTAAGAAAGAGAGATCTACCTTTAAGAAGGGAAATCCACTCCTGGAAGAGTTATTATTATCGTGGGGAAAGGGGTCTCCACTGAAGTTTTATCTCCAATCCTTGTTTCCACAACAAGCCATGTTTTGCAAAATTGAATTCTCGCAGGGACAGAAAGGGAGGTGAAATTTTCCAAACAAGGGTTTATACGGAGTCCTGGAAGTTGTAGTTTTCCAAGGAAGCACAGCCCAGCATTCAAACTATTAAAAACCAATCTGGTTCCTTTTAGGTCACCAAATGTATCTCCGGGACTTTATATGGCATATAAAGGTTTTTTCCTCCTAATATCCCAATAGGAACAAACCATGACTTAAAATTCAATTAAGGGACCTTTGAAAGGGGAAAATGGCTGCTTTTAATTGTTTCCCTGTAGCTTCACTTATTCCAAAGTTATGTGTATCTGTTTCTTCTTCTTGTTGTTGTTGTCGCATCCGACCTCTCCTGGTGGAAATAAAGCAGAAGTGGCCATTTCTCCAAAAATGATCCAAACCACCAAATCGGGGGAAATATTTTCCATCATCAAGCTGTAAACATGTTTGTTTTCCTTGCTTGTTTTTTTTTAGAAATCAGGCCAAAGTGTTTATTAGTTTATTCGTTTCTGTCTCCTTTTCAGAATTTTTTAAAAAATTAACCCAGTTCCTTACTTGCAGGACAAATCCTGGGAGTGGCAGTTTCGCAAGGTCTCTGTCTGTCTTTGCCAAACTACAGATCCCAGGCTCCCATCACATTGAGTTATATAGTGATCTCAAACTGCATTGATTTTCTAGATTAGGAGTCTCCGCCTGGATCCCTTCTTCTATAAAAGCAGCTCCTTGAACTTGGTTTTGGATGAAAGTCAAGGAGAAGAAGCTTTGGGGCTTCCGTTTCCAACCTTTTCATTGGATTCTGGCAGCAAACATCCTAATATAAATATTAAAATCACATGATCCAAAAATTGTCCACCGTGGCCATTCTGATTATCATAGTATGTATTTCCTAATTATTCTTTCTTTGCATTGTGTTACTGCCCCGGCAGTGCAGCGGGTTAAATCACTGAGCTGCTGAACTTGCAGACCGAGAGGTTGGTAATTGGAATCCAGGGAGCGGGGTGAGCTCCCTCTGTTATCCTCAGCTTCTGCCAACCTAGCAGATCAAAAACATGCAAATGTGAATAGAGCAATAGAGACTGCTCTGGCAGGAAGGCGACAATGTTCCATGCAGTGATGCCTGTGGCCACATGACCTTGGAGGTGCCTACGGACAATGCCGGCTCTTCGGTTTAGAAATTGAGGTGAGCACCAGAGCCCCAGAGTCGGTCATGACTAGACTTAACGTCAAGAGAAACCTTTACTTCTCTCTCTCTCTCGTAGAGAAATTAGGTTAAGGTTGTCCCCTGACATTAAGTCCAGTCATGTCTGACTCTGGGGTGTGGTGCTCATCTCCATTTCTAAGCCAAAGAGCCGCCGTCCTCCAAGACACCTCCAAGGTCATGTGGCCGGCATGACTGCATGGAGCGCCGTTACCTTCCCGCGAGCGGTACCTATTGATCTACTCACATTTGCATGTTTTCGAACTGCTAGGTTGGCAGAAGCTAGGGCTGACAGCGGAAGCTCACGCCGCTCCCTGGAATCGAACCTGCGACCTTTCGGTCAACAAGCTCAGCAGCTCAGCGCTTTAACCCACTGCGCCTATACACACACACACACACACACACACACACACACACACACACTGTGGTTTTGCAGATCCATGCTGGGGTTTAGTCTGAACATTAATGACTAACAACAATAATAATAATAATAATATATTGTTTTCTTCTCTTAAAGGAGACTCTACTCAAGGTGGGATCCAAATAGGCCAAACAGCACCATGGAGAGCTCCTTTCCCATTTCAGTCCCAAAGCAGGTTCACCATCCAAAGGAAAAGTTGAAGGCTGCAAAAGATCTGAGGAAAAGCAGAAGAAAAGAACCTAAGGGCACCATTACATTGGATCCCAAGCTTCAAATACCATTAATGCTCCAAGGCATTTGGAAAATGTGTGACAAGGCAGAGAATATATATCCACCCCTATTTGTGAAACAGGAGCTCTGTGTCTCCCAACTTGACGTCTGGGTGTTTTTTTGGATCACAAAACTCCAGCATTGGGTTTCTGCAACACAGCTGCAGGATAGCTGCTTTCAAGGCAATCTTTTAGTGGAAGGAAAGAGAAGGAAGGAAAGCAGTTATGTAGTTCCCACTAAAACCTGGATTGGATGCCTTTAAGGCAAGGCTTGGGGAGCACAAAGAAGCCAGCTTTTGCACTTCAGCAAATGTTAATCTTTACTGGAGATGTGAATAAGGAGCTGTCTAGCTGTGAGTCCATTTACAGTAGTAGATAAGGTAAAGTATTTCCCCTGACATTAAGTCCAGTTGTGTCCGAATCTGGGGTGTGGTGTTCACCTCCATTTCTAAGCTGAAGAGCCGGCATTGTCTGTAGACACCTCCAAGGTCATGTGGACTGCATGGAGCACCCTTACCTTCCCACCTATTGATCTACTCACATTTGCATATTTTTAAACTGCTAGTTTGGCAGAAGCTGGGGCTGACAGTGAAAGCTCACGCCACCCCTCAGATTCGAACCTGTGACCTTTTCCTCAACAAGTTTAGCAGCTCAGTGGTTTAACCCACTGCACCACCGGGGGCTCCTTCCCATTTACAGTAGACTTGCTTATTTTAACTTACTACATAGAGTGTCTTCTCAAGCCTTGTGGTTTGGTTTGATATTGTGATATGGCTTAAGGGCTAATCAATAAAATTATTGTATCGTATACAGTAGACTTGCAGTTAATTGGGGATTGGTAGATGCCATGCAACAGCAACAATAACAACAACAGTAATAATAATAGCCCTAACTAAAACTAGACTCAATAATAATAATAATAATAATAATAATAATAATAATAATAATAAAGAATCAGTGCAAGAAAACAGCTTTGCAAACGAGAGCTGACAGCTGGCACAACAAAGCATTGCATGGGCAGTTCCTTAACAAAATTGAAGGAAAAGTTGACAGGGAGAAGACCTGGTTATGGCTCACGAATGGAACCCTGAAGAAGGAGAACACAGAAGGCCTGATTCTTGCAGCCCAGGAGCAAGCCATCAGAACCAATGCAATTATGACCAGGATTGAAAAATCAGCAGATGACCCAAAATGCAGACTGTGCAAGGAAGCTGGTGAAACCATAGAACATCTCCTCAGCTGCTGCAAGAAAATCGCACAGACGGACTACAAACAGAGGCACAACTCTGTGTCCCAAATGGTTCACTGGAACTCATGTCACAAGTACCACCTACCAGCAGTAAAGAACTGGTGGGATCATAAACCTGCAAAGGTAGTGGAAAATGAACATGCAAAAATACTGTGGGACTTTCAGATGCAGACTGACAAAGTTTTGGAACACAATACACCAGACATCACAATTGTGGAAAAGAAAAAGTTTGGATTATTGATGTCACCATACTGGGTTACAGTTGCATTGAGGAAAAACAACGGGAGAAACTTAGACGTTATCAGGACCTCAAAATTGAACTGCAAAGCCTCTGGAATCAACCAGTACAGGTGGTCCCAGTAGTCATCGTCACACTGGGTACCGTGCCAAAAGACCTCAGCCGACATTTGGAAACAACATACATTGACAAAATTGCGATCTGTCAACTGCAAAAGGCCACCTAACTTGGATTTGTGTGTATCATTTAAAAATACATCACACAGCCCTAAATGCTTGGGAAGTGTTCCACTTGTGATTTTGTCATATGAAATCTAGCATACAGATCTCGTTTGCTGTGACATACTGTGTTTTTGTGTCAGAATAATAATAATAATAATAATAATAATAATAATAATAATAATACAAAATCTTTATTTATACCCCGCCACCATCTCCCGAAGAGACTCCCAGCGGCTTAACATAAAAGTATATGGAGACCCCAGTGGCGCAATGGGTTAAACCCCTGTGCTGGCAGGACTGAAGGTTCAAATCTGGGGAGAACACGGATGAGCTCCCTCTATCAGCTCCAGCTCCTCATGCAGGGACCTGAGAGAAGCCTCCCAAAAGGATGGTAACACATCAAAACATCCAGGCATCACCTGGGCAACATCCTTGCAGATGGCCAATTCTCTCACACCAGAAATGACTTGCAGTTTCTCAAGTCGCTCCTGACATGACAAAAAAAACCCCATAAAAGTATCAGCATAAAATTTAAAATATACAAATATGCAAACATCAACACAGAATTAAACATAAACAATATTAAAAGAATCTCAGCTACAAACCATTTTGAAATATCTGGTCATCCCTTGGGCAATGCCCTTGCAGACGGCCAATTCTCTCACACCAGAAGCAACTTGTTTCTCAAGTCACTCCTGATATGAAATAATAATAATAATAATAATAATAATAATAATAATAATAATAAGCCAGCAGAGTGATCTTGACTGCTGTTGACTCATCTTGTTGTGTTTCTAATAATAATAATAATAATAATAATAATAATAATAATAATAATAATGTCCGTGGGGCAGCAGAGCACCTGGCCTGATAAAACCCATGGGGAGAAAACCCACGTAACTTGTGCAATTAATTTGAGGATGTCTGTGCAATGCATGTACAGTAGAGTCTCACTTATCCAGCTTTGGCTCATCCAACGTTCTGTATTATCCAACGCAGTCTGCCTTCCACATGGATCCACAGCTGTTTCAATACATTGTGATGTTTTGGTACTAAATTTGTAAATACAGTAATTACTACATAACGTTTCCATGTATTGAAATGCTTTTGAATTGTTGTAAAATTATTATTATTATTATTAATAATAATAATAATAATATTTGTTGTAAAACATGATGTTTTGGTGCTTAATGTGTAAAATCATAACATAATTTAACGTTTAATAGGTTTTCCCTTCATTCCTTCTGATTATCCAACATTTTTACTTATCCAACATTCTGCCTGTCCAACTCTACTGTATTCCCATCTCATGATGGATGGCAGCCATGACCGATGGAAGAAGAGCTGTGAAAACTGGAAGCAGAACAAAGCGAGCAGCCAAACTTGCGAAAAGATTGACGGAGGAGGATTGCCACTTTTAGACAGAGCCTGGTCTAATTTAAGGGCCATGAAGTCATCCCATGGGCATCTTGCAAATGCGCTCCCTGCATAACTGCCCCTAATGGCTGGACCTTAAAAGGCAAGGGATTGGAGGCTTCCAACTGCAAGATCCATATCTCTTCAGGGGTCATTGTGCATTTGTATCCCTCCAAGTTGGATATTATATCATAATATTTATTTATATTTATTTATTTATTACTGTGCTTGTATACCGCCGTTTCTCAGCCTAAATTGGCGACTCAACGCGGTTTACAACACTACAACAATCAACAATATTCAGTTTAAAAAGCATAAAAAACAACATACACAATACACAATATTGGGCCACCAATAATAATCCAATGCATCTCTTAATTGCAGTCGCAATCCAATTTCGTCGTCTGTGATTAACCAATCCTTGTTCATCAGTTTCGTTGCACCAGATTAATCGAATGCTTGTTTAAACATCCATGTCTTCAACCTTTTTCGAAATACCATCAGCGAAGGGGCTGATCTCACCTCTATGGGGAGGGCATTCCAAAGCCGAGGGGCCACCACAGAAAAGGCCCTGTCTCTCGTTCCCGCCAGCCGCACCTGTGAAGCAGGCGGGATAGAGAGCAGGGCCTCCCCAGAAGATCTTAGGGTCCTGGTGGGCTGATAGGCCGAGATACGTTCGGATAGATAAGTTGGGCCAGAACCGTTTAGGGCTTTAAAGGCCAACGCCAGCACTTTGAATTGGGCCCGGTAGCAGATCGGCAGCCAGTGGAGCTGGTGCAGCAGAGGAGTTGTATGCTCCCTGCCCGCTCCTGTTAGTATCATGGCTGCCGCCCGTTGGACTAATTGGAGCTTCCGAGCCGTCTTCAAAGGCAACCCCACGTAGAGAGCGTTGCAGTAGTCTAAGCGGGATGTAACCAGAGCGTGGACTACCATGGCCAAGTCAGACTTCCCAAGGTACGGTCGCAGCTGGCGCACAAGTTTTAACTGTGCGAATGCTCCCCTGGTATATAATAATACAATGTAAAACGATTTTTTTCTTAGGTTATCAGTGTCATTTCCTAATTGGTTCTATCATACTTACTTTACTTATTTACTTAGGTGATCCCTCGTAGCCCGAGGATGATGGCCCTCCAAGTGCAGCGTCTTGATGGTGGATACGTAGGTGGCTGTGGAGACTTATTCTTGATCTGGATGTTCTCCTGCAGTGAAGACACCAGTTTCCAGGTGAAAGGCGGTCCCGATCGGGGTTGGCTTGATGCACCTTCCTCTTGGCATGTTTCTCTATTTCTCCCTCCATTCGTGCCTCTTCAAATTCTGCAGCACTGCTGGTCACAGCTGACCTCCAGCTGGAGTGCTCAAGGGCCAGGGCTTCCCAGTTCCCAGTGTCCATGCCAGAGTTTTAAAGGTTGGCTTTGAGCCTATCTTTCAATCTCTTTTCCTGTCCTCCAACATTCTGCTTTCCATTCTTGAGTTCGGAATAGAGCAACTGCTTTGAAAGATGGTGGTCGAGCATCTGGGCAATGTGGCCGGTCCAGCAAATTTGATGGCAGAGGACCATCGCTTCAATGATGGTGGTCTTTGCTTCTTCCAACACACTGACGTTTGTCTGCCTGTCTTCCCAAGAGATTTGTAGGATTTTTTGAAGGCAACTCTGATGGAATCATTCTAGGAGTTGCATGTGACGTCTGTAGATAGTCCACATCTCGTAAGTATATAGCAGGGTTGGGAGGCAGTAGCTTTATATGCAAGCACCTTGGTATCCCTATGGATGTCCTGGTCCTCAAACCCTCTCTGCTTCTCTGTGCTGTGGTTCTATCATAAATACATGGGAAAAGGTTTAAAATGGCATATTTTCATTAAGGAAAATTACAAACGAAGTGCTTAAGTAGACAAAAGGAAATAATAGATCTACTCTCTGCAACAAAAATGAAGTTTCTCGAATCTAATAACTACTTTCAACTGGAAAAGCTGACAAGATATGAGGATTTAAAGATGGAGCTGCAAAGACTCTGGCACAAGACAGTCAAAGGGGTCCCAGTTGTGATTGGCACACTGGGAAGTGTCTGACGTGTTGTCCAATACTACGGCCAGCAGAGTGTCTGTTGCGGAATCATCTTGTTGTGTTTCTGATGATGATGATGATGCTGGAATTGTGAACTGGACACAAGCAGAGCTGGATGATCTGGATAGAAAAACAAGAAAACAAATGACAATTCACTACTCATTACATCCGCGTTGTGATGTCGATAGACTCTACCTGCCCTGAAAATCAGGAGGCAGAGGGCTTCTGCAAGTGAAACAAATGGTAGAAGAAGAGAAACATGCACTGACAGACTATGTGAACCAACATTGAGGGAAGTCAATAGTAGAAAACTGTTTCAAGTGCAAAAGACAGAGGGAATATCACAGAAAGACAATGCAGAGCAGAAGGGAAAACTGGCAAAAGAAGGCTCTCCAGTTCCTGGGAAAAACTGAGGGCAAAATTGACAAATTAAAAACATGGACGTGGCTCACAAATGGAACTCTGAAAAAGGAGACAAAGGACCTGATTCTGGCAGCCCAAGAACAAGCCATTAGAACAAATGCCATCAAAGCCAGAATTGAAAAGTCAACCACAGATCCCAAATGTAGATTATTCAAGGAAGCAGGTGAAATGATGGATCACATCCTCAGCTGCTGCACGAAGATCGCGCAGACAGACTACAAACAGAGGCATAACATAGTTGCTCAGATGATTCATTGGAACCTGTGCCACAAACACCATCTGCCTGTGGCAAAGAACTGATGGGATCTTTGGGAAAATGAACACATCAAACTACCCTGGGACTTCTGAATTCAGACTGAGTTTTGGAGCACAAGACTCCTGACCTCATGATCGTGGGGGGAGAAAACAAGTATGGATTGTCGATGTTGCAATCCCAGGCGACAGCAGGATTGACGAGAAGCAACTGGAAAAGCTGACATGAGACAAGGATTTAAGACTGGCACAAGACAGTCAAGGGGGTCCCAGTGGTGATGGACACACTGGTGGCCTGCACTGGAAAACAATCGGTGCGGAACAAATCACCATCTGTCAGCTGCAAAAGGATACTCGGATCTCCACGCATTATTCACTGATACATCACACAGTCCTAGGCACAGTCCTAGGAAGTGTCCGATGTGTGATCCAATACAACAGACAGCAGAGTGATCTTGTTTTCTGTGTACTCATCTTGTTGGATCTCTAATAATAATAATAATAATAATAATCCTAGACGCTTGGGAAGTGTTCGACTTGTGATTTTGTGATACAAAATCCAGCATATAGATCTTGTTTGCTGTGACATACTGTGCTTTTGTGTCAATAATAATAATAATAATAATAATACTTCAACTTGGGGAGCAGAACAGAAGCGGAGGCGCCTTGCATTCCTGGCACTGAGCACAGCCTTGGCAATGGCTTGAACTGAAGTGAGATCAACTCTTGCAAAGCTTGAGAGTCCCCACTGTTCCTTCCTTCCGAGGATGTGAAATGTTCAAGGCGAAAACCTTCAAAAGGGAATCAATAAACCCTTCTCTCTCCCTCCCTCTTGAATCTGCATCTTTGGCTCCCGATGAGTGAGGCTCTGTGTGCGCCTCGGCCTGGCGCGCCTGGAGCCTTTTTGACCCGGGATTTGCACATGTTCGCACACTGACGCCCTTCAGCCGGGGACTTTTCCATCCATGCCATGACGTCCCTTCTTTTATTTTTATTTGGATGGAACCTCTTCTCTCTTTTTCTTTTTTGCTTTGCAAAATATGGTGAATTAGTTCATGTCTGCAGAAGAGCCGCCTTGGAAAGACGTCATGCGCCTTTTCGGCTCATAAACCCAACGCGGGTGCTTCCTCTCTTTGGCGAAAAAATAAAAACAAAATATGTGTTTCTTTCAGCCTTTTCAAAGAGGCACAGAATGTTCTACCTTCGTGTCATATAGTCTTCGGAAAGTTCCTCATGTCTACCTCTGGCCCCCATTGACACTGCCATATAATGCACTTTGAGTCTGCAAGATATGGTCAATGTGTAGACCCATATACTGCAATGCAGTCTAATTTGCAGAGCCTTATAATGGAACATGATGCACTTTGAATCTGTTTTATATGGTCAAAGTAGTTCATATAATGCCTTATAATATGTAGATGCACATAATGCAGTATAATCTGCAGCCATATAATGCAGCCTAAGGCACTTTGAATCTGCATTATATGGTCAGTGTAGACCATATAATGCAGTATAACATGTAGAATCATATAATGCAGCCCAATGCACTTTAAATCTGCATTATATGATCAGTATAGATCATTTAATGCAGTATAGTGTGCAGAGTCATTTAATGCAGCCCAATGCACTCTGAATCTGCATTATATGGTCATTGCACACCCATATAAATCACTATACTGTGCAGAGTCAATGCACTTTGAATCTGCATTATAAGGTCATTGTAAATCCATATAAATCAGTATACTGTGCAAAGTCAATGCACTTTGAATCTGCATTATATGGTCAGCAAAGACCCACATAATGCAGTATAATGTGCAAAGTCATATAATGCAACATAATGCATTTTGAATCTGTTCTATATGGCCAACGTAGCTCATATAATGTATTATAATGTGTAGATACATATAATGCAGTATAATGTGCAACCATATAATGCAGTATAATGCATTTTGAATCTGTTTTGTATGGCCAGTGTAGCTCATATAATACATTATAATGTGTAGATGCATATAATGCAGTATAATGTGCAGCCATATAATGCAACATTGGAATCTGCATTACATGGTAAGCATAGACCACAGAATGCAGTATTATGTGCAGAGTCATATAATGCAGCCAGATGCACTTTGAATCTGCATTATATGGTTAGTGGAAATCATATAATGCAGTATAGTGTGCACAGTTTTATAATGTGGCCTGATGCATTTTAAATCTGCATTATATGGTTAGTGGAAATCATATAATGCAGTACAATGTGCGAAGTCATACAATGTGGCCTAATGCACTTTGAATCTGCATTATATGGTCAGTGTAAACCCATGCAATGCAGTGTGATGTGCAGTCATATAATGCAACACAATGCACTTTGCAATTGCATTATATGGCTAGTGAAGAACACATAATGCAGTATAATTAAAGATCTTAAATATATGTGCTATATGCAGAGTCATATAACGCAGCACGATGCACTTTGAATCTGCATTCTATCGTCAGCGTAGACCCACATAATGTGGTATAATGTGCAAAGTCATATAATGCAGCATGATGCACTTTGAATCTGCATTATATGGTCAACATAGACCAATATAATGCAGCATTATATACTTTGAATCTGCAATATGTGCTCAGTATAGATAATTTAATGCAATGTAATGTGCAGAATCACATAATGCAGAATGGTGCACTTTGAATCTGCATTATATGGTCAGTGTAGACCCACATAATGTAGTATATGCAGTCATATAAGGCAACCTAATGCACTTTGAATCAGTGTAGTTTGTACAGTGCATTATAATGTGCAAACCTCTATAATGGCAGGCAACTCTCTGGATGCATCTACACTGTAGATTTAACTCACTTTGAGACCGCTTGGACTGCCACAGCTCAACGGTATAGCATTGAGAGAACTGTAGTTTGGAGAGGCACTAACACTCTTGGGCAGAGAAGGCTTGGCTAAACTAGAACTGCCAGGGTAGCATAGCATTGAGTCATGGGAGTTCAAATGGGACAAAACTGCATCAATTCCACAGTGTAGATGGAACCCAAGCCCTTTCCTAGACAGAGGAAGACTCCCTTTCCTCCCCTCTTTGGCCTTCGCCTTCTGTCATCATTTGTCACAAGGCACCCATACAGAGAATCCCTGAAATGATCTCAGCATTCGCCGAAGTCGGAGACAAAATGCTCAACATAAACTCTTGCCCCCATTATCCACGCAAGTGCCCACTTCCTTCCTCATTTTTGGGGGCGCCCCTGCCCTATTTATGGCACGCAAGGCTGATGCCATTTCTCTGAGCCATTTCCTTTCTGAAATCCTTGGTCTCCAAAGCCTTGCATCACTTGCAAGATCCTTTTGCGCAAGGCGTGCGTCATTGGTGCATGAGGATGACTGGAGTTATGGACCATCACTGACTGCATCTACACTGCAGACTT
>NW_026847882.1:21158521-21206243 GCF_025583915.1 Anolis sagrei ordinatus | reverse complement strand
ATGCATATAACCCAAATGTTAATGCAGTTTGGCCCCACTTGAACCTCCACTGTGCCGTTGCAAACAACAGCAACAGCAACAACAACAACAATATACACCTCATATATATAACCTAAAGGTGAATGCAGTTTGGCCCCACTTGAACCTCCACCGTGCCGTTGCAAGCAACAACAACAACAACAACAATATATACCTCATAATATAACCTAAAGGTGAACGCAGTTTGGACCCACTTGAACCTCCACCGTGTCGTTGCAAACGACAAGAACAACAACAACAACATACATACACCTCATGCATATAACCTAAAGGTTAATGCAATTTGGCCCCACTTGAACCTCCACCATGCTGTTGTAAACAACAACAAGAAGAAGAACAACAACATACACCTCATGCATACAACCTAAAGGTTAATGCAATTTGGCTCCACTTGAACCTCCACCATGCCGTTGCAAACAACAGCAACAGCAACAACAACAACAACAACAACAACAACAACAACATACACCTCATGCATATAACCTAAAGGTTAATGCAGTTTGGCCCCACTTGAACTTCCACCGTGCCGTTGCAAACAACAACAACAACAACAACGACAACGACAACAACAATAATATACATCTCATGCATATAACCTAAAGGTTAATGCAGTTTGGCCCCACTTGGTTCCCCCATGGCTCAATGCTATGAACTCATGGGATTTGTAGTTCTTGGCCACAGAAGGCCTAGTAAAAATGCAGCTGTCAGCACTCCATAGCATTGAGCCATTGCAAATAATAATAATAGTAATAATAATGATATACACCTGATGCATACAGCCTGAAGGTTAATGCATTTTGACCCCACTTGAACCCCTCCATGGCTCAATGCTATGGACCAATGGAATTTGTAGTTGGCAAAGGCTTTCATGGCTGGAATCACTGGGTTGTTGTAGGTTTTTCAGGCTATATGGCTGTGTTCTAGAAGTATTCTCTCCTGACATTTCGCCTGCATCTATGGCAAGCATCCTGTTGGATGCTTGCCATAGATGCAGGCGAAACGTCAGGAGAGAATGCTTCTAGAACACAGCCATATAGCCCAAAAAACTTACAACAACCCAGAATTTGTAGTTGTTTGGCACAGAAGATCTTGTAAACCTGCAGCTTCCAGCATGCCACATCATTGAGCCATTACAATTAACAACAACAACAATAACGATATACTCCTTATGCACATAGACTACAGATTAGTTTGCACACAGAATTTCAAACAATTTTGTGCATGAAACAAACTTTGCATGCATGAAGCCATTGGAAAGCAAAGGCGTCCCTGTTTCAGACAACAATTTTGGAGAATTTCCGATTTGGAGTTCCAAATAATGCTCCATCTGTATTGCTTGTATTTTAATATATTCATATTATTTTAATTAGCATTGTATTATATTTATGGTTAGCCACCCTGAGTCCCTAAATGGGAAGCAAAGCAGGATACAAATAAAATAAAATACATTAGTAATCATCATCATCATCATCATCATCATCATCTAATAATAATAATAATAATAGTAATAATAATAATAATAATAATAATAATTGCAAACCCAGCTATTCTGTTAAAGGTACAGGCACATTGGACATCTTTTGTATAATCAGTTGGCAACCCAGCCCACTTGGGAGAAAGGCGGCATAAAATAAATAATAATAATAATAATAATAATAATAATAATTATTATTATTATTATTATTAATAATATTATTAATTGTCATTACAACAAACCAAGCCATTATGTTAAAGGAACAGGAGTACACTGGGTGTCTTGTTCTTGATCAGTTGGCAACCCAGCCCATTTGGGAGAAAGGCAGGATAAAATAATGTAATTGATGATGATGATGATGATGATGATGATGATGATGATGGTGACAGTAATAATTACTGCCCACTAAGCCATGCCATTAAAGGAACAGGAGCACACTGGGCATCATGGTCTTGATCAGTTGGCAACCTAGTCCATTTGGGAGAAAGGCAAGATTAAAATAAAGTAAGCAATAATAATGATAATACTGATGATGATAATGACAATAGTAATTACTGCCCACTAAGCCATATCATTAAAGGAACAGAGGTAAACTGGGCATCGTATTCTTGATCAGTTGGCAACCCAACCCATTTGGGAGAAAGGCAAGATTAAAATAAAGTAAGTGGTGATGATGATGATGATGATGATGATGATGATGATGATGATGATGATGATAATTACTGCCCACTAAGCCATGCCATTAAAGGAACAGGAGCATGCTGGGCATCTTGTTCTTGATCAGTTGGCAACCCAGCCCATTTGGGGGAAAGGCAAGATTAAAATAAATTATGATGATGATAATTACTGCCCACTAAGCCATGTCATTAAAGGAACAAGAGCATGCTATGCTTCTTGTTCTTGATCAGTTGGCAACCCAGCCCATTTGGGAGAAAGGATAGATTAAAATAAAGTAGATGATGATGATGATGATGATGATGATGATGATGATGATGATGATGATTACTGCCCACTAAGCCATGTCATTAAAGGAACAGGAGCATGCTGGGCATCTTGTTCTTGATCAGTTGGCAACCCAGCCCATTTGGGAGAAAGGCAAGATTAAAATAACGTAAGCAATAATAATGATAATACTGATGATGGTGATGATGATGATAATAATTACTGCCTACTAAGTCATGTCATTAAAGGAACAGGAGCACACTGGGCATCTTGTTCTTGATCAGTTGGCAACCCAATCCAATTTGGAGAAAGGTGGAGTAAAAATAAAAACGCATTATTTTTATTGTTGTCGTTATTTCAAACCAAGCCATTCTATGGAAGGAGCATCTTGGGCTCGATCAGCTGGCAACCCAGCTTGGTGTTCTGCCTCATTTGCAGGCTCACAGCCATGATGTTTGTGAGGTCTTTTGATGCGCTACCCACTCCTTGCCTTGAGTCATGCGCAAACCCTGTTGCCTCATGGAATGACTCAGAGCAAAATTATCCAAAGCGGTTTTGGCACCGGCAAAAAAGGAATGATATCGTTGGGAAGCGGATGTGATTAGGAAAAGAAAACCCACACCGGTTGGGACTTTATGGCCGAGTTGTGTGTTTTGTGACTCAGGCCTGGGTGTGAAAGGCCATGTGCCAAGGGAAGGAACGGGCCAAACCAGCTCTGCAGAAGAAAACCCTACAGAATCTATAGGGCCAACTGACATTGACAAGGGACACACATGGTCTAGGGCACAGCTTTCCAAACTGTGCATTCTGAGGAACATCACATGAGAAATGCGTCAATCCCATCAATTAGGAAGGAAGGCACAATCAAAGCACTCCCGACAGATGGACATCCAGCCTCATAGATATGAGAAGGTTTATGGAGAAGTAAGGCTATAGAGTCACATATTCATAGAGTTGAAAGGGACCCCAAAGAGCATCCAGTCTGATCCTTTTCTATCAGGCAGCCAGGGCACAATAAAAGCACTCCCGAGAGATGGTCATCCAGCCTCATTGATATGAGAAGGTTTATAGAGAGACAGGGTTATAGAATGAAACACTCTTAGAGTTGGAAGGGACCCCAAAAAGCATCCAGTCCAATCCCTTTCTATCAGCACTCCCAGCAGATAGACATGAGATATGAGATGGTTTATGCAGGAGGTTTATGGAGAAGGTTTATGGAGAAGTGAGGCTATAGAGCCATATACTGAGTTGGAAGGAACACCAAAGGGCATCCAGTCTGACCCCTTTCTATCAGGCAGGAAGGACACAATAAAAGCACTCCCGATGGATTGACATCCAGCCTCATAGATATGAGAAGGTTTATGGAGAAGTAAGGCTGTAGAGCTACATAATCGTAGAGTTGGAAGGGACCCCAAAGGGCATCCAGTCTGACCCCTTTCTACAGGCAGGAAGGGCACAATCAAAGCACTCCTGGCAGATGGACATGAGATATGAGATGGCATATGCAGAAGGTTTATGGAAAAGTGAGTCTATAGAGCCACATACTGATAGAGTTGGAAGGGACCCCAAAGGGCATCCAGTCTGACCCCTTTCTACAGACAGGAAGGGCACAATCAAAGCACTCTTGGCAGATGGGCATCCAGCCTCATTGATATGTGAAAGTTTATGGAGAGATAGTGTTATAGAATGAAACGCTCCTAGACTTGGAAGGGGCCCCAAAAAGCATTCATTCTGACCCCTCTCTATCAGGCAGGAATTAAATCACTCCCGGCAGATGAACATGAAATATGAGAAGGTTTATACAGGAGATTTATGGAGAAGTGAGACTATAGAGCCACATACTCATAGAGTTGGAAGGGACCCCAAAGTGCAACCAGTCTGACCCCATTCGATCAGGCAGGAGGAAGGCACAATCAAAGCACTCCTGACAGATGGGCATCCAGCCTCATTGATATGAGAAAGTTTATGGAGAGACAGGGTTCTAGAATGAAGCGCTCCTAGAGTTGGAAGGGACCCCAAAAAGCATCCAGTCTGACCCCTTTCTATCAGACAGAAAAAGCACAATTAAAGCACTCCCAGCTTCTGTTTGAGAACCCCTAGAGATATTTCACCATTACAGAAGTGGAGTGCTGATGCTGTTCAAGCTTAGGTCCTAAGTCTTATAATTTGCACAGTTGTTGACAATGACAATGGAGCGGCTAGAGAGGAAACGACCCAGGAATCAACTGTGGGACATAAAGAAAAACAATTCCAAACCTCTTTTATACTGTAAATATTATATGAAACTTACATATCATAATATAATATACAATAAAAATTTAAAATAATAATAATAATAATAATAATAATAATAATAATAATAATAGGGTTCAATTCAACAGCCAGCAGAGTGTCTGCTGTGGAGTCATCTTGTTGTGTTTCTAATAATAATAATAATAATAATAATAATAATAATAATAATAAAGTATGAAACTCTTATAAAGGGTTGATTTAACCTCCAGTTTGAGAGTAAAATGGAATGGTCGTGTTTCAAAAGAGTGTCACCAACATGAAAAGTTTAGAAAGTTCTGTTCATGCATTTCCTCGTCATGTTGTGCATCATTCCAATTGAGAAAGGTTGACTTGTCCAAGACTTGGGTTCAAATCTTCGTTCAGCCTTGGAAATGCACTGGGTGTACTTGGCCGAGTCACACTCTCTCAGCCTCGGAGCAAAGCCATGGGGAACACACCACCTTGAACAGAAAACTCTGCGACGGGTTGGCCGTAAGACGGAAAGGGCTCAAAGGCACATCATACTAACAGCCAAAAGAGAAGCTGGCAATGGAAGTCCATCTGGTGTCCTCCTCCCCCTCCTCTTGCATCTTATCAGAGCGTGTCATTTTAATTACAGGCCTGTCATTTGAGGATTAACAAACTGACCAACCACAGAAACTGACTGCAGGGCTGCTCTTATCTCTGCATTTAGTTGAGCAAGAAGTCTTCCAGATGTTCTTCAGTTATCTTGGACATTACGGGAATTATTATTATTATTACTAGCTGTCCCTGGCCACGCGTTGCTGTGGCTCAGTCTGGGTTAAATGGAAAAGAAAAAAAAGAGAAAGAGCTTGTTCCTAATATATGTAATTTCATTATTGTACTGTGGGTATACAATATTTTTTGTTGTTCCATTATCTGTGACACAGTGGCACAGTGGGTTAAACCGCTGAGCTGCTGACCTTGCTGATCAAAAGGTTGCAGGTTTGAATCTGGGGAGCGAGATAAGGTCTTGCTGTCAGTCCCAGCTTCTGCTAACCTAGCAGTTCAAACACATGCAAATGTGAGTAGATGAATAGGTACTGCTTCTGCAGGAAGGTAACGGGACTCCATGCAGTCGTGTCAGTGGCCACATGACCTAGGAGATGTCTACGGGCAACGCTGGCTCTTTGGCTTAGAAATGGATATGAGTACCACTCCCCAGAGTCAGACACAACTAGACTTCATGCCAAGGGGAAATCTTTACTATATACACACACACACTAGCCGTCCCCTACCATGCGTTGCTGTGGCCCAGTCTGGTGATCTCGATAATAAAGTAATGAGAAAGTGTTGGTTTCTAATATATGTAATGTCTTTCTGCTTGTGGGTAAACAGTATTTCTTGTCTCTGTCAGTGTTGATGTGGAGTTGTCTGGTTTGCCTACTCTGGAACATGCAAGATATCATTGTCCTTCTTTAGGGGTCCCTTTCAAATCTATGATACTATATCTATGTGTGTGTGAATCATATATATCTATCTATATCTATGGCTGGATGGCTCTTTGTCAGGAGGACTTTGATTACGTTTTCTTGCCCTGGTGAAGGGAGTTGGACTGGATGGCCTTAAGTATTTTCTGTTGGTCATGGGGGTTCTGTGTGGGAAGTTTGGCCCAATTCTGTCGTTGGTGGGTTTCAGAATGCTTTGATTGTAGGTGAACTATAAATCCCAGTAACTACAACTCCCAAATGTCAAGGTCTATTTCTACCAAACTCCATCTATGTTCATATTTGGGCATATGGAATATTCGTGCCTAGTTTGGTCCAGATCCTTCATTGTTTGAGCCCACAGTGCTCTCTGGATGTAGGTGAACTACAACTCCCAAACACAAGGTCAATGCTCACCAACTCTTCTAGTGTTTTCTGTTGGTCGTGGGAGTCCTCTGTGCCTCATTTGGTTCAATTCCATCATTGGTGGAGTTCGGAATGCTCTTTGATTGTAGGTGAACTATAAATCCCAGCAACTACAACTCCCAAATGACAAAATCAATTTTTTTAGTGATGATCACTCCTTGGGTTAGTAGGTGTCTTGTGGCCAAATTTGGCTGCAATTCATCCAGTGGTTTTAGAGTTATGTTAATCCCACAAACGAACATTACATTTTTATTTATATAGATTTTGTGCAACCAAAAAACACTTCTGAAGCTCTGCTGTTTTTATGCACTGGCAAATCTCTGTTTTCCTAACAGGACTTTGTTCCAGGAGTTGCATGTGATGTCTGTAGACTGTCCATGTCTCGCAAGTGTATAGCAGGGTTGGGAGGACAATCGCTTTATAAACAAGCACCTTGGAATTATTCCATCAGTGCTGCCTCCGGAAAATCCTGCAAATATCTTGGAAAGACAAGCGAACAAATGTCACCATGCTGGAAGAAGCAAAGACTACCAGCACTGAAGCGATGATCCTCCGCCATCAACTCCGCTGGACCGGCCACGTTGTCCAGATGCCTGACCACCATCTCCCACAGCAGTTGCTCTATTCCGAACTCAAGAATTGAAAACGGAATGCTGGTGGACAGGAAAAGAGATTGAAAGATGGGCTCAAAACAAACCTTTAAAACTCTGACATAGACACCGAGAACTGGGAAGCCCTGGCCCTTGAGCACTCCAGCTGGAGGTCAGCTGTGACCAGCTTGTTCATTCGTTCAGTCGTCTCCGACTCTTCGTGACCTCATGGACCAGCCCACGCCAGAGCTCCCTGTCGGCTGTCACCACCCCCAGCTCCTTCAAGGTCAGTCCAGTCACTTCAAGGATGCCATCCATCCATCTTGCCCTTGGTCGGCCCCTCTTCCTTTTGCCTTCCACTTTCCCCAGCATGATTGTCTTTTCTAGGCTTTCCTGTCTCCTCATGATGTGGCCAAAGTACTTCAACTTTGTCTCTGTGACCAGCAGTGCTGTAGAATTTGAAGAGGCACAAATAGAGGGTGAAAGAGAAAAACGTGCCAAGAGGAAGGCGCATTAAGCCAACCCCGACTGGGACTGCCTTTCACCTGGAAACCAATGCCCTCGCTGCAGGAGAAGATCCAGATCCAGAACTGGGCTCCACAGTCACCTACGGACCCGTCGACAGAACACCGACCTTGGAGGACCATCATCCTCGGACTACGAGGGATCACCTAAGTAAGTAAGTTTTCCTAACAGAGAAGAGAAAACAGGTTATTCAGTCTAACAAGTGAAACCATTGCCTTGCATGTATACCACAAGAGAAGATTCGACTCTGAAGGGTTTTTTTTTTACTATTCTCTGAAAGATTGTGCTTTTTTAATAAGTTATGATCTCCAAAAGGTGTTTTTTCCCCCCCAAAAAGGTTACGAATGCCATTTTCCAAAACCTGTTTTTCTATGAAGCTTCCCAAATGTTGATCGTAGCTTCCAAAAATGGGAAGAGGTTATGTACCAATTCACACAATGTCACCATGGCAGAGGGGTCAGCTGGGAGAACCTCTACTGGGCAGCCACATTTTAAGTAGGTGGAAATGACATGCATAACTTAGGAACCCAAATTACGTAGTGTGATGGGATCTCTAACTGGTGAGGCCACGTGTGCCATCAGGTTGCTTTTTGGGGTGACTCCTGGCAGAAGCAAGAAGAAGCCGGCTTCGGTGGGAAAGGCCTGGAGACCTCATCCAAGAGAGACAAAGGCACCTCTGGAAAGCGCACGAGCCACACAGTCTGGGCCCAACCATAATTTTCCAGCGTGTCAAAGTCGGCCCAAGCAATGCTCCTCCGAAAGGCGTTGGGCGAGAGTCCTGCACGAAAGCGGGCCCAGCCTCACACAGTGACAGAAGCCCATTAAGAACCCTTCTTCCGAGAGAAAGAGCCCTTTATGCAGCCAAGGTCTGGAGTGGGCTTTTGCCAAACTGCACTTATGGGAGTCCCGCTGAGTGGATTTGGTGGCACTTTGGAGCCCATTGCGTGCCCAGATCCTTGAGGAAATTAAGGGGCCCTTTGATGAGGAGCAAAAGGCGTGTGGCTTGCCTGGCATCTCGGGAGGAAAAGCAGGGGAAAGAGTGATGTTTTGGATTGCTGGGAGAGTAGGAGAAAGGACCCTTGTCTGTTTGAATAGCACTGGGAAGCTTTGCAGCTGCAAAGTCAATCAGTGAGGGGATATGCAAAGAGGTAGTGAAGCAAGTGGTGTGTGTATCTGTGGAATAATGTCCAGGGTGGGAGAAAAAAAAAACCTTGTCTGTTGGAAGCAAGCGTGGATGTTGCATTGAGCAAGCTTGAATAGCACTGAGTAGCTTTGCAGCTGCAAAGTCAATCAGTAAGGGAATCTGCATAAAGGTAGTGAAGCAAGTGGTGTGTGTATCTGTGGAATAATGTACAAGGTGGGAGAAAGGACCCTTGTCTGTTTGAAGCAAGTGTGGATGTTGCAGCAAGTGAACTTGAATAGCACTGAGTAGCTTTGGAGCTGCAAAGTCAATCAGTAAAGGTATTGGCATAGAGGTAGTGAAGCAAGTGGAGTGTGTCTATGCATGTATGTCCAGGGTTGGAGAAAGAACTCTTGCCTGTTTGAAGCAAGTTTGGATGTTGCACTGAGCAAACTTGAAGAGCACTGAGTAGCTTTGCAACTGCAAAGTCAATCAGTGAAGGTATTGGCATAGAGGTGGTGAAGCAAGTGGAGTGTGTCTATGCATGTATGTCCAGGGTGGGAGAAATAACTCTTGTCTGTTTGAAGCTTGAAGTAAGCGTGAATAACGCTGAGTAGCTTTGCGGCTGCAAAGTCAATCAGTGAAGGTATCTGCATAGACATAGTGAAGCAAGTGAAGTGTTTGTGTGTCCGGGGTGGGAGAAAGAACTCTTGTCTGTTTGAAGCAAGTGTGGATGTTGCAATGAGTAAGTTTGAATAACGCTGAGTAGCCTTGCAGCTGCAAAGTCAATCAATGAGGGTACCCAAATATAGGTGGCCTGGCTGTTGTTGCCTGGAGGCATCCTCTGTTTAACTGGCACTTGGTTGTTGGCTGTCTGGAGTTTTCCTGTTTCTGAGCGGTGTTGAAAGCAAGTGTGAATGATGCAATGAGAAAGCTTGAATATCATTGAGTAGCCTTGCAGCTGCAAAGTCAATCAGTGAAGGTATCTGCATAGAGGTGTCCTTGCTGTTGTTCCCTGGAGGCATCATCTGTTTAACTGGCACTTTGTTATTTGCTGTCTGGAGTTCTTCTGTTTCTGAGTTGTGTTTAAAGCAGGTGTGAACGTTGCACAAACTTGAAATAGCATTGAGTAGCTGCGTTTGGTGGTTCCTCTGTAGGCTTGTCCACTTCAGGAGTGTATCGCATAGCATGCAGCTGTGGATAAGAAGTCTCCATAGGGACCTCCACAGGCAGCAGTGATATCTAGCCGCTTTTAGGAGGATCTCCCCAGCCGAGGAGATCCCGAGGACCGCACCAAAGAGGGTCCCTGAAACTTAGCGAGGGCAGCGAAGCCAATTCCAGCAGCAGAAAATATTAAAAATAATAAATCCTCTCCAAAGCGGAAGAAGATGGCGACCGAGGCATTTTTATTAACGATTCAGCTGAGATCGGATGCATTGTAGGAATAGTTCCACCACAAGCATACCAGCACAGAGTTTACAGGCATTTTTATAGGCAAAATACAGGAAAACATTTCAAATTTTTCCACCTGCCCCTCTCCGCCCGGCTTCTTGCTGATTGGTTAGGCATTGTTTTGGCCAGCAAAGGTTGATTTCATTAAGAAAAGTTTTCCTGCCTTAGATCTGATAAGGTGTGCTTCTTGATGGGCTTGGTGAATGAAGTAAACAGGACTGGGACGAGGGGACCACGGGGGTCGTCCTTGTCCCTTTGTGATTCAATCAAAGTGTCCAGAGAAACTTCCCTGCCTGCCAGACAAAACTCAGAAAGCAAACAAGAGGAAGTTTCAGCTTGCTATTGTCCATGCAAAATGTTTGATGATTTGGTTGGTTTCGGGGAAGCTTGGCTCTCCCTCAGGCATTTTAACAGTCCTTGGTCACATTTTTCTAGGGCAAAAGTCGGGGGGGGGGGCAGGAGGGCAAGCAATATTTCATAGCAAGATACATACATTCAAATCATAAGCATTTCATAGCAACAAAACCCCATCTTTGTCCCACATCCCAAGTATATTTAATAAGAGGATTAATTTTCATGAAGAAGCCTGAAGTCCAATGTTTTAAAAGGTCTTTGAGGAAAGTTCATGAGGGAGATAGTATGTACTGAAGTCCAAGACATCCATGATCATTGGGAAGGCTGGCAGATGAAACCCCAGCTGTGCTGTAACTGAGTCACACTTTGGTCCTTGGGAAACTACAACTCTCACAAAGGACAGAAGTCCCAAGATCCAGTCATTTCCCAAAAGCCTCGTGGGGTCCTTGTTGTCGTCAGTGCTTTGGCAATGTGACCAAGACTTGACCCTTGTTGTGTAGTCTGGTGCCCTTGCCCTTTGCAGAACTATAAGTCACTATCCCTTATTTGGGGGGGGGGGTGCTCGACATCATTAGCATTGCCTGGGCGCGATTCAAAGAACACGAAAGGCCCTATAGACCAATTCAACCAGAGATGTCATCTATAGCAGGGCTCTTGATGAACCAACCTGGATGCAGAATATTACTGGAGAACACAGAACACATTATGTCAGACTACACAGGGAAGCCACTGAAATCCACAGGAAGCACGTGGACAATTTCAACAGAAATGAGGAAACCATAAAAATGAACAAAATCAGGTTACCAATATTAAAAAAAAACACCAGAATCAAGGCAGTAAATAAGGAACACCACTCAGAAACAGGAGAATTCCTCCTTGCGCAGTATTGCAAATGGGAGGACTGAGTTGAACATGGAACTAAAGTCTGCAAAAGATTCCTCCTTGCGCAATATTGCAAATGGGAGAGTTTTGTTGAACATGGAACTAAAGTCTGCGAAAGATTCTTCCTGGTGCAATATTGCAAATGGGAGAATATTGCAAATGGAATGTTTTGTTGAACATGGAACTAAAGTCTGCAAAAACAGCAAAATAGTATCTTGCTAATAAACCCATGAGATTTAGGGTCTCCGACCCGATGCCTTCATAGGGAAGCCAAGCCACTCACTGCTGCATGAGGTCACCCCCTTGGGATGCCCATCCACTTTTAGGAGGCCTTTGAGCCTGGCCATGGAATCTGCAAATATTTTTTCCATCTTTTCGCTCTGGCTTCTTTTTGCTAGCGGCTTTGAAAAGCTCCCCTTGTTCTGCTCCTGGCTCTTTGGAAACTCCCCTGAAAAAGGCCTCCTTTCAGGCAGCAAGCTTGTTCCTAGACAGAAAATGGGGAGGAAAATAGACAAGGCACACTCTTCTTGGGAGTCGTTCCGCTTCCATGGGTCCCTTTGTGGCCCTTCCTCTCCCTCTTTGGAAGCTTTTTTCCATTGCAATCACAGGTTTGCGGACTATTCCAAGGTTTTGGTGGCTAAACGCCAGCAACACAAGCTATAGTTTTCCTTATCAGACTCCCACTGGCTCATTGGTGAACGTGGCAGAAGATGGCACTAGATAGTAGCTTTCAAGTCAGTGGGATAATAACTTTTCCAGGAGTGGATTTCCCTTCCTTTTGAGGGATAGATTCCTCTCATTTCCTGTTGTCTCACCTCCATTCTTTTGACGGTTGAGCAATGACCCTTCACAAACTAATACCCATGCCAACATAAAGGCAGATCAGATAGCACACCAACTCCTGAAGAATGGGAAACCCAACTTTGTCGCCAAAGTAGGAAAGAAACCAATAGCCAGACAACAAGAGATTGAGAACAACAACCTTCATGAATCCTTTACATCTACTGAATTGGACATGGCTCTCAATAAATGTAAGAATGGCAAAGCAGCTGGCTTGGATGATCTACGGATGGAACAAATCAAGAACTTTGGTCCAAAAAGCAAGGCGCTGGCTGCTGGAGCTGATGAACAACTGCACTGCATCCTGTCAGATCCCCAAAATCTGGAGGAAAGCAAGAGTCATCGCCATCTTGAAGCCAGGCAAAGACCGTAATGATCCAAAAAGCTACAGACCAATCTCCCTGCTGTGCCACCTCTACAAAGTTCTGGAGAGACTTATTTTGCATAGAATTATGGAAAAAATAGACCCATGTCTGATCCCACAGCAAGCTGGCTTCAGGAAAGGCAAAAGCTGCACATCGCAAGTGCTGAACCTGACTCAGCACATAGAAGATGGCTTTGAAAGGCAGCAGATCACAGGAGCTGTCTTCATAGACCTGTCAGCAGCCTATGATACTGTGAACCACCGCCTCCTCCTGAGAAAAATGTATAATATCACAAAGGACTACCACCTCACCCGCCTCATAGGAAACCTGCTACAAAACAGGAGCTTTTTGTTGAGTTCCAGGGCCAGAGAAGCAGATGGCGGAAACAGAAGAACGGCCTGCCTCAGGGGAGCGTGCTCGCTCCATCCATATTCAACATCTACACAAATGACCAGCCACTGCCAGAAGGGACAGAGAGTTTCATCTATGCTGATGATCGTGCCATTACTGCTCAAGCAGGGAGCTTTGAGATGGTAGAACAGAAGCTCTCCGAAGCTCTAGGTGCTCTAACTGCCTATTACAGGGAAAACCAACTGATCCCTAATCCATCTAAAACACAGACATGTGCCTTTCACCTTAAGAACAGACAAGCATCCCGAGCTCTGAGGATTACCTGGGAAGGAATCCCACTGGAGCATTGCAACACACCCAAATACCTGGGAGTCACTCTGGACCGTGCTCTGACCTACAAGAAGCACTGCCTGAACATCAAACAAAAAGTGGGTGCTAGAAACAATATCATATGAAAGCTGACTGGCACAACCTGGGGATCACAACCAGATACAGTGAAGACATCTGCCCTTGCGCTATGCTACTCTGCTGCTGAGTATGCATGCCCAGTGTGGAACACATCTCACCACACTAAAACAGTGGATGTGGCTCTTAATGAGACATGCCGCATTATCACGGGGTGTCTGCGCCCTACACCACTGGAGAAATTACACTGCTTAGCCGGTATTGCACCACCTGACATCCCGGGAAGTAGCAGCCAATAGTGGAAGGACCAAGGCAGTGACATCTCCAGCTCATCCCCTGGTTGGGTATCAGCCAGCACGCCAACGACTTAAATCGAGAAATAGTTTTCTTAGATCTACAGAGACACTCGCTGGAACACCTCAGCAAGCGAGAGTTCAAAAGTGGCAGGCTCAAACCCAGCCCCTCAATCCATGGCTGATACCAATGAGAGACTCCCCCCTGGGCACACAGAAAACTGGGCGACTTGGAAGGTTCTGAACAGACTGTGCTCTGGCACCACGAGATGCAGAGCCAATCATAAGAAATGGGGCTACAAAGTGGAATCCACGACATGTGAGTGCGGAGAAGAGCAAACCACTGACCACCTGTTGCAATGCAACCTGAGCCCTGCCACATGCACGATGGAGGACCTTCTTGCAGCAACACCAGGGGCACTCCAAGTGGCCAGATACCCCATTCTTAATTTGGAGTCATTTGTAAGTCAGATGTTTATTTATTTACAGAAAGGGTCCTCAAACTTTTTGAACAGAGGGCCAAGTCACAGTCTCTCAAATTGTTGGGGGGCCAGATTATAATTTGAAAAAAAAAAACTAATGAATTCCTATGTACACTGCACATATCTTAATTATAGTACAAAAAACACTTTAAAACAATAAGGTAAAGGTAAAGGTTTTCCCCTGACATTACGTCCAGTCGTGTCCGACTCTGGGACTCTGGTGCTCATCTCCATTTCTAAGCTGAAGAACCAGCGTTGCCTGTAGACACCTCCAAGGTCATGTGCATGACTGCATGCCGCGCCATTACCTTCCCGCAGAAGCAGTACCTATTGATCTACTCACATTTGCACATTTTCGAATTGCTAGGTTGGCAGAAGCTGGAGCTAACAGTGGGAGCTCACCCCTGCTCCCCGGATTCGAACCTGCGACCTTTCGGTAAGCAAGTTCAGCAGCTCAGCGGTTTAACCCACTGCATCACTGGGGGTCCCCAATCGTAGTAGTAGTAATTATTTATTATTATTTATTTACTGCATTTATTGACCGCCGCTCTCAGCCCTAGGGCGACTCGCGGCGGTGCACAACATATAAAAACAGTTTACAAAAAGGGCAAAACAGGGAATCAATACAACAATAATACACTATAATCTAGTTACACTAAATAATCCGCTCCGTCACATCATAGAATCATAACCAATATCGTAATCCGTATTCTGTTCCAGTTGTCAATTACCAGTTGCCGTAGCGCTCAGTTGAATGCCTTCTCAAATAGCCAGGTCTTCAGGCTCTTTCGGATACTTGTTAGTATTTCAATGGGAAGTGTGGGCCTGCTTTTGGCTGATGAGATCGGATTGTTATTGTTGTTGTTGTGTGCTTTCAAGTTGTTTCAGACTTAAGTTGACCCTGAGCGAGGGCCGGGTAAATGCCCTTGGAGGGCTGTATCGGCCCCTGGGCCATAGTTTGAGGACCCCTGTTTTAACGGTACCTCATTTCTCTGGCCATGCTTTCTGTTGGTTATAGCATGCAAGGCCACTTATTTTTCTGTATTTACACTTCATGATTGGTCAACAGGAAGCAATAAAGATGTCTGCGAGTCTAGCTCATTGCAAAAATCACACGGCATCCTTATAGCTGCATTTTATTTGTCGTGTCAGGGCAACAAGTCAATTATATTACATTTCTAACAGAACAAAGCAAACAAACAGACAAAATACAAAATTTGTGAGTTTGGTAGTTGATTAAATGTCCTTTGACCAGTATCTGGCCACTTGGAGTGCCTCTGGTGTTGCTGCAAGAAGGTCCTCCATTGTGCATGTGGCAGGGCTCAGGTTGCATTGCAGCAGGTGGTCAGTGGTTTGCTCTTCTCCACACTCGCATGTCGTGGATTCCACTTTGTAGCCTCATTTCTTAAGGTTGGCTCTGCATCTCGTGGTGCCAGAGCGCAGTCTGTTCAGCGCCTTCCAAGTCGCCCAGTCTTCTGTGTGCCCAGGGGGGAGTCTCTCATTTGGTATCAGCCATTGATTGAGGTTCTGGGTTTGAGCCTGCCACTTTTGGACTCTCGCTTGCTGAGGTGTTCCAGCGAGTGTCTCTGTAGATCTTAGAAAACTATTTCTTGATTTAAGTCGTTGACGTGTCTGGCTGATACCCAAACAGGGATGAGCTGGAGATGTCTCTGCCTTGGTCCTTTCACTATTGGCTGCTACTTCCCAGCGGATGTCAGGTGGTGCAATACCAGCTAAGCAGTGTAATTTCTCCAGTGGTGTAGGGCGCAGACACCCTGATAATGCGGCATGTCTCATTAAGAGCCACATCCACTGTTTTAGTGTGGTGAGATGTGTTCCACACTGGGCATGCACACTCAGCAGCAGAGTAGCATAGCGCAAGGGCAGATGTCTTCACTGTGTCTGGTTGTGATCCCCAGGTTGTGCCAGTCAGCTTTCGTATGATATTGTTTCTAGCACCCACTTTTTGCTTGATATTCAGGCAGTGCTTCTTGTAGGTTAGAGCACAGTCCAGAGTGACTCCCAGGTATTTGGGTGTGCTGCAATGCTCCAGTGGGATTCCTTCCCAGGTAATCCTCAGAGCTCGGGATGCGTGTCTGTTCTTAAGGTGAAAGGCACATGTCTGTGTTTTAGATGAGTTAGGGATCCATTCCCAATAAGTGAAAAAGGCAAGATAAGGAGGAGGAGGAGGAGGAGGGAGGAAAGGGGAAAAAGAGGCAGGACTGGAAGTGGAAGTATCCTCCCTTCTTCCCTCTGTGATTTCTACACTCCTCTTCTGCATCCTGGCACTTCCTGCTGGGCATCTCCAGCCCCAAGGCATTGCCTTGCCTTAATCCTTTGAGTCCCTGTTGTTAGTATTCCAGGCATAGAATCATAGAATCCTAGAGTTGGAAGAGACCTCATGGGCCATCCAGTCCAACCCCTGCCAAGAAGCAGGAATATTGCATTCAAATCACCCCTGACAGATGGCCATCCAGCCTCTGTTTAAAAGCTTCCAAAGAAAGAGCCTCCACCACACTCCGGGGCAGAGAGTTCCACTGCTGAATGGCTCTCACAGTCAGGAAGTTCTTCCTCATGTTCAGATAGAATCTCCTCTCTTGTAGTTTGAAGCCATTGTTCTGCGACCTAGTCTCCAAGGAAGCAGAAAACAAGCTTGCTCCCTCCTCCCTGTGGCTTCCTCTCACATATTTATACATGGCTATCATATCTCCTCTCAGCCTTCTCTTCTTCAGGCTAAACATGCCCAGCTCTTTTAGATTCTCCTCATAGGGCATGGTCTCCAGACCTTTGATCATTTTAGCTGCCCTCTCCTGAACACATTCCAGCTTGTCAATATCTCTCTTGAATTGTGGTGCCCAGAATTGGACGCAATATTCCAGGTGTGGTCTAATCTAGCGCTGCGTCAGACAAGTAACAGTAGGAGACTCCATATTATCCGACATTTTTGTTTATCTGACGTTCTGCCGGCCTGTTTATGTCAGATAAGCGAGACTCTATTCTAGTGAAAAACCATGCAACAGAGGAAGCGTTTGTTGCTTTTGTTCAGCATCTTGAACTTGAACCAGTAGTTTTGATATGCAGATAGTGATGCATGATTTGCAAGAAAAGACTCCACCATTTCCCAGAGCGCTTTGGGCACTTTGGGCTGTATTCTCATGAAAGCACAAGAAATCTTTCCCACGTTTTGAAATTAATTGGGTGCCCTCCCACCTCCTCTGAGGTCTTCACGGGTCGCACACCTTTAATTTGCAAGTGTTCCTACTCCTGTTTTCTTTCTGCTGAGCTAATAAGTGACTATAAACACTGCATTCGCCCATGGAGACTTGGCTGGCCAAGGAAATCCATCCGCAGATGGGTTATCTTGTTTGTCGTTGCGTGCTTTCAAGGCATTCCCAACTTAAGGAAAACCTATTCCTGAGTGTGATTTGTTCAGAGCAGGTTTGCCTGTAGCCTCCCTCTGAAGCTGAGAGAGTGTGCCTCTGGGTTTCCAGGGATTCAGAGTTATGAGAGCAATGTTTACACTTACAGTCTAATATTCAAATCAAATTGGCTTATTAGGGATTTGAACCCAGGTCTCCCAAAGCACAAAATACTGCACTGGTTTTCTAAGCTAACTTTTGCAAGGCAATGTAGTGGGTTTCCATGCATATTGGGGATTTGAACCCAGGTCTCCCAATGTGCAAACCACTATAAGGTACTAGCTTTTAAAGCTAACTTTTTCAAGGCAGTGCAATGGGTTTCCATGCTGGTTGGGAATTCAAACCCAGGTCTCCTAATCCACACATTATCAATTCCTTTTTGCAAGGCAAAGCAATGGGTTTCCATGCTGATTGAGGATTCAAACCAAGGACTCCTAATGTGCAAAACACTATCATTCACTAGATTGCTGAGAGTTTTCTGGACTTTCTGGTCATGTTCCAGAAGCATTCTCTCCTGATATTTCACCCACATTTATTGCAGGCAACCTCAAGGTCTGTTGTAAACTAGGCAAGTCAGGTTTTAAATGATGCCCAAGGTAGGAGAAAGAACTCTTGTCTGCTTGAGGCACGTGTGAATGTTGCCATTGGCCACGTTGATTAACATTGAATGGCCTTGCAGCTTCAAAGCCTGGCTTGTTGCTGCCTGGGGAAATCCTTTGTTGGGGGGTGTCAGCTGGCCCTGATTGTTTTCTGACTGGAATGCCCCTGTTTTTGAGCGTTGCTCTTTATTTACTCTCCAAATTTTAGAGTTTTTAAAAATACTTTGAGCCAGATTTTGTTCATTTCCATGGTTTCCTCCTTTCTGTCGAAATTGTCCATGTGCTTGTGGGTTTCAATGGCTTTTCTGTGTAGTCTGACATGGTGGTTGTCAGAGTGGTCCAGCATTTCTGTGTTCTCAAATAATATGCTGTGTCCAGGTTGGTTCATCAGGTTGCTCCGCTATGCTTGGATTAGTCTGGTGTGGATTTCATGTTCCTTGATTGTGTTTGGGCAATGCTGCTGCATTTGGGGGTCCCTATGGAGAGTTATCCACCGCTGCATGGTATATGGTAGAAAACTCACAGCAGCCCAGTGATTCCAGCCATGAAAGCCTTTGACAACAACTACTAATTACTTTTTGCAAAGCTAAGCAATGGGTTTCCATGGCTGAGCAAGGATCTAAACCCAGGTCTCCCTATCATGCTGGTTCCCTTTGCACTTGAGTTTCCCCGCTTCCCACTCGTGATGGCGCTTTCATCGGGGCCAACTGCTTGCCATTGCTGGCCCATTGGGTCACGGCCTCCTCCTCCTCCTTTGTCCTCCATGGCTTTGTTTCTTCTGATTCATTTCAGCAGGAAATCTGGGCTTCTTTCTCCCTTGGAGGCTCAACGGGAGCGGATGGAGGAATGGGTGGCCAAGCCAAGCCCAGGCTCACCTGGGAACCACACCTGGCTTAGTTCTTTTCCAAAGGAAAAGGGCAATTGCCTTAACCCAGGAGAGGGAACAGTGCTGCTTCCAAAGAGAAGTGACTCATGGAATTGAAATGCACATTTTATGTGCTGTCAAGAAACCTTATATGATTTTGTTTATTGTTTATGCTCTGGTTTTATCTTGTTGTAATATGTTGTCCGGGCTTGGCCTTATTGGGGACACGGTGGCTGGGTATAAATAAAGATTATTATTATTATTATTATTATTATTATTATTATTATTATTATTATTTTCTTATCATATGAGAAATCCTCAAAGATGGTTCTGTCAGATCCTTCCTCTGTAATATTACCTCAAGCACCTTGGACTCCCATCCAAGTACCAACCAGGGCTGGCCCTGCTTAGACTCCAAAATCCTATCTTTGATGCTTGTACTTTTGGGCACATGCATCCATTCTTGGCCAGAATGCATTAAAAACCTCTGTCTTTTGTCTTCACGCCTGGCGAGTCTTCAATCTTTAAGCTACTGAGGGGGGAAAAGAAGGGGCCTGAGGCTGTTAGGAATGGTGGGAGTTGGAGTCCAAAACACCCGGAGGAAAGGCCCAAGTTGGCCCATGCCTGCTTTATTTATTTATTTAGTTACAGTATTTATATTCTGCCCTTCTCACCCCGCAGGAGACTCAGGGTGGGTTACAATGTACATATACATGGCAAATATTCAACATGGCAAACATTTAATCTGTATTATGTTTTAAAATGATACTGTCATTTGGGAGTTGTAGTTGCTGGGATTTATAGTTCACCTACAATCGAAGACAAAGTTGAAGTACTTTGGCCACATCATGAGGAGACAGCAAAGCCTAGAGAAGACAATTATGCTGGGGAAAGTGGAAGGAAAAAGGAAGAGGGGCCGACCAAGGGCAAGATGGATGGATGGCATCCTTGAAGCGACTGGACTGACCTTGAAGGAGCTGGGGGTGGTGACGGCCGACAGGGAGCTCTGGCGTGGGCTGGTCCATGAGGTCACGAAGAGTCGGAGACGACTGAACAAATGAGCAACAACAACAACAACAGACACACAACATATATAGACAGTCAGTCAGAGGCTATTTAACATTTCAACTTTTTCTGACCACCAGGGGAGCTGTCGCTTCACTGTCCATCCGCAACACTGATTCCCCGCATGCTTGCTGGAGTTTTTTATGGCCTCGTAAATTAGTTAAATTAGTCTCCCCACATAGGTAGGTAAAGGTTGTTCCCTGACATTAAGTCCAGTCATGTCTGACTCTGGGGTGTGGTGCTCATCTCCATTTCTAAGCCAAAGAGCCGGCATTGTCCATAGACACCTCCAAGGTCATGTGGCTGGCATGACTGCATGGCTCGCCGTTACCTTCCAGCTGGAGCGGTACCTATTGATCTACTCACATTTGCATGTTTTCAAACTGCCAGGTTGGCAGAAGCTAGGACTGACAGCGAAAGTTCACGTCGCTCCCTGGAATCGAACCTGCGACCTTTCGGTCAACAAGCTCAGCAGCTCAGCGCTTTAACCCACTGCACCACCGGGGGCTCCCCACATAAGTGGCACCTAAATTTCCTACTTGACAGATGCAACTGTCTTTTGGGCTACAAAGGTTGACAACAAGCTACACAAATTGGTCGGAAGCTCACTCTGACCTGGGCTGGCTTTGAACTCATGACCTTTCAGTCAGTAGTGATCTTAATGCAGCTAGGCCCTTCCTTTGATTTTCCTTCATGGTCTCCCATCCAAGTGCCTACCAGGGATGACCCTGATCAGCTTCCAAGATCAGATGGAATCTAGAATATGTCTGCCATAAATTGAAATTAACTGGAGACTTCATCTTTTGTCTTTCAGACAAAACGGACGCAGTGTAAGCTACATTTTTGTCTTCTACATCTGTGATTGAAACCTTCTGAGCACTTTATATCCGGAAAGAGCGTTTATATCCGGACGCGATGCCTCTCCCCCTTTGCGCCCCATTTGTCTGACTCAGAAGGGTCTGCTACTAAACCCAAACATCCCAAGGAAGATAACAAGCGGGAAGGATGTGCAACTCCCTTTTCTGGACTGAGACGGATTAGGTGTTTCTGGAGTTTATCCACGGATTTTGCCAAGGTTTGCTTTTGTGGGTCAAGCTCCATTTGCACGAGTTCTTTTATGAGGGCGATTAACTGGATCAATACATTCCATTCATTGATTCACTCACTGCAAAGGCATGGGAAGGATGACCAGGAGGCTGCAAAGGAAAGTGCTCTGGAGCATCAAATATACCAACATTGAATTTAATGTAAAGGATGGATCAGAATTTAAGCCCAGAATCCAGTTGGAGGGGCATCTACACTTGGAACTGCTATGGCTCAATGCTATAGAATCCTGGGAGCATTAGCTTTCCAAGACCTTTCACCTACTCTACGAGTAAAGATTTCCCCTGACCCACTTCTATTTATCACAGGACGCTGAAACTGTATGTGTATAATGATATCAGCCTCTCTAGATTACATGCCAATGTACAACTCAGAACTGATAATGGTCTTGATTGTACATGTGCTGAAGTGAAGTGAGGTTTGATCCTTTTCTTTCCTTGAGTTCCGAGTTCCTTTCCTTGAAAGGCCGCACACTAAAGGAGACGTTCAATGAGATGGAAGAGGTTCATGGTGAGGATTCTCTTTCATAGGATGGAGTCAAGAACTGGCATTGTCCATTGCAATGTGGTCGGACTTGGGTGGAAACAGCTCCAATTCCAGGGCGACCCCACTCTGCTCTTGATGAATACATCATCCAGCAAGCGGAGGTCGCCATTTTGGAAAATCGCCATGTAACCATTGGCCACCTAGCCCAAAATGTCAAGATGAGTGTGGAGTCCGTGGAAAATAATCACCCAAGACCATCTTCATCTGCATAAGGTATCCACTCGCTGGGTCCCTCGGTTGCTCACACCTTTCCAGAAGCAGGAACGAGTCGAATGCTCTCAGGGTCTCTTGACAACGATGCGCCATGGAAATCAGGAGGACTTTATCAACAGGCTGATCCCAAAGGGTAAAAGCTGGGTCCATCAATCTGATCTTGAGACTCAAGTCCAGTCGATGCAATGGAAGCCTCATGACTCACCACCTCTAAAGGCGACATGTGCCCAACTCTCGGCAGGCAAGGTCAGGCTCACAGTAGTTCAGGACCAGCACAGAGTCGCTTTTATGGATTTCCTAGCAAAAGGGACCATGATCACTGGGGCATACTCGGCTTCACTGCTGCAGACATTGTGGAAGGCCATCCAAATTAAGAGACAATGTAGCATGCTACCGAAAGGAAGTCAATGTGCCAGTTCACAACTCACCTGTTGCCCAAATGGAAGAAGCATGCTCTTGTGGCATTGGAATCCTACTGCGCTCCCCTTATTCACCCCACCTCGCACCATCGGACTTCCACCTCTTTCCAACAAGGAAGTTATTTGTGAAGGGCAAGCATTTTTCAGGTGAGGAGACTCTGATTTCCGAAGTCACAGTGTGGCTTTTCGAGCAACCTGTCAACTTCTACAAGCTAGATGTTTAGAGTTGCTTGAAAAGATGGGAGAAGTGTGTGTCCCGATGATGTCGAGCAAGAATTTAGGGGTCTTTGCCAGGAGGAAGAATGGCACTGATTTTGAAACGTTCCGTTGACTCGCGGATACAGGGGCCCAATGGGTTTCCATATCCGTGGTTCAGAGGAGCGCAGTTTCGGCCTCCCCGGGACGCAAAAATCGCATCCCGGGCAGGCTGGCAGCCATCTGCGGCCGGGGAGAGGAAAGGTTCATGCAGCAAGGAGTTTGGAGACAGTAAAAGACACAAAGTATCATTATAGAGAGGAAAAACTTACAATTAATTGATACTTTATTGGGGGGATTTGTTACAATGTTAGGAGAGGGGAAGAAAGTGAGGCAAACAGAAAGGTTCTTGGTTGAAGCTGCTGCTGTGGCCCCTGGAAGTTGGTCCAAGCGGGCAGTAGAGAACTGTAGAACTACCTGCGGCAGGTCAGATCAGCTTGAAAGCAGGGAGTTCTGGGTTCGACCTCACTGAGGTAGCACCCAAGGAGAGAAGGACTCAGAACTGGGCCAAGTTTTATTGCTCTCCGTCCACAGGAAGTGGGTCAGGATAAATCTTTAACAAATGCCCCTCGTATCAAAGAGGTCTGGTGCCTCCCCAAACTACAACTCCCAGGACTCCATTGCATTGAGCCATGGCTGTTGAAAGTGGGGTCCAACTGCATTCATTCAACAGTGTGGAGCCAAGTTTAGGGCATGGAGGAATTTTACTATGGAGATAGTTTTGGAACAATTGCATTCACTGGATACAGGGGGAGAGACATGCCCGGAGTGCTACTGCACATGCCAATGCTTATGCAGCTTAAGCTGTGCATGAAGTTGCGTTGAGTTGTCCACTGTTGCTGTTCCATTGCCAGACATGGATCATGTAAGTTGCGCTGGAGGACACAGAGAGTGGAAGTTGAAGTCCAAAACACCTGAAGGGTCGAAGTTTGCCCAAGCCTGCTATGTAGAGATATACAGTTCTCAGGCTTGGAAGGCTATCGCATGGTAACAAATCAAATTATGGGACTCGAGTGCCATCTTCTGGTGAAAGTCTAGTCATGTAGCAAGTCTCTGGTTATATGCACATTCATTCGAGTTAGGAGCACAATGAAAATGACAAACCTTGAACAGAAAAATTGCTGTATTTTTTACTTCTCTAGGAATTTCAAGGTCAGAGTGTTTACTTCTCTAAGAATTTCAAGGTCCTCCAGCATGAATCTGTGCTCAACCTCTGATCCAAGCTGATGATCAAAATCTTTAGGTTTTTCCAACAAGACTATAGGACATTGGCCATCGAGACCATAATAATAATAATAATAATAATAATAATAATAATAATAACTTTATTTATACCCCACTACCATCTCCCCAAGGGACTCGGTGCGGCTCACATGAGGCCGAGCCCACAATACATCAATAATAAAAACAATAACAAGTAATACAAAACAATAAAAATAAAACTCATAACAGAAAATAAGCAATAAACATTAATAGTAACACAACGACGTTTAAAAACCTATGGCTGGGCCAAATGTGTGCATTGAGATCTCTCTCTGCTTGTTTGTCAGGAGAGATGTAGTGACTTGAGTTTTTCCCTCTCATTAAAACCTTAGAAGAGATGGGTGTCAGAGTAGCTCAGACCCAGTTCTTGACTATTAAAATGTAGCTAGTTTCTTTATTATTGTAAATAACCCTTTTGTGATTTTTGAAGATTGGACTCTGCATTTTTGCCTCCTAAGCTCTGAATTCTTTACAGTCACATCACACGGCACTTCACGCTCTGCTCGCTAATGAGATGATGCTCAACTTTTGTATCTTGTTTATGTTTTTGAAAGCTCTGCTATTTTAGGGTAGCTTCTCCCTAACAGACCAAACTTGGCACACAGAACCCCCATGACTAACTCAACCTATTGGAGAGGTTTGAGGGGGTTGAGTGGGAGTTGTAGTTTACCCTACAGACAGAGAGCACACTGAACTCCACCGATGTTAGGTTGGGCAAGTTTGCAGCTAGAGCAAACTTACCCAACAAAACAAATTTTATGGAGTTTCTTGGGTTAAACTGGCATGATGGGATTTGTACAGGTTGAGGCAGCATAACTTCCTTTTTTAAAATGCGCACCATTCAGTCGGTTGAAGACGTAGCGGAGCGCTAGTGGTCTCATTCAAGAGGTGGGAGTATAAAGTTTTGTCCTGACACAGTTCAGTTGCCATCATGCGTTGGAACAGTGAGGAGCGTGCTTTTGCCGTTGAGGCCGACTTTTCGAGCGGATTTGGAGTGGCCGGCCCCCTCTTCAGATTTGGCCCCTTGTGATTTTTTTCTATGGGTTTTTGAAATCCTGTGTTTATGTGAACCGTCCAAGGACCCTACAAGATTCGAAGACCAACATCCAGGAAGAAATTGCCAACATAACGCCTGCTATGCTGGCAAGAGTCATGATAAACGCCAGAAATCGGTTTACTCAGTGTATGGAGAATGGAGAATGGGGGATGTCACCTACCTAATTTGATCTTCAAAACTACGTAAAACCCACCAATGGTATCTTACACCATGCAAATTAGCTAAATTTTCAAAAAATCTATGTAACAAATGTTGGAAATGTGGCACTGAAGAGGGGACTTTCCACCACATGTGGTGGTCTTGTGTAAAAGTGAAATCATTTTGGAAAATAATCCAAGAAGAATGCCAGAAGATACTGAAGAGAAGAATACCCCTAAAACCTGAATCCTACTTACTAGGACTAACAGATAATAAGTGGGATAAGGAGACTGATAAACTATTTATTTATCTAATCACAGCAGCCCGCATTCTACTGGCCAGAGTATGGAGACAAGCCATAATCCCTACAAAGGAGGAATGGATGGAGAAAATAATGGACTTCATGAACATGGACCAGCTAACATATATATTAGCATCCTTACGAAATACACCTATAAAAGCAACAGACTGGAACCCTGTTAAAGACTGGTTAAAGGAAAACAAGATAAAGATATTAATTTGAACTTAACTAATAGCAAGAGGAATAAGATGAATAATATGACAGACAAAACAAGAAAAAAAAGGAAGGAAAAAGGAAGAAAAGAGGAATGAAACAAAGGTGAAAACACTGTTGCCTGCCAATGGGAAAGAAACAACGTCGAAAAGCTGTTTTAGAGAAATTTTTGAAAGCCATACTAGAGAAGGGTGGAGGTCTCGAGAACGACGGTTTCGTTTGTATTTATATGTGTTTAGATAGTATATCTTTCTTTATGTGAGTGAATGTATAGGTGTGTGGGTGTATGTATGCGTATATGTGGGTGTAGACATGTATATATATGCATGTGTATATATCCGTATACATATAGTCTGGTTTTTTGTTCTATGTTCTTCTCTTCCTTTTATTGTCTATTTTTCTTCTTCTTCACGCTCTTTTCTTTCTTCTTGTTACTCTTTTTCCGATTTATGACTTATAAGTGAAGGTTGCTTACCTGTAAACATGTTTTCCCGAGTGACCACCTGTGGATTTGCACCTATGGTAATTCCTGCGCACGCGCAGGCAGCATCGGACATTCTCGAGACTCTCATAAACCGTTAGCTAAGCCACGCCCACCTCCGAGTACATAAATAGCCCCAAGTGGAGCTAACGGTCAGTTCTTCCGCCGCATTAAGCAGACAGAAGTCTGAAGCATGACGCAGCGGGGAGGTCGGGCGGGCTGTGCAAATCCACAGGTGGTCACTCGGGAAAACATGTTTACAGGTAAGCAACCTCCACTTTCCCCTCGTGACCACCTGTGATTTGCACCTATGGTAATAGACTAGCGAGCTGCTAACCTTGGATGGTGGGCGTCATGCCACAGCTGAAAACAGAACTGCTCTCCCGAAGGCAGCATCTTTCTTAGACAATATATCAAGCTTGTAATGCTTCACGAAAGTCAGAGGCGTAGACCAGGTCGCCGCTCTACACACTGCGTCGATCGGGACCCCTTTCATGAAGGCTGTTGTCGTAGCAACTGCTCTTGTTGAATGCGCTTTGACCTGTAACGGTAAAACTTTTCCAGAATTACGGTAAGCCACACGAATAGCCAACACAACCCACTTTGAAAGTCGTTGCGACGATACTGGTAAACCTACAGTATCTTTCCGGTAAGTAACAAACAACCTTGGTGACTTCCGTGATTTAGCTGTCCTATCTACATAGTAAGCTAATGCTCTACGAACATCCAATAAATGCAACGCCTTTTCTAAAGGCGTCGTAGGATTTTGGAAAAAAGCTGGCAAAACGATCTCTTGAGACATATGAAAAGTACTAGCCACCTTTGGCAAAAAAGCCACATCTGTCCTAAGGACCACTTTATCCTTATGCATCCGCATATGCGGATCATCGCACCGTAGTGCACATAGTTCACCCACTCTCCTAGCAGATGTTATTGCTACCAAGAAGGCCGTTTTCCACAACACAAAGGAGATATCCGTTGTTGACAACGGTTCAAAGGGATGTTTTGTTAAAGCCGTGAGCACTAATTCTAAGCTCCACGGCGGGGCTACTGGGGTAACTGCAGGCCTTATATTCCTTGCTCCCTTCAAAAACCAAGAAATTAAAGGGTCTTTGAAACAAGATGTCAAACCAGCCTTTCTTCTATACCAGGATAAAGCTGCAAGATAACATTTTAATGATGAGATTGAAAGGCCCGAGTCCATTAAGGACATCAAAAAATCCAAAATTAACGACGTGGGCGCTTTAATTGGTTCTACACCCCTCTCCTGGACAAATTTTGTGAACCGTGTCCATTTATAAGTGTACGATCTCTTTGTTGATCGCCTATGAGCAGCGTCTAAAACTGCTTGTACTGGTTGAGACAGAATAATATTAGCAGTCATTGACTTGGAAATATTCTCCAAGCCGTCAGTTTCAAGTTCTGAACATCTGGGTAAAGAACCAAATTGTTCTGCGTTGATAGAAGGTCTTTCCTGTCTGGAAGACGCATGAATACTCTTCGTGACATTTGCAGGAGCAGGGAAAACCAGGGCTGTCGAGGCCACCATGGGGCTACTAAGATTCCTTGAGCTCTGTCTTGGAACATTTTCGACACCACACGAAGCAGCAGGGGAATTGGGGGAAAGGCATAAACTGTTGTGCTCCCCCAGTCCTGCAGGAACGCATCTCCCAGACAATTGCACAGTGCAGTCCGGCTCAGCCGTGCACAAAACATCTCGCATTGTGCGTTCTCTGGTGATGCAAATAGGTCTAATTTCGGCCAGCCCCATGCTCGAAACAGAAGCGATGTCACTTCTCTGTTCAGCATCCATTCGTGGTGTTGTAAAGGTGACCTGCTTAGGTCGTCTGCCAGTACATTTTGTACCCCTGGCAGATGAATGGCCATTAAATGTATGCCTCTGTCTATGCACCAATGCCATATCTTCAACGTTAACGCCAGTAATGTTGTGGAATGAGTCCCTCCCTGCTTGTTTATATAAAACATTACTGTGGTATTGTCTGTAACTAGTTGGACATTTTGATTTACGAGAAGCAGCTGGAATGCTTTTAACGCTCTCTCCACAGCAAGTAACTCCAACAGATTTATGTGTGACCTTGACTCTTGCTCTGTCCACCTGCCCTGGGCAGTAAAGCCCTCCACATGGGCACCCCAACCTTTGAGTGAGGAATCTGTTGTCAGAACTGCCGTCGGTTCTGGTTGTTGAAAAGATAGGCCAGCACAGACATTGTGTTGATCTGTCCACCACAGCAGGGATCGGCGAATATCCCCAGGTAGGGAAAAACGGGTATTGGGATTGTGATGTAAGGGCTTGAAAACCGACAGGAACCATGATTGCAGGGGCCTGATGTGCAACCTCGCATGTGGTGTTACTCCTGTGGTTGAGGCCATGTGACCTAGTATTTTCTGGATGTGTTTTACTTTTATTCTGTCTTGTTTTACTGTTTGTAGAATTAGAGTTTGTAGGTTCTTGAACCGGTCTTCGGGAAGAAACGCCTTCTGCACTTCTGAATCCAGCATGGCACCAATGAATTGTATTCTCCTCGCCGGGTCGAGGTGGGATTTTTCCCAATTCACAATTAGACCTAGGGACTGGAGAAAATACAATGTTTTTCTAATGTCGTTTTCCAATCTATACCTAGACTTAGCCACCAATAACCAATCATCAATATACGGGTATATCGTTATTCCAGCTGTGCGGAGATATGCCGCTATCACAGCCATACACTTTGTGAAAACCCGTGGTGCTGTTGTTAGTCCGAAGGGAAGCACTTTAAACTGGTATGCCTGGTTGTCAACCTTAAAAGTCAGATATCTATGATGGTCTTTATTAATTGAAATATGGAAATAAGCGTCCTTCAAGTCTACTGTTGCAAACCAAACATTTTTATTTAATAAAGGTAAGAGTACTTTCAATGAAACCATTCTGAACTTCTTGGGGACAATATACTTATTAACGTTACGTAAATCGAGAATGGGGCGTTGACCACCACCTTTCTTAGACACTAAGAAATATCTTGAAAAATAGCATCTATTATATTCAGATGGATGTACATAGGAAATCGCCCCTTTCTCCAATAACTTACTAATCTCATCTAACAGTGGGCCAGAGGACGGAGTCGACCTCACATGACCAACAGGAGGCAGCTTTTCAAACTCAATACTATAACCGTTTCTAATTATTTCTAAAACCCAGGCATCTGAAGTAATATTAGTCCAAACATCATAAAAAGGGGTCAAACGTGACCCAAAACATGGTAAATCCTGTTGACCTAGATTACAGGTCTGCTTAGGAGAACATGCAACATTTGGTAATACACCAAGTGGCGAACAAACATTAACCAAAGATATAAATCCCTTTGGCAATACGGTTTCTGATATATCATGAGAGCGAATGTCAAAAACGCTGCTTGTTGCCCCCTGTACGGTTAGGTTTGTTCTGGTAAGGTTGGAAGCAATTCTTCGTTCCATAGACTTGTCTTCCCTGTGTAAAGGGTTTGTTATTTTGGAAGTTTCGTTGACGTTGTTGCCCATTATAGTAGTTACCAGGGTATCTCCTGTAATAAGGTTGTTGCCATCTTGGTTTTTGTTGGTAACTTGATTGACGTGGAAAACCATAGATCTGCATGGTTTTTTTCATTTCCTGAGTATGTTTAAGTCTCTCATCTGTTAACGGATTAAACAGACCATTCTCATTCATTGGGAGATCCTCAGCAAGAGTGCGCCCATCCTCCGACAAGGATGACGCTCGTAACCAGGCATGACGTCTGATCGCTGTTGCGGTCGCAAATATTTTTCCTGATGTGTCTGCTAAATGTTTAGCGAAATCCTTTTGAAATTTCGCCAACAACAATGCCTCTGTTTGGTAGGCTTTCGGCAGGCGTCGCTCATTCTGAGGTAGCAAGTCTATATAGGGGCACATTTTGTTCCATAAAAACGTTTGATAAGCAGACATATAAGTGGCATAATGTGCCATCCTTGTAATTAGTCCTGCGGCTATATGAGCCTTCTTTCCCAATGTATCTATCTTTCTACCTTCTTTGTCAGAAGGCGCAGTTTTTTTAGATTTCTTTCCTTGGCCAACCTCTGCTACAACCGTGTTGGGTATAAATGGTTTGTAAACCCAATCAGCAGTAGATAGATCCAGTCTGTAAAGGTTATCCACTCTCCTAGGTATAGCTGGTGCTGACACTGGAGACCCTTCTGGTACCTTTGTAAGTTTAAGGAGATATGGCAATACTGGTAGTGTGGTATTATTCGTTGCCTCTTGCTGATCTGCCGGGAACATAGGATCTTCTACTGGTTCCGGTGGTTTTGGGTTAGGAAGATCTAGCGCTTTAATTAGTCTAGTTAACATCGCTGTAAATTTAACAACATCATCATTAACATTAGACGCAGGACCTTTCCGTCTTGCGTCATCATGTGTTGTTAATTCATCATGAGATGTATCTGTCATGTCCATCTGCTCCGATAAAGGAGCTTCATTGTGATCATCTTGCTCTGACAGCGGTTCATCTAGCAATGCCACATCACCTGATATTGAAGGTAAATGCCCGTGTGCCCTTGTAACCCTGGGCTCATGAGGTCTCATATCAAACCCATTTGGAATGTTGGGATTTTGCCAGTGATAAGGAGGTGGGAAACCTCCATAAAAGATAGGGCCTTGTGGTGTCATTTGCCAGAAACCCCCTTGAGGGAGCCCTTCTCTCATCTCTCTTCGTGAGCTAGAAGGTGAATGGGAGCAACACCTCACTTCTTTGTCAGTTTGTGTCCTGTTTCGTCTACTCCTTCCCCTTTGGCATCTCTTCTTTGCTCTGGGAGGGGAGGAGTCAGAGGAGGAACCTGAAGAGGTGCTGGAGGTACTCTTCGACGCCGAGCGTTCCCGGCGCCGATGTCCTCCTAACTTCTCTCCCCCGGCGTCGGTTGCGCGGCGTGAGGGGGCTTTCGCCCGGCTCCGCACAATGCGATCATCCTCCCTAGCCGAGGAGGGGCCGGGTGCATGGGAGGAGTCAGTGGGAGGAGCTTGGTACGGCTCCTCCCTTGAAGCCGCGACGTAGACCATGGAAGGAGCCGGCGCCGATAGCGTCGGCATCGGGGGAGTGGTTTGGCTCTCCCTCGCCTCTTGCGCATGCGCCGTTCGTTGTTTTGCCGATCCCGGCTCCGCCTCTCTCAGGGACGCATGCGAGGGAGTGGATCCTTCTCCCATGGACGTCTCCTTGGCGCTCGCTGGCTGTTTCGGCTCAGCATGAGCGATTATCTTCTTGGCCGGATTAAGCAGTAGGCTTGGGGCCTTTTCTTTAGTTTTTTTAGTTTTCTTTGGCCGCGCCATTGTTACAGCGGAAGACGATGACTCAGGTAAGTTCTTTTCGTTTGCTGTGCTCTCATCGCCATTTTGCCGCTTCGTAGGCAATGGCGGAAGAAGCGCCTGCTCATAAAGAGCTGCTTTAAGGCGAATCTCCCTCTTCTTCCTCGTTTGAGGCGTGAAGAGTTGGCAAATATTACATTGTTGATGCATGTGCTCTTCGCCAAGGCAAACAATGCAAAGAGAATGCGCGTCATTATCTGGGAAATTAGATTGGCAAGCCGTACAGCGTTTAAATCCTGTCGTATGAGACATCCTCAGTTGTTAATCTCACAAACACTTCTCTATTAATTGAAGCTTAGAGTCTCAATTTATCCGACTGCCTGAATGCGGCGGTTAAAGAGAACTGACCGTTAGCTCCACTTGGGGCTATTTATGTACTCGGAGGTGGGCGTGGCTTAGCTAACGGTTTATGAGAGTCTCGAGAATGTCCGATGCTGCCTGCGCATGCGCAGGAATTACCATAGGTGCAAATCACAGGTGGTCACGAGGGGAAAACTAGACTTGTGATTTTATCGTATATTTGTATACTTGAAAACTTAATAAAAATTATTCTTTAAAAAACTACGTAAAACAAACCTTTAGGTATGCACTTACATTATAAAAAAATAAAAAATTCTGATTCATACAATGGGTTTTATTAAGTTTTGAAAAAAGGAAGTTATGCTGCCTCACCCTGTAGCTCTCCCACAACCTTATGCATTTTGTACCATTAAAAATTGACTTTTTCAAAAAACCCAGGCAACACCAGGAAGCCACACTAGTTTTAAATATAATCTGTGAGTAATCAGAGTCACAAAAAAGTCAAAACAGGACAGCACACTCTCATTGACAGAGGGTTTATTCACAGCCTTAACATGTTATTGTATCTACATGACATACAAACGGTATAGAATTGGATCTTACAAAATAGGCTGCTGACAAATAAAATGGTAGAAATCGAATAGCAAGCCCCCCAGACACAGTTATGTACAGTTATGTACATTGCAATTTATCTTTTTTGGAGGGAGTGTGGCAACTTATCTCAAGCAACATTTTAAAGTAATATATATATATATATTTAAAAGGGGTGAATGCGCAGGCAACTAAAAAAAGGCACTCGGAAGTGTACGGGTTCCTGAATGGAATCAGGATGGAGATACGCCCAAAGGTAATTGATGCTTAAAGGCCCTCTCGTATTTGGCTCTGGGCAAAACTTGAAGGCAAAATGATATGCCAATGTTGTGTGCTTCTCATGCACACAAGACACATCATGGAGAGAGATATGAGTCTTTTATGAAGGCATTTCTCAAGGATCTTGGTCCCAATACAAGGTTTTCCTTCCAACATTCCTCTCCAGAGAAGGGAACAAAGAACCCAGACCTTGCGAAGCCTCCTGTGCCTTTCCAAAATAGGAATCCGGAACAGAACACCAATAGCTCTTTGCGCAATATGGCTGAGCCTTAGCAAACAGAATGCGATTGTTTCTAATACAGTTTTCAGGCTTTTTTAAGTGTCAGGACTTGGCAAACCTCGCTGCAGAGGAGGTAGATGCTTTTAATGGCATGCAAAAACTATAATCCCAAATGAAGAGCCTTCCCCCATATTGAGCGACCTCTGCTTTTACGTCCTGCTTCTGTGCATTCCAAACAACGAATTTTAAAAAAACCAACACATTCCAATGTATCCTCTGCTCACAAAATATACATCTCAAAACTAAAACAGAATATGTTACACCAGGGATTCAGTTCACCTACTGAATGAGTAACACAAAAAAGGGGGGAGGGAATGAAGGAGGAGGAATGATCATTTGACAATTAAGCTAACACATATCCTCGACTTTATAGATAGGCTTTCCACATTTCAAGCACAGGTCCAATTTAGCTTTGCTCAAGTTAAATTCTCTCTCTAAGAGGCAAGAAAGACAAACTGTTCTCTAATATAGTCTTCCCAACTTTTCAGAATTCCAGAGGCTCATCCCAATCCTTTTTGATATGCAAAGGAATGTTGAAATGGGGGAGACGTGGGAGTTTCATTTTTCTCTGCTACACTGAGTTAAATGGGCCTTTGGAGTCTCTTCCCCCCCTCCCCATCCTTTGGATTTAAAGCTGTCTGGAAAGGAAGACCCAAAGGAGACTGGCCTCAAGTTTCAGGGTTTTCCGGCAACTCCTCATTCTCCCTCCTCTTCTCTGGAGAAGTGTACAGAAAGTTGCAGCAAATATAGAGAGGGAAGGTCAGCAGCCGGCTGTCCAGGTTCATCACCACCTGCTCCTGAAAAGCCAACAGACAGGACTCTTTTATGGCTTGCCAAAGCCACTCTCTTAAGCCAGGATGGTGCAGCTTCAGAGAGGCTGCTTGGCCATAATGAGTTCACAGTTTAATCTCCAGCTCTGCTAAGGTTTGTGAGAGGAAACATTACATTAGCTTTTCCCCCTTTGAAGGCTGTCTACTAGGCTGGTGAAAAAGTTTGGATTAGTCTTAATTCGGATTAAGATTAGTAAAACCTGTACTTCCAAAGTGATTTCCAACATGTGGGCATGGTCTGGGCTAAAATCTTGTCTCCCGCATATGTCATCAGTTGGGGACCCCTCCCCTCAGCACCAACTGCCGCTCTGAGCCAGAGTGAAGAGAAAGGGGGACAGTTCCATCTTGTCTCCTGTGTTATGCTAATAATATAATATAATGCAATGTAATATATTGTATATACATATACTATATATTTTAGAATACAAGGCGACGGGGGGTATAAGACAACCCCCCTCTTCCAAGACTATGGCCCCCGCCGCTCTCCATTCAAGGACCTCCTCGCCCTTGCTGCTTACCTCCTCCGAAGGCCACTGGGCTTGCCTAGGCCCAAGGAAGTGCCTCTGGACGCCAACTCCTAGCAGCACTGGATGACAGCGTGCCTTGGATGTGCTCCCAGAGGCATACTGGGAGCAGTAGGAGTGAGGGAACTACTGCTCCCAGCATGCCTCTGGGAGCACATCCAAGGCACACCATCGCCCAGTGCTGCTAGGAGTCATCCGGAGACGCTTCCTTGGGCTTCCAGACATCAACTCCTAGCAGCGCTGGGTGACGGCATGCCTTGGATGTGCTCCCAGAGGCATGCTGGGAGCTGTAGTTCCCTGACTCCTACTGCTCCCAGCATGCCTCTGGGAGCACATCCAAGACACACTGTTACACAGCACTGCTAGGAGTCATCTGGAGACACTTCCTTGTGCTTCCGTACACTGACTCCTAGCAGCGCTGGGCAACAGCGTGCCTTGGAGTGCCTCCAGAGGCACTTCCTTGGGCCTAGGCAAGCCTTCGGAAGAGTTAAGCGACGAGGGCAGAGGAGGTCCTTGAATGGAGGGAAAGGGAAAGCCCAGCAGGCTATCACCCCAGCTAGTCTCTGTGGCAATGCAGCCTGCTACTCCTCCTCCCCATGCCCTCCCTTGGCCTGTTTTCCTTCCTGCTGCCTCCAAATGAAACCAAATCTTTGAAGGAAGAACAATCACCCCCTTTTTACGCGTTGCCACCTGGAAGGAAACAAAGCGAACATACCTGATCTTTCTCAAGGGTCAGAATCTGATATCCCACTGTTCTGCTGCCAATAAGCTTCCCACTGCTGTCGAATGAGGCCAGGCGCAACCTAAAGACAGTGGGAAGTTTCATTGGATTTCCCCCGCTTGGGGCCAAGGGATGGAAAACAAAAGAGGAACAGCAGGTTGGGAGGTGAGAGGGGGAAAGGGTTGAAATAAAATATTCCATGCTGCCAACAAATCCTTGCCTCTCCTTCAAAATTTCATGTAGGTTGTTTCAAATGATGAACTCAAGAGACAAAAATAAAGTAGACTTGAATAAAAATAATACAATATATGTGGTTTACTCACAACTTACATGTGTTCACCATACACAGGTACACAATTTATCAGTCCAGTTTCAACATGTGGACAAGCATGTAGACAATTTCAACAGAAAGGAGGAGTCATAGAATCATAGAATTGGAAGAGACCTCATGGGCCATCCAGTCCAACCCCATTCTGCTAAGAAGCAGAGAAATCACACTCAAAGCACCCCTGACAGATGGCCATCCAGCCTCTGTTTAAAGTCTTAAAAGGAGCCTCCACTACACTCTGGGGAAGAGACCATGAAAAGAAACACAATCTGGCTACCAGTATTTTAAAAAATCTAAAATCAAGACAAAAATAAAGAGCAACATTCAGAAAACAGGGGAATTCCAGACAGGATACAATCAGGGCCAGCTATCACCTCCCAAAAAACAATTTTGCCCAGGTAGCAACCAGCCAGGCTTTGAAGCTGCAAGGCCGTTAAATGCTAATCTAGGTGGCCATTTGCAACATTCACACTTGCCTCCAACAGACAAGAAATCTTTCTCCCACCTTGGACATTATTCCACAGGTATATACACTTCACTTGCATAGTATCCAACAGATCTCACCACCTCTGAGGATGCCTGCCATAGATGTGGGCGAAACGTCAGGACAGAATGCTTCTGGGACATGGCCATACAGCCCGGAAAACTCACAGCAATCCACACATTAGAGAAGTTTGTAATGTCTGAGAGTCATTTAGCTTCTGATGGCTGCCATACCACAGCTATACTGAACATGTGCACCAGTTAACCAATCTGGCAAAATACACACATGCACAAACATAGTGGAAGGGATGGGGGAAATTCAAAGTTCTTTTCACCCTCATTTGTTTTGTCTTCTTTGTGAGTATTTGGACCCCACAGTCTTTGCCACTGAAACTACAAGAGGCGGGATGCCTGGAAATATCTTCCTTTATTTTTTATTTTATATATATTTAATATTTTTATATATTTTATATATATTTAAGGTCTTCAGTCTGAGAAGGAGCCAAGGGGATGTTCAGCCATTCCTTCCACAACATTCATTACGATCAAGGCTAGCTCTGGCTCAGAGTGAAGTGCCAGAATATTCCCAAAATACTGTTCAATGGCATGAGGGAAGTGCGTCCACACAACACACAGCTGGGGAGCAAGGAGAAGACCTGCTACCCCCCCACCCAACCCACACAGACAGGTAGCTGCTGACATTAAAATAAAAACTCTCCTGCTCTTAAAAACTCTCCTTGAATGAGGGACACTTATAACTGGAAAGAGGTGGGACCTGGCCCAAGTCGCTCATGCTGGGGCAGCACAGTGGGAACACAAGTGGGAGAGGGGATGTACGTACATATGTATAGTCCCACAAACCTGAAAGCGATTCTCCTCCGGGGCTGCAGGCTGACCGACCCGCTGCAGGGCTGGTTCAGGGTGTTGCGCTTGAAGATGATGTAGCGGTTGGTGTAGGTCACCAGCAGGTCAAAGCCAAAGGTGAAGCCTGTCCATCGCCAGCAATACTTGGAAATACACAAAGATGTCCGTTTCTGTAACGCACTCTTCCAGGTGGTCCCTGGCCTACTTTAACTGTTCAAATGGCCAGGTCCACCCAGGAAATCTGACAACTGCTCTGTGCACAAAAACACAACTTGCCCCACATCTTTTTCAGTCAATAGTTTGCCAGGCTTTAGCACAGTAGATTAATCACAAAGCTGCAATAAATCTTGCCAACCAGAAGGTTAACAGTTCCAAGCCTGGGTCAGGGTTATTGCCTGACCATCTGCCCAGCTTATGCCAACCTAGCAGTTCAAAAACAAATATGAGTAGATACATAGGAACCGCATTAAGGCGGGGAGGTATTCTAGGCATGGCTTTTAGAACAGAAAAAGGAGGAAGTTTACAAATTAATAAAAGTTCTTTGGAAAGAAAATGGAGCGACAGCACCCCCCTGTGGCCATAACCGAGCACAACCTCCAAAGATGCCAAAAGATGGGAAAAGCCTAGCTATATAAATAAAAATGTAATCTTCATTTGTGGGATTAACATAACTCAAAAACCACTGGATGAATTGACACCAAATTTGGTCACAATACCCGTATCAGGCCAACAAGTGACCATCACTCATAAAAACACTGAAAAACACAGCAGAAGGGACTTAAAAAGCCAAAACATAAAAAATACATTACAACGTATGCACAAAACCACATATTTATACGCAAACACACATATATATATACACATATACACAAATACATACACACAAAGCACATATACACAGACTGGGCCACAGCAAAATGTGACAGGGGACAGCTAGTGTGTGTGTGTGTGTGTGTATACATACACACACACGCACCCTCTCTATCTGTTGTCTACCCTATCTGTTTAATGGCATTGAATGTTTGCCATTCGGGGTGAGAAAGGCAGAATAAATACAGTACATAAATAAATAAACTACAAATGGATGACAGATTACATAGGTAAAGATCAGTGCTTACGTCCCCGTCCTTGGCCAGTTTTCTGCCGCACCGCATGCTGTTTTCCTCGAGCTCCTCCTTGTTAATTTTTTGCGGCCTGAAACACACAAAAGAGCCTCCAATAAAATGGCATTTTGGTCAAAAGGGCATGAAAAGCAGCCTGTCAGACTGAATGCAAAGCCAGCTAACCAAATGGCAGTATTTTGATGGGTTAAACCTTCTACCAAACACTTTGCTTTAACCCCCTTGTTTATTTTTTGCATTCTTCATTCACTTTGTGAACCACACTGTTCTTTTCATGCCAAAGTCCATTCTAAGCAAGTATCTGCTATTGTAAGTTTTCAAAGTTTCAAATAAATATAATCTTCTTCACTCATTCACGGGGTGGCTCTCAAATTATAAATGGAGACCTGAAGATTGGTTCTCACTGCAGGGAAGCTAAGCAAGAATGTCCTCTTTTGGTTAAATAGATGTAAAATATTTTTACCAGGCTATTAGAGTGGAAAAGGGGGTGGGGTGGGCTATACATACCCAGTGTCATTGTCTTGTTCTGCTCTGAGCATGGCAAACCATTGCTGTTTGTAAACACAGGACAGCCACTCTAAAATGTAAGAAATCAAAGTGGTCTTTAAAGTCGGGGCCATGACAGGTGAAGCAGCACTTACAACTTTTTAACTGCAAACATATGCAGCATTAATAACACTATGTAACAAAATTTGAAAAAAGTGTTCCTGGTTTGAAAGTGTGATTTCCTGTTTAATTGTCTGGTACTTACTTTGAAAGTAGTTGTTCTACTTCAGAAACTTTGTTTTTGTGGCTGCCATTTTTAACCTTTCAAGTCCCACAACAACAAAACAAAGTTTTGGCAGTTTAATCAACTTTTCCCATGTTTTATGATACACTCAATTAGGAAATGACATTGATAACCCAGGAACAAAAAAGTGTTTTATAGTGCAATAGGAACAAAAGATATGTGGCCAGAATTCAAAGTGCCGTCCTGATGGATCCAATTGTTTTGGCTAGAATAGGTCGGTCTCCTTTCCCTGCTTGACACCCGCCTCCCAAAAAACCTTCCACAAAGAGTTGGAATCTGGAAGATTTCTGAAAGCACAGAAGAGTGTCATAGGAGAGGAAGAAAGTTCCAACTCTGCTCTGGTCAGATATCAACATCTGCCACTGGATCTTGGTCATAATTGGAGCTCAGCTCCAATTATTTTCACGATTCCCTGCACTTGTGGGGCGAGCCAAATCCCCAAAGCTAGTTAGCAGAAGCACAAGGGATGCTGCACTAAATTGGAGAAATATTCAGTGTCCAGTCTGCCAAACTGGGCTTGAAGAAGATATCTACGGAGACTCCGCTTTGATTGCATGTGACAACTGGAGGTTGAGGGCCACGCAGACGGGGGAGGGACGAGGAGAAGAACTGCTCCGCTCTTACCTGCAGGTATCAGGTTGTCCCTCTCAACAATCCGTGCAGATGCCAGGTCGCTGACAATGTACTGCAGCCTTAGGTGCCGGAACACTGTCCAAAATGCACTGCCTTGTTCGGTTTCCAAGAATGAAATGCCATCCTCAAACTCTGCAATGTCATAATGAACCAGAATGAGTTCAGTGAATATATTTGACACACTACATGGAGCCCCCAGTGGCGCAGCAGGTTAAACTGCTGAGATGCTGAAGTTGCTAACCAAAAGGTTGCCAGTTTGAGTCTGGGGAGTGGGGTGAACTCCTGCTGTTAAGCCCAGCTCCTGCCAACTTACAACAACAAAACTTTATTTATATACCGCTCTAGCTCCCCGAGGGGACTGAGAGCAGTTTCCAAGTAACATCATCAATACATACAGAGTAAACAACATAAACATAAAATTAACAAAACAATACAAGCATAAAAAATCACAATAGCACATATATATTTAAAATAATCCTGCCTTTTCAAAGCAATTTAAAAAGGCGGGGCCGAGGCTAGTGCAATTTCTAGAGGGCCCGAAAAATTAGGTGAAATGCTATAGCAGGCAACAAGAGTAATAGGTATAGTCTATGGCTATAATAAAAATCTACAGAGACACTCGCAGGTATAGTCTATCATGGGGTGTCTGCGCCCTACACCACTGGAGAAATTACACTGTTTAGCCGGTATTGCATCACCTGACATCTGCTGGGAAGTAGCAGCCAATAGTGAAAGGACCAAGGCAGTGACATCTCCAGCTCATCCCGTTTGAGTATCAGCCAGCACGTCAACGACTTAAATCAAGAAATAGTTTTCCAAGATCTACAGAGACACTCGCTAGAACATCTCAGCAAGCGAGAGTCCAAAAGTGGCAGGCTCAAACCCAGCACCTCAATCAATGGTTGATACCAAATGAGAGACTCCCCCCTGGGCACACAGAAGACTGGGTGACTTGGAAGGCGCTGAACAGACTGTGCTCTGGCACCACAAGATGCAGAGCCAACCTTAAGAAATGGGGCTACAAAGTGGAATCCTCGACATGCGAGTGTGGAGAAGAGCAAACCACTGACCACCTGCTGCAATGCAAAGTGAGCCCTGCCACATGCACAATGGAGGACCTTCTTGCAGCAACACCAGAAGCACTCCAAGTGGCCAGATACTGGTCAAAGAACATTTAATTAACTACCAAGCTTGCAAACTTTGTGTTTTGTTTTTTTATGTGTTAAAAATGCAATACAAATGTTTGGTTTGCTCCTGACACGATAAATAGTTATGGCTGTTCATTTCCTGGGCCTAATAGGAGGAAGTGACCTGGATAAGTCGTAGAAAAAGATACGGCCATATTCAACAATATCTGGGGCTGAGTTAGAACTAATCGTTCTCAAAGGCTTGTTTAAACCACCAGGTCTTTGAGTTCTTATGAAAGGAGGGGAGGGATGGGACCTGTCTTATTTCTCTAGGAAGGGCATTCCAGAGGCGGGGAACCACCACCGAGAAGGCCCTTTCTCTCATCCCCACCAACTGTCCTTGTGACAGTGGTGGGAGCAAGAGGAGGGTCTCCCCGGAAGATCTTAAAGTTCACGCTGGTTCATAGAGGGAGATGCAATCGCGAAGATAGATGGGGCCCAAACCAAGCACTTCGAAAACATGCAAACACGGTGGGAAAGCAACGGTGCTCCATGCAGTCATGTCAGCCACATGACCTTGGAGGTGCTTATGGACAACGCTGGCTCTTCAGCCTAGAAATGGAGATGAGCACCAACCCCCAGAATCGGGCACAACTAGACTTAATGTCAGGGCAAACCTCTTATGGTTCTGGATGTCAGAACCATAAGTCCTTTTGAACCCTAAGTGTTTTTTGGGTGTTTTTTTTTTTTTGCACTGAGAAATTGAGAGACATGGATGATTAAACAGCAGGAACTGTCAGGAACTACCAGTCTCTTTTAATGTCATTAGGTTCCAATTTGGCTATGTAAATATTCAGGCTCTTGGCTACTCAAAGACAAACTAATGAGAAGCAGAAACCAAAACAGAGAAGCACAAAGTGATGTATTACGTGATGGGAAAGCTTCTTTATACATATGGAGCAGCCTGCTAATAAAGCATGCAAAGAACAGGGGGAACGTGAGATTTTCCAACGGAATAAATACCTTTTCTGCGCTTAGAAAACCAAGCATCTGCTTCACTTAGGAGTTGTTTTAGTGATCCATTCCAAGAAGGCACCAGCTGAAGGAACATCCACTAGTTTGAAACAAGAAAGCTGTGAGCTTAACGTATCTATCAGAGAAACTGAGTAAGACAAACACAAATGTGCAGTTTTTACTAGTAAGGACCATAAAGTGATGACTATACTGGCAAATTCTGGGGCAGACAGGCATTATAGGAATTGACTACTAGATTAGATTTGGTCTGCATCAATAGTTTGGGGCTCTCGCGTTAGTACCTTCTTGAGTGCAGTGTAGACATCCATCTCCACTTGCATGACAAATAGGTTAGAGGAACTGATCAGCTGTCTCATGAGGCTTATGCTGGAACCCAAGAAAATATGGCATGAGAAAAGAACCACTGGAAGGTGTATTCTGTTACACTAAACATTATTCTCATACAATTTTTTTACTTCCCATGTTTGTGCTTTTTCTATCTCGGGAAAATTGTTCCTTGTGCCGCTCCTAATATATATTTTACAATATCTGCCCATTCTTTATTCCCACTTCCATTTTCTGAGTGAAAAATTGTTGTTTTTAAAAAATTCAGCTCTAATTTTTGCCCAAATATTTCCTCCATCTCACCCTTTATTTTTTATAAGTATTTTGTACCTCGTCACAGTCCCACCACATACATAAAAGGGTTCCTCACCACATTTATGCCAACATTGTTTGGATGTGCTTTTTGTAAGATGACCTAATTGGTGTGGAGTTCATAGAATCATAGAGTTGGAAGAGACTTCATGGGCCATCTAGTCCAGCCCCCTGCCAAGAAGCAGGAATATTGCATTGAAAGCACCCCTGACAGATGGCCATACAGCCTCTGTTTAAAAGCCTCCAAAGAAGTTCTTCCTAATGTTCATATCTCCTCTCAGCCTTCTCTTCTTCAGGCTAAACATGCCCAGCTCTTTAAGCCGCTCCTCATAGGGCTTGTTCTCCAGACCCTTGATCATTTTAGTCGCCCTCCTCTGGACACATTCCAGCTTGTCAATTTCTCTCTTGAATTGTGGTGCCCAGAATTGGACACAATATTCCAGGTGTGGTCTAACCAAAGCGGAATAGAGGGGTAGCATTACTTCCCTAGATCTAGACACTATGCTCCTATTGATGCAGGTCAAAATCCCATTGGCCTGCATCAATAGGAGAATACTATTTTGTCAATATTTGCCACTGTGTTTCCTTAATAGTTAAGTACTTATTTTTTTAATTGAATTTATCCAGTTCAATGTCCTTCTCATTACTGTACAATTCTTCTTTCCATACTTCAATCAGTATGTTTCAAGTAATATTGTTTTTTTTTTACAATTTTCCTACATATAAAGTCACATTCCTTTCTCTTTCTCTATTTTTCATTTTAAGATTTGGTCTTGATCTGTTTCTGGGCATTCCTTTCTCTTCCAATCAAGATTTAGTATTTTGTTGTTTCTTCGTTCAGTCGCTTCCGACTCTTTGTGGCCACCCGAACCAGCTCAGGCCAGAGCTTCCTGTGGGTCGTGGCCACTCCCAGATCCTTCAAAGTCAAACCAGCCCCTTCAAGGATCCCATCTATCCATCTTGCCCTTGGTTGGCACCTCTTCCTTTTTCCTCCCATTTTCCCCAGCATAATTGTCTTTCTCCAAGGTTTCCTGTCTTCTCATTATGTGGCCAAATCACTTTATCTTTGCCTCTCATATCCTTCCTCCAGTGAGCAGCCAGGCTTTATTTCCTGGAGGATGGACTGGTTGGATCTTCTCGCAGTCCAAGCCATTCTCTGAATTTTCCTCCAGCACCACATTTTAAAAGTGTCTCTCTTCATTCACCCAGCCTTCTTTATGGTCCAGCTCTTGCATCCAGAGGTTACCACAGGGAATACCATTGCTTTAACTATGTGGACCTTCGTTGCCAGTGTGATGTCTCTACTCTTCACTATTTTGTCAAGATTGGTCATTGCTCTCCTCCCAAGAAGTAAGCGTCTCCTGATTTCCTGGCTGCACTCTGCGTCTGCACTCATCTTTGCATCTAGCAATAAACCCTGTCACTGCCTCCACGTTTTCTCCCTCGATTTGTCAGTTCTTAATCAGTCTGGTTGCCATCATATGGGGTTTTTTGATGTTGAACTGCACCCCAGCTTTTGCCCTTTCTTCTTTCACCTCGGTCATAAGGCTCAACTCCTCCTCACTTTCAGTCATCAAAGTGGTATCATCTGCATATCTAAGGTTGTTAATGTTTCTTCCAGCATTTTTTACCCCCACCTTGCATTCGTCATGCCCCGCACGTCACATGATGTGTTCTGCATACAAGTTGAATAGGTTGGGTGACAGTAGACAACCCTGCCGTACGCCTTTCCCAATCTTGAACCAGTCTGTTGTTCCGTGGTCAGTTCTTACAGTTGCTACTTGGTCATTACACAGATTCCTCAGGAGACAGACAAGGTGGCTTGATCTCCCCATACATAGCACCAACAACTTGCCACAATTTATTATGATCCACACAGACCAAAGGCTTTAGAATAGTCAATAAAACAGAAATAGATGTTTTTTCCTGAAATTTCCTTCCAGATATTGGCAATTTGGTCTTTTGTTCCTTTGCCTTTTCTAAACCCAGCTTGTATATCTGGCAACTCTCGCTCCATGTCTTGCTGGAGTCTACCTGGCAGGATCTTGAGGATTTAGCATAGCCCCATAGAAATTAAAGCTGTGTCACTGAATAGTCATATTTAGCTCCAATGATTACAAAAGAATCTCTCTAATCATGTATACACCTAGTTATCCAACACAGAGTCACTCCCAGAGAACCAAAATCTCCGTACCTGAGTTCTTTGAAGAGTTCTATGCTTTGGTGGGTCATCAGGTTGTTCAAAAGCCATTCCAGACACCTAGGTTCAAAATAAATCATTATTTTCAAAGGGCACAGAAAAAAAATCTGCCGAAGATCAACTTTGCAGATCTGTCCTTGAACCAATATTTTCCAAAATGGTACAGTCATGCAAAAGTATTATGTCTAGTAAAGAACCATGCCATTTGCTCCCTCACCACCAGAGTAATTACATTATTATTGCCCACTTTTTCTCTCTAAAAAAAGACATGCAAAGCAGCTGACAGTAAAACCAACGGGAGACAATTTAAAAATCAAAAACATACAAACATTAAAATAGAATAAAATATTATCAGTATTAAAAACAAACAGTTAAAACCCTTAAGCAAGAGACCATCGGGGCAAAACATTTTCAAGACACCCAGGCTCTTCTCCTTACATATAGTTTGTTGTTGTGCATATGCTATATGGGGATACTGACCGTTTCTTCAAGGACTCTAATCCATATGTCCCTGCAGAATTATAATAACTGCAGACAGTTTTCGAATTGATGGTTTCCTTCATGGTCTCTCCACACTGCTGCATTAAGCCGTCCTGTCAATACAAAGGCATACAGAACACATCAGAACAGAACAAAATGCTAGCTATAATTTGCTGTTCATGTTGATCTCCAGTGGAACCACTTGTTACCTACATAGTTTCTACTTGCCTAGAAGTGATTGGATATGTCTCCAGTCGGCAGATTAAATACCATTTATTTATGCTATGAGGAGCACCGAGAAGAGATTTGTTCTTTGAGCCATAGAACAAGAGTGGACAAACTTGCTGTTTTTGGAGTTTATAGGCCCACACAGCCATATAACCCAGAATATCAAAGCAGACAATCCCACAATATCTGCTTTGAACTGGGGGCCCTTCCACACAGGCCCTATATCCCAGGATCCGATCCCAGGTTTTCTGCTTTTAATTTGATTATATGAGAACACACTGCCAGACAATCTGGGAAAAACAGAAAACCTGAGATCAGAACTATGGAAAACACAACAAACACCTACCATAGAAAGATGGATTTTAAAAGTAATGGATATCATGAATATGGATCTACTAACACAAAGACTAGAGAAAAGATAAATACATATGTACATACACATACACATACACACACACACATGATTTAAAAGAAATATAAAATCTAAATTAATTTTTTTTTAAAATATATAAATATAAATAAAACAGCAAACTAAACAAAAGAAGACTCCCCGGCTGGAAGAGACCTGAAAGTACAACTATATTCTTCGGCTTTTTTTCTCTTCTTTTATTTTTTCTTATTTTTCTCCCCCCCCCACCTTTTTTTTCTCTCTCTCTCCTTTCTTCCCCCTTTTTTCTCTTTCCCTCTTCTCTCACTTTCCTACTTTCCCAATTACATTGTTCACCTACTTTCCATGTAAACGAATACCCTATGCCATTCTTTTTTCCTATCTTTTTCCTTTTTTTGGAATCGTTTCTGGAATCTTTTATTCTCAATAAAAATAATTTTAAAAAAAGAAAACCTGGGATCAGATCCTGGGATATAGGGCCTGTCTGGAAGCGCCGTAAGTTATACTAGTTCATATTGCCATATACTCCAGTTCAAAGCACAAAATGTGGGGTTTTATTCAGCTGTGTGGAAGGGCCCCCCGATTATCTGGTAGTGCAGACTCATATCATCCAGTTTAAAGAAGAAAAACTGGGATTGGATTCTGGGATAAAGGGCCTGTGTGGAAGGGCCCTCAATCCCCCCTTCTCAATTCACAAACTGAATGGGCTTTCGTTAAAGATGGGTTGTTGTGCCCACTTACCAACTGCAGCATGCTGGCCGCAGCCAGGAGAGCAATGACTCGGCTTGGATTGATCAGAACTTCATCTCGATAAAGTGAACCAAATGCCACCTGCAAAGCTAAAAAAGAAACGACCCATCAGGGCTGCAAAAGTACAGGGAGATAAGCTTTTTAGAGAGTCCACGAGTTTTTATAAGTTAGTGTGTCCTACTCAAATTAATGGGTTTCTTTTACATATGATGAAGCCTGCATCTAACCTAATGAGTGACACAACATTTTTAAAAATGATCTCGTTACCGCTTTCATCACAAGTACGTATGACGGAGATGAGAGACAGAGCCTTCTCGGCAGTGGCCCCTTGGTTGTGGAACGCCCTCCCTATAGATATTAGATCAGCCACCTCCCTTTTAACATTCCAGAAAAAAGTCAAGTCATGGCTTTTTGAACAAGCATTTCCAAATGCAGAGTAATTGACATAGGAAAATGGAACGACGACAATGAGACCGGGCGTTTTTAACAAGGTAACACTGTGAATTTATATTTTATTGATATGTTTAATTTTTATTATATGTTATATTTTTAATTGTATTTATGATATTGTAAGCATTGAATTTTACCCTGTTAACCGCCTTGAGTCGCCTATGGGCTGAGAATGGCGGTATACAAATACAGCAAATAAATATTTATTTTTTATTGATTTATTTACAGTATTTATATACTGCTTTTCTCACCCCTAGGGGGACTCAAAGCGGTTTACACATAGATATTGGCAAAAATTCAATTCCTTACAACTACAATAGGAAAACCACACTATAAACAAAAAACATATTAAAAACAGTGTTGTTGTTGTTCATTCGTTCAGTCGTCTCCGACTCTTCGTGACCTCATGGACCAGCCCACGCCAGAGCTCCCTGTGGGCCGTTACCACCCCCAGCTCCCTCAAGGTCAGTCCAGTCACTTCAAGGATGCCATCCATCCATCTTGCCCTTGGTCGGCCCCTCTTCCTTTTGCCTTCCACTTTCCCCAGCATAATTGTCTTCTCTAGGGTTTCCTGTCTCCTCATGATGTGGCCAAAGTACTTCAACTTTGTCTCTAGTATCTTTCCCTCCAGTGAGCAGTCGGGCTTTATTTCCTGGAGGATGGACTGGTTGGATCTTCTCGCAGTCCAAGGCACTCTCAGCACTTTCCTCCAACACCACAGTTCAAAAGCAACGATCTTCCTTCGCTCAGCCTTCCCTAAGGTCCAGCTCTCACATCCGTAGGTGACTACAGGGAATACCATGGCTTTGACTAGGCGGATTTTTGTTGCCAATGTGATGTCTCTACTCTTCACTATTTTATCAAGATTGGTCATTGCTCTCCTCCCAAGAAGTAAGCGTTTCCTGATTTCCTGGCTGCAGTCTGCGTCTGCAGTAATCTTTGCACCTAGAAATACAAAGTCTGTCACGGCCTCCACGTTTTCTCCCTCTATTTCCAGTTGTCAATCATTCTTGTTGCCATAATCTTGGTTTTTTTGACGTTTAGCTGCAACCCGGCTTTTGCGTTTTCTTCTTTCACCTTGATTAGAAGGCTCCTCAGCTCCTCCTCGCTTTCGGCCATCAG
>NW_026847882.1:21092050-21158512 GCF_025583915.1 Anolis sagrei ordinatus | reverse complement strand
AAGATTGAGAGCCCAGAGCTTCCCTCCGCAGTGGGCCCTGCTTTTGGTTGTGGGAAAGCGCCCGCCCTATAGAAATTTAGATCACCACCCTTCCTTTTTAAAACATTCCCAGAATAAAGTACAGCGACATAGGCGTTTTTTTTGAACACAGCATTTTTCCCCCCCCCCCCCCCCCCCCCAATGGCAATGAGCATGTGTAGATCGCTGGAGCACGACGACAATGAGACGCCAGCTGCGCCCGTTGTTTATTTTTTTTTTAACAGAAAAAAATGTGAATTTTTCTATTTTTTTTTAAAATTTTTACTTTTTTTTTTAAAATTTTTTTATTGATTTATACTTTTTAATGTTTTTAATTGTATTTTATGATATTGGGGCATTGAAGTCATTGAATTTTACCCTGTTAACCGCCTTGAGTCGCCTATGGGCTGAGAATGGCGGTATACAAATACAGCAAATAAATATTTATTATTTATTTATTTATTTACAGCATTTATATACCGCTTTTCTCACCCCGAGGGGGACTCAAAGCGGTTTACACATAGATAATGGCAAAAATTCAATGCCTTACAACTACAACAGTAAAACCACACTTTAAACATAAATCATATTAAAAACAGTACATCATCAAATATCAAAACAGTTATTAAAACCATAAAACAATCTCATCAGTCGAGTCACCGTTCCAGTCCTTGTCCCACTAAAAGCTGCATACATCTATTGTCCGAAGGCCTGGTCCCAGAACCATGATTTTAATTTTTTTCTAAAGGTCAGGAGTGAGGGAGCAGATCTTACCTCCTTTGGGAGTGTGTTCCATAGGCAGGGGGCCACAGCCGAGAAGGCCCTGCTCCTTCTTCCCGCCAGCCGCATTTGCGCTGTTGACAGGAGCGAAGTGGGACGTAGGGGCAGATGCGTTCAGACAAGTAAGATCTTAAATTGCGAGGTGGGACGTAGGGGCAGATGCGTTCGGACAGGTACGTTGGGACCGAACCGTATAGAGCTTTATAGGTCAAAACCAGCACTTTGAATTGGGCTTGGAGATGGACTGTCAGCCAATGGAACTGGCATAACAGGGGGGTAATAAATAAATAGAAAGCAGGACAAAACAGTCTTGCTTACCTTCTATATCAATATTCTGATCAGGAATTTCCAATTCTATCGTACTCATGCCTGATTCCTTCCAAGAACCACTGAACATACTGGAGAAATAGCCAGACTACAGAAAGGAGGAACATGCCTTTAATTCAAAGTTCTTTAAAAACATAAACACAATGAAACTCTACAGCAAATGTTCATAATTATAATGCCACTAATAATAATAATACAATGTTATAATTATATATTTATATTACATGTACTATTAATAATAATTTAATATATTGTATATAAATATATCTTGTAAGCCGCTCTGAGTCCCCTTCAGGATGAGAAGGGCAGAATATAAATGTTGTAAATAAATAAATAAATTACGCCATATTTCCATTTTGGGAAACACAACGCTAGATTTCTTTGCTCAGACATGGAAGACACTGAAAGCACGAATTCTTCCCACCTTTGAACTAATAAATATGCTTATGAACATAGTTAAAAACAGCTGGAGGGGGAAGCATTGTGTGCTCTTCTCTTACCTGAAATAAGTATATCTTGTGCAAGTTCCATTCTTCTCCCAGAGCGCAAATCTTAATATCGCTGTTTTCGCCATTCAAAAATAGAGTCTGATAAACATACTTTGAGGTGCTCTTTAGCTTTTTCCTGCATTAAAGAAGAAATTGAAATGTTGGAATCCAGCAAATAATATTGAACATAAAACTTTGAGAACTTAGTAGACAGACAACTCTTCTGTGCAAACTAGCCTCTCAAGTGTTTTAAGAACCCTTTCCTCATCTTTTGAATCAACAGTTCTAAGACTAGTTTTCATATTAAACTAAGAGAAGAAACCCAGAGAGGTGGTGTAGTGGCTTGAGTGTGGAACAGAGGGTGCATCTATACTACAGAATTAATGCATCTAATGCATCTATACTACAGAATCGACTCCATTTGAATTGCTACAGCTCAGTGGCACTTCTGGGAGTTTTTCAAGGTCTTGTGCCTTATAACTACAACTCCCAGGATCCCATAGCACTAGACTACACCAATTAAAGAGGTATGATAGAGTTGGAAAGATGTCAAGGACCATCCAGTCCAACGCCTGCCCTGACGGATGGCCATTCAGCCTCTGTTTCAAAGCCTCCACTGGACTCTGAGGCAGAGTCCCACAGTTCAACTGCTCTTCTTATGATCAGGATGTTCTTCCTAATGTTCAGAATCTCTTTTCCTGTCATTTGGAGCCATGGCCCCACTGAGGCCTAATCTCCAGGGCAGAAGGAAACAGCCTTTCCGATATTGATACATAGCTCTCGTGTCTCCTCTCAATCTTCTCTTCTGGAGACTAAACAGACCCACCACAATTGAAGTATAGTACAATCACTGCAGCACATAATATAGATGAATACATGACATAAGTGTCATGTTTCTAAGCAGTGTCAGGTTTTGAGGAGGAGGCCGGATGGCAGTCTGTTGGGAGTACTTTGATGGTGTCTTCCTCCATGGCAGAATGGGGCTGGATTGGTTGGCTCTTGGGGTCTCTTCTAACTCTAGGATCCAATAATAATAATAATAACAACAATAATAAATGATGACGTAGTCTCCTTTGCTTGAGGTTTTGAAACAAAGGCTGGATGGCCATCTGTCTGGGAGAGCTTGGATGGGGTTTTATGGCAGAATGAAGGAGGTGGACTGGGTGGCCTTTAGAGTTGCCTCCCAACTTTATTATTATTGTGAAGCAGAGACTGGATAGCCATCTGTCAGGAAGGCTTTGGTGGTGCCTTCCTTCCTGGCAGAAGGGGGCTGGACTGGGTGGCCATCTGAGTCCCTTCTAACTCTAGGATTCTATTATTATGAAGCACAAGCTGGATGGCCATCTGTCAGGAAGGCTTTGGTGGTGGTGCTTCCTAGCAGAATGGGGTTGGACTATGTGTCTTTTGGGGTTCCCTTCCAACTCTGGGATTCTATTATTATTATTATTATTAAGCTGAGGATGGGTGGTCATCTGTCAGGAGGGCTTGGATGGTGTCTTCCTTGATGGCTGAATGGGGTTGGATTGGGTAGCCATTGGGGATCTCTTCTAACTCTAGGATTCTATTATTATTATTGTTGTTGTTGCTGTTGTGAAGCAGAGGGTGTGTGGCCATTTGTGGGGAGGGCTTTGGTGGTGCCTTCATTTATGTCAGAAGGGACTGGACTGAGTGGCCACTGGAGTCCCTTCCAAATCTAGGATTCTATTATTATTATTGTGAAGCAGAAGCTGGGTGGCCATCTGTGGGGAGGGCTTTAGTGATGCCTTCCTTTATGTCAGAAGGGGAGTGGACGGGGTGGCCCTTGAGGTTCCCTTCTCCGACCTCCTGGGGGTGTTGAGGAGCCTCTCTTGGCTGCAGCTGCTCTCCTCGTCCTCCTGTATTGTTCTATTGATTCTACTATTATTATTACGAAGTAGAGGTTGAAAGGGAAGGCTGTGGTGGTGCTTATCTTCCTAACAGAATGGGGTTGGACTGCGTGTCCTTTGGGGTTCCTTTCCAACTCTGGGATCTATTATTATTAAGCTGAGGCTGGGTAGCCATCTGTCAGGAGGGCTTAGATGGTGTCTTTCTCCATGGCAGAAAGGGGTTGGATCGGGTAGCCATTGGGGATCCCTTCCAACTCTAGGATTCTATTATTATTGTTGTTGTTGTGAAGCAGAGGGTGTGTGGTCATCTGTGGGGAGGGCTTTGGTGGTGCCTTCCTTTATGTCAGAAGGGACTGGACTGAGTGGCCACTGGAGTCCCTTCCAAATCTAGGATTCTATTATTATTATTATTATTATTATTATTGTGAAGCAGAAGCAGAGTGGTCATCTGTGGGGAGGGCTTTGGTGGTGTCAGAAGGGGGTGGCCCTTGGGGTTCCTTCTCCGACCTCCTGGGGGTATTGAGGAGCCTCTCCTGGCTGCTGCGGCTGCTCTCCTCGTCGTCCTCGTCCTCTTCCCCGTCCTCGTCGCTGTCTGCGGCGCGCTCCCTCCGCCGGCCCCGCTTCCGCTTGCCCACCCCACTCCGCCTGGGCGCCCCCTCCGCTCGCCCGCCCTCAGCGGGGCCCCCTCCTGCCGCCGAGGCCCCCCGGCCGCTCCAGAGGCGGCTCCCCACCAAGCCCATGCCCTCCCGGCGCCGCCGCCTCCGCGTCTCTTCTCTTCATCGGGCCTTCAACGGCTCCCAACGGTCCCCACCGCCGTCATCTTGCGCAGCCATGACAGTTGAGGCAGTCAGGCGAGCATGCGCACTGAGCGATGGGTCCCTTTCGCGTCATAGTAGTGCGAAGGGAAAGAAAACGGCTCTTCTAATTTGCGCATGCGCCCTTCGGGAAAAAAAAGCATGGCGCTCAAACCGCTCTTCTAATGTGCGCATGCGCCCTCCAGATAAAAACAGAACTCAAACCGCTCTTCTAATTTGCGCATGTGTGGTTCCTTCCACCTCAGAGCGCATGCGCCCTCCGGAAGAAAGCACAATGCTAAATGTGTCCAGAGGAGGGCGACTCAAATGATCAAGGGTCTGGAGAACAAGCCCTATGAGGAGCGGCTTGAGGACCTGGGCATGTTTAGCCTGAAGAAGAGAAGGCTGAGAGGAGATATGATAGCCATGTATAAATATGTGAGAGGAAGCCACATGGAGGAGGGAGCAAGCTTGTTTTCTGCTTCCCTGGAGACTAGGACGCGGAACAATGGCTTCAAACTACAAGAGAGGAGATTCCATCTGAACATGAGGAAGAACTTCCTGACTGTGAGAGCCGTTCAGCAGTGGAACTCTCTGCCCCGGAGTGTGGTGGAGGCTCCTTCCTTGGAAGCTTTTAAACAGAGGCTGGATGGCCATCTGTCAGGGGTGATTTGAATGCAATATTCCTGCTTCTTGGCAGAATGGGGTTGGACTGGATGGCCCATGAGGTTTCTTCTAACTCTTTGATTCTATGATTCTGTAAGTCAGTTTCTAATTTGCGCATGCGTAGTTCCGCCCATCTCGAAGAGCATCCCTCCTCCTGATAAAAAAGCATAAAACACAACTCTTCTAATTTGCGCATGCGTGGTTCCGTCCACCTCAGAGCGCATGCGTCCTCTGAGCACAAGGCTTGAAACGCAATTTCTAATTTGCGCATGCGTAGTTCCGCCCATCTCGAAGAGCATCCACCCTCCTGATAAAAAGCATAAAACACAGCTCTTCTACTTTACGCATGCGTAGTTCCTTCCACCTCAGAGCGCATGCGTCCTTTGAGCACAAGGCTTGAAACTCAGTTTCTAATTTGCGCATGCGTAGATCCGCCCATCTCGAAGAGCATCCACCCTCCTGATAAAAAAGCATAAAACACAGCTCTTCTAATTTGCGCGTGCGTGGTTCCTTCCACCTCAGAGCGCATGCGTCCTCTGAGCACAAGGCTTGAAACTCAGGTTCTAATTTGCGCATGCGTAGTTCCGTCCATCTCGAAGAGCATCCACCCTCCTAATAAAAAAGCATAGAAGAACACAGCTCTTCCAATTTGCGCATGCGTGGTTCCTTCCACCTCAAAGCGCATGCGTCCTCTAAGGACAAGGCTTGAAACTCTATTTCTAATTTACGCATGCGTAGTTCCGCCCATCTCGAAGAGCATCCATCCTCCTGAGAAAAAAGCATAAAACACAGCTCTTCTAATTTGCGCATGCGTGGTTCCTTCCACCCCAGAGCACATGCGTCCTCTGAAAAGCACAAGGTTTGAAACTCAGCTTCTAATGTGCGCATGCGCATTTCCTTCCCTCTCGGGACGCATGCGCATTCTGAAAAAGTTGCTACGCTGGGGAGGAAAGCCTGAACATATAACACTCTTCTCCAAAATTGGGACATACGTCACTTCCGCTTTCGGCCGGAAACAGGAAGTGAGTTCTTCCCCCACGCGTGGAAGGCTCAACGTGAGCGGCGATGGCGAAGGAGGGCGGAGGAGGGCACCGAGCGGGGCTGTTGAAGCAGCAGAACAAGCCGCACAAGGGAGGGAAGCACCGCGGGAACAACGCCCAGAGGCAGGCCGGTGAGGACGTGATAGGCCGGTCAAAAGGGGGTGGACCGTATGCAAATATATGCAAAATAGACACGTGTTTGTGTATTTCCCCATCAATAAATATTCCTCACGGAGCAAATCCATAGATATAATTGGTGTGTCATTATTAGGCCAAAGGGAGGCGTATGCAAATGTATGGTTATCTCATGGTAATTTATGCTTGTCATGTTAATGTTTTTCATGTTATGCTAGTGTCATGTTGATGCTAGTCAAGTTCATATATTCTAGTGTCATGGTAATTTATGCCAGTCATTTTAACTTCTGCTATTTCCATGTCAATTTATGCTATTTATTTATTTATTTATTTGTCGTGTCAGGGCAACCAGTCAATTGTATTACATTTCTACCAGAACAACAACAACAATAATAATAAACCTTTATTTGTACCCCACTACCATCTCCCGAAGAACTCAGTGCGGCTTACAAGAGGCCGAGCCCAAATACAGTAATAAAACAATAACAACAAACAAACAAACAAACAGACAAAACACAGAATTTGCAAGCTTGGTAGTTGATTAAAATGTCCTTTGACCAGTATCTGGCCACTTGGAGTGCCTCTGGTGTTGCCACAAGAAGGTCTTCCATTGTGCATGTGGCAGGGCTCAGGTTGCATTGCAGCAGGTGGTCAGTGGTTTGCTCTTCTCCACACTCGCATGTCATGGATTCCACTTTGTAGCCCCATTTCTTAAGATTGGCTCTGCATCTCGTGGTGCCAGAGTGCAGTCTGTTCAGCGCCTTCCAAGTCGCCCAGTCTTCTGTGTGCCCAGGGGGGAGTCTCTCATCTGGTATCACCCATGGATTGAGGTGCTGGGTTTGGGCCTGCCACTTTTGGACTCTCGCTTGCTGGGGTGTTCCAGCGAGTGTCTCTGTAGATCTAAGAAAACTATGTCTTGATTTAAGTCATTGACGTGCTGGCTGATACCCAAACAAGGGATGAACAGGAGATGTCTCTGCCTTGGTCCTTTCACTATTGGCTGCAACTTCCCGGCGGATGTCAGGTCTTCTGATGGTCTTTGGTGACCCCTCTAACACCCCCTTATGACCCCCACTCTAGATGAAAGGCTATCCTCCCTCCATCACAACCACTATTATTGTGGAGTTAGAGAGAAAGAAGAAGAGGCAGACAAAGTCCCACTATACCTAGGCCTAGAAATAGACAAAAGATTGTATATTCATCCCATGATCTCTGGAGACCAAAAGCCAAATCCCTGCTCAGCCATGGAAACCTACCAGATGACCCTTGGAGACAAGCAAAACAAAGCCAAGCCCTCTCTGAACAAATCTTGCCAAGAAAATCCCCTGATAGGATTGCCTTGAGGTCAATGTAAATTGGAAATGAAGATACGTAGTAACAAGGACAATCCAAAGAAATGGTTTCACAAACAATAAATAATATTTCTTAGCAGCTATGCTCTTAAAAAAAAGAGGAAGAGTGAATAGTATATTTGGTACCAACATATTACTGGTTCCATAATTAGCTCTCTGCCAGAGATTTTGCTAAATATAGTAGACACTCAACACTATTCTCTAGCTGTCCAAATATAATTAATAAGTATAGGTGCAATTAGATGGTGGTAACCCTAATAATCTAGATCAATGGCTGGCAAATCCTTAATGAAGTGTTAAATTGGGTCTGTCGCCCTACAGCAAAAGTCCCCCGAAAGGCTGTTTCGGTGATGGATTCTGTGTCTCTCCTGCCCCGGATTGGGATATGATTCCTCAAAGAGATGGATGAGGCTGGGGCACGGACAGCCACAAGGCAGGGGGCGGAGTGGCCCATTTGGGGTGAGAGGAAATGCCTCTTCACAACAATGTGCAAAGAAAGCAAAGAGTGTTAGGACAAGAGGCTCCCGCTGTCCAGAACTATCCGGTGCCAAATAGCAATGTGAGAGAAATTGGCTTTTTTTTTTTTTTACAAAAAGGTTTTTGCCCAAATTTTGCAGAAACATACCTAATTTGTGGCAGAAAATCTCTACATTTTGGGACTTGCAACATATGCCATGATAAGAGAAAGGAAAGGATTTTTTTATCAACAGGCAAATACAATGCTTTGCAGTCAAGTTAGCATGAATACAATTGAGCTACACTTTATGTGTCAAAGATTTATTTATTACTAGCCATCCCCTGCCACGCATTGCTGTGGCCCAGTCTGTTTATATGTGTTTTGTGTGTGTTTATATGTGTGTTTGTGTATATATGTGTGTGTGTGGGGTGTGTGTGTGTATATTTGTTTATTTGTGTGTTTATATGTGTACATGTATATTGTATATATGTGTGTGCTTGTCTACATGCATATTTGTGGGTATATGTGTGTATTATGTATGTGTAGAGCCCCAGGTGGCGCAGTCGGTTAAACCCCTGTGCCGGCAGGACTGAAGACCGACAGGTCGCAGGTTTGAATCCGGGGAGAGGCGGATGAGCTCCCTCTATCAGCTCCAGCTCCTCATGCAGGGACATGAGAGAAGCTCCCACAAGGATGATAAAAACATCAAATCATCTGGGCATCCCCTGGGCAACGTCCTTGCAGACGGCCAATTCTCTCACACCAGAAGCGACTTGCAGTTTCTCAAGTAGCTCCTGACACGACAAAAAAATTGTATGTGTATATGTCTATGCATGTGTACGTATGTATATATGTGTGTATATATTTGTGTATTTATGTGTTTATATGTGTACATACATATTATGTATGTGTGTGCTTGTCTACATGCATATTTGTGTGTATATGTGTGTATTATGTATGTGTATATGTATATGTCTGTGCATGTGTACATATGTATATGTGTGTATATATTTATGTATTTGTGTGTTTATATATGTACATGCATATTGTGTATATGTGTGTGCTTATCTGTATGCATATTTGTGTGTATATGTGTGTATGTAAGTGTATATGTATATGTGTGTGCATGTGTCTATGTATATATGTATGTGTGCATATGTATATGTATATGTATGTGTGTGTATATTTGTGTGTGTGTTTGTGCATATATATACGTGTGTGTGTATGAATGTGTGCATGTGTATATGTATATGAGTGTATGTGTATATGTATATATTGTGTATTTTGAGGGTTTTTAAGTCTGTTCTGCTGGAGTTGTGTGTGTTTAGGGGTGATAGACACTCGTTGGACTGTTAGGTGTGTTGTGTCTAAATTCGGTGTCAATTTGCCCAGTGGTTTTTGAGTTATGTTAATTCCACAAACGAACATTACATTTTTATTTATACAGATTATTTATTTATAACATATATTCTTCCCTTCTCACCCAAAGGGGACTCAGGGCCAAAATATAAATGGCAAAGATTCAATGCTGGGACATAAAATAAACTATAAACATACATAAACACTAACATCAGTTATCTCAACTTTTAAACCCACTGTTTAAAACTATCTCTAATCAACCACATCAAATCCAGTCAGCAGGGTAAGGTTTCCTATTGCTGCCTTAGTGCACTGTCCCAAAGTCTTGATCCCACAGTCATGTTTTTACCATCTTTCTGAAGCGGAGAAGGGAGGGGGCTGATCTAATCTCATGCCATAGATGAGGGGCAATCACTAAGAAGGCCCCCTCTCTCTCGTCCCTACCCGTCATGCCTGGGGAGTGGCGGGACGGACAGCAGAGCCTCCTTGAAAAATCTTAATCTCCACATCACAGTGGTTCATAGAGGGATTTGCGTTTGGACAGGTATATTGGGCTAGGGCCATTTAGGGCTTTATAGGCCAAAGCCAGCCCTTTGAATTGTGCTCGGTAGCAAACTGGCAACCAGTGGAGTGAACGTAACATGGGAGTTGTGTGCTTCCTGTATGCCGCCCCAGTTATTAACCTGGCTGCCTCTCATTGGACTATTTGAAGCCCCTGAACAGTTGCATTGCAGGTGGTCAGTGGTTTGCTCTTCTCCACACTCGCATGTCGTGGATTCCACTTTGTAGCCCCATTTCTTAAGGTTGGCTCTGCATCTCGTGGTGCCAGAGCGCAGTCTGTTCAGCGCCTTCCAAGTCGCCCAGTCTTCTGTGCCCAGGGGGGAGTCTCTCATCTGGTATCACCCACGGATTGAGGTGCTGGGTTTGAGCCTGCCACTTTTGGACTCTCGCTTGCTGAGGTGTTCCAGCGAGTGTCTCTGTAGATCTTAGAAAACTATTTCTAGATTTAAGTCGTTGAAGTGCTGGCTGATACCCAAACAGGGGATGAGCTGGAGATGTCACTGCCTTGGTCCTTTCACTATTGGCAATAGTGAAATTTATACTAATTTCATATGAATTTATGCTAGCCATGTTATGGTTTTCATGTTATGCTAGTGTCATCTTTATGCTAGTCATGTGAATTTATTCTAGTGCCATGGTAATTTATGCCAGTTATTTTAATTTATGCTACTTCCATGTCAATTTATACAAAATTCAGGTTAATTTAGGCCGATCTCATGTTCATTTAGGATTATTTCATGTGGTCATGCTTTTCTGTTTATGCTAGGGTCCTTTCTATGCGAGTCATGTTAATTTATGTTAATTTCATGTTAATTTATGCCAATTTCACATAGGTTGTCATGCAAATTTTATGGTTATGCAATTGCCCTTTCTATGTTCATGTTAATTTATGCTAATGTCATGATAATTTATATAAACCATCTATTTCATCCCAATAAAATACGTTCCTTTGTGGATAAGTTGGCTGTCACTGAGCCTGATGATGTTGATGATGTTATTAATTGTTACTAGCTCTTTCTCCATGGATTTAAAAGTGTGCCTGACTATCTTCTCTATTGGTTGCTGTAAGTATACTGGTGGAGAGAAAAAAAGCATATAAATAGACATCATCATCATCATAAGAAATGCTAATGTTTCATAAAAAGTAGAGAGGCCGTTTCAAGCTGCCTTTCTTCTTTCTCAGGCCGCATCCCTGTCAAGACCTTTAGCCAGCAGCAATGTCGCACATTGGCCAAGCTGGACCGCAAGAACCGGGCCTGGCAGCTCCGCCAGCAGCGAAAAGAGGCCGTAAGTCATTGATATTGGTGAATAAATTTGTTGCTGTGACTTTTTCAGGCTGCTTGAGCATGTTCCAGCAGCATTCTCTCCTGACGTTTCTCCTGCACCTGTGGCTAATGGCATCATCAGAGGTCCTGTTGGAACTGAAGCAAGCAACATTCACAGTGACATGGTGGTTGTCAGAGAAGTCAGCCATAGCAGAGAACTTGATGAACCAACCTGGACACACATTAACTATTTCAGAACACAGAAATGCTGGACCACTCTAACAACTGCCGTGTCGGGCTACACAAAGAAGCCAATGAAATCCACAAGAAGCATGTAGACAATTTCAACAGAAAGGAGGAAACCATGAAAATGTAGAAAATCTGGCTACTAGTATTTAAAACAACACAAGAATCAAAACAGTAAATAAGGAACACTACTTAGAAACGGCAATTCCAGATTGCAAACAACCAAGGGCCAGTGAACAACTCCCAAACAGAGGATGCCTCCATGCAACAGAAGCCAGGTTACCTCTATGCAAATACCCTCACTGATTGACTTTGAAGCCTCATGGCTACTTAGAATCATAGAATCAAAGAGTTGGAAGAGACCTCATGGGCCATCCAGTCCATCCCCCGCCAAGAAGCAGGAATGTTGCATTCAAATCACCCCTGACAGATGGCCATCCAGCCTCTGTTTAAAAACTTCCAAAGAAGGAGCCTCCACCAAGCTTGCTATTGTAACATTCACACTTGCTTCAAACAGGCAAGGGTTCTTTCTTCCACCCTGGACATTATTCCACAGGTATATATACACCCCACTTGCCTCTGCCAACAGAACCCCTGAAGATGCCATTTGCCACAGATGCAGGCCAAACACCAGAAGAGAATGCTGCTGGAACATAGCAACAACAACAACAATAATAACAATAATAGCAACAACAACTTTATTCTTATACCCTGCCACCATCTCCCTGAAGGTACTCAGGGTGGCTTACATATGGGACAAAATGCCCCTAAGACATAAATACAAAACAATCTTATTTTATTGCTTTTGTGATGTCTTATACTGTTTAATGTTTTTTATCTATTATGTTTTATGTATACTGATTTGTTGGAAATCGCCTTGAGTTGCCAATTGGCTGAGAAAGGCGGTATACAAATACAGCAAATAAATAAACAAATAAATATTAAAGCAAAAACACAAAATAAGAGCATAGTAAAATATAACATTGCCATACAGCCTGGAAAACTCACAGCAACCCAATAATCATAATCATGATGGTGATGGTGATGATCTTGTTTGCTGTGAACTCATCTTGTTGTGTTTCAAATAATAATAGTAATAATAATAATAATAATAATAATAATAATACAAGCCGAGGCATAACACTGTTGCTCAGATGTTCCATTGGAACTTGTGTCACAAATACCATCTGTTTGCGACAAAAAACTGGTGGGATTCACAAGCCTGAAAAAGTTACAGAAAATGAACACGTCAAACTACTCAAAGACTTTTGAATTCAGAGTTTTGGAGCACAATACTCCTGACCTCATGATCATGTTAAAAAACAAAGTGTGGATCGTCGATGATGCAGTCCCAGATGACAGCAGGATTGAAGAGAAACAACTGGAAAAGCTGACACGCCACAAGGAGTTAAAGATCGAATTGCGAAGACCTTGGCCTGCACTTAATCACAATCAGCGCTGACAAAATTACCATCTGCCAGCTGCAAAAGGCCACCCTACTGGGATCTGGAGTATTATTCGCCGATACATTGCATAGTCCTAGACACTTGGGAAGTGTTTGACCTGTGATCCAATACAACAACCAGCATAGTGATCTTTTTTTCTGTGGACTCATCTTGTTGTGTTTCATATAATAATAATAATAATAATAATAATAATAATAGTGATGATTGTGATGAATTTTCTAGTGGGACCATTCATAGCATTCCAAATGACTCTGGTTTCAAGCTAGCAAATGTCAGGGTTGCTGTGAGTTTTTCTACTCCAGGCCCTTGGGCTTCTTCCAGCTCGAAGCTTCCATGATTCAGTGCCTTGCTCTTTGCTCACTGCTCACAGGTGCTAGAAGAGAAGCGGAACTTGGGCCGCAAGGATGGGCCGCCACACCTGGTGGTCGTGGTGCCGCTGCATGCCAACGTTGTTGCCCAGAGCGCCTTGGATTTGTTCCAGAGTGATGGAGATTCTGTCGTGTGCCGTACCGAGGGGGGCCCACCAGGCTTCGCTTTGCTCTGCCCCCGATTCAAGCTGCGGTGGCGTTTTGTGGTGGCCAATACAGGTGAGAAGGATCCACCTTTTGCTCACCTACAGTTCTTTTTGAAGTCACTTTAATTGAATCCTTAGATTGTGACCAGAAATCTAGTTCTTCTAAGAGCAAAGAATACTGGAAATACCTGATGGGTGTCTTGTAAGAAAGAGGCAGTCTCAAGATGTGGAAAAGAAAGGTGGTCTTTTTTAGGGGATTAGTTTTAAAAATATTATTATAAATTTATTTATATATTACTTTTTCTCTCCTAAAAGACATTCAAAGCATGGATTCGAAAAAGAATGCTGCTCAAGCTGACTTCAGTTTAAGGGCATAAGCTTTGGAGACACTCTTTGTTGCACTCCAGAACAGGAATAGCCCTCTGACTTCAAAACACTACACGTTGAGTAGGAAAACAACCCTTTTCTTATTGAAGATAAGTAAAAACAGCAAGGTTAAAAAAACACTTTAAGAGAATAGGTAAATGCAATTAGGTTAGAAGATAAGCAGGAACAAAGTATTCCAAGGTAGGGTTCAGCAAAGTTCAAAAACAAAGTCCAGACTTTTCTAATAAAATCCAAAGAACCAGGGAAACCTTGATATGAAGCATGAGTATATAATCACAAGAGACAGAGAGTGAAACCACAAACAAGAAATCCTTAAACATGAATCTTCCAAGCAAGGCTTCCATAAGACAAGAGCAAGAACTTAGCAGGATTCTAAAACAACGCTTCATCTGACTATATTTCCCATACGTGGAACTTTATATCCCCTCGTTAAACCATTCCAAGCACTCAGAAATTGGTTTCGTTTTCCCTGAATGCCTCTCATCCTTATTTGTCAAAGCCTGGCAGAATGCCGAAGGCTTTGGCAGAGCTGTCTGTTTTGGCTAATTTCCACCCGCCTGTCTCATTAGTTTCTCCGGGTGCCAAGTTGTTTTCAAGCCCCAAATTCTGGGAACACTCTGGGAGCAATTCGGGGAGTCAACTCTCATCCCTATAACCTGTAGGAACATTCTCATGGGAAGCTACACTTTGAACTGGTGTCTCTATGTCATTCTCTGCATTAATATCATTGACCAAACCATTGCCATCTTGACCCCCATTGACATAATTCCCCACATCTAAAGCACCTTGACCTTGAAACACAGTCACAAGCTGAACTCCAACACTCTTTGAAATCTTAGCAGAGTGTTCTCCCCTGAAGAAGACCATGAAATATTTCAGTCTCAAAACATACTGGCTCTTCCTAAGAATCTCTAGTCCTGCAGCATAGCTCTGTGGGCAGTTGGACTGGAGGACCTAGAGATAGCCATATGAATCAAATCATGCATAATCTGGTGTGTCCAGCTGCCAAATCTTTTGTGGCAGCTCATTCCAGTGTCTGGGGCTAATAAAGGTCCATGGAGTTGTATACTTCAATTATCCACACACTTCTTCTCTTCCAGGGAACCTTCATACTGTGCTGGACCTTGCCAAGGTTGCCGATACGCTCCTTTTCCTGCTGGATCCCATGGAGGGCTGGGACGCCGCTGGGGATCATTGCCTCTCCTGCATCTTTGCCCAGGGCCTCCCTAGTTATGGTGGGTGTCATGCAAAAGAAGGCTGGGATTGCAGGGCAGTCCCTGCTTTCCTACTCAGAGAAATGCCAATCCTAAAACCTAAAATGTTGAGGAAGAGATGGAACTCGCCTTTTGTGCCCTTTATGGTTTGATTTCTATCATTTCAGCCTATCCACCATAATCTATTATTTAACATGGGAGGAATCTTTTAATTCCTTAAGTGTGACTCTTGGGTCGGTTTCTGCTGAGGGTTGAAGTATAGAATCACACTGGAGGACTTGGAGATTCCTTGAAGAAAAATTGTACTCAAGTCTGCAAAAGTCTATAAACGTGAAAGGCAAACTCTATTTCTGACATCCGTAGTATGACTAAATGAGCGGTTAGAACAGTGTTTCTCAACCTGGAGGTCAGGACGCCTCGGCGGGGGGGGGGGGGGGGGGGGGGGGGGGGGTCGCCAAAAACCATCAGAAAACACAGTATTTTCTGTTGGTCATGGGGGTTCTGTGTGGAAAGTTTGGCCCAATTATATCATTGCTGGAGTTCAGTTCTTTGATTGTAGGTGAACTATAAATCTCAGCAACTACAACTCCCAAATGTCAAGGTCTGTTTTTCTCAAACCCCACCAGTGTTCACATTTGGGCATATTGTGTATTCGTGCCAAGTTTGGTCCAGATCGATTATTGTTTGAGTCCACAGTGCTCTCTGGATGTAGATGAACTATAACTCTAAAACTCAATGCCCACCAAACCCTTCAAGTATTTTCTATTGGCCGTGGGAGTTCTGTGTGCCAAGATTGGTTCAATTCCATTGTTGGTGGAGTTCAGAATGCTCTTTGATTGTAGGTTAATTGTAAATCCCAGCAACTACAACTCCTAAATGACAAGGTCTATTTTCCCCAACCCCAACAGTATTCAAATTTGGGCATATCGGGTATTTGTGCCGAATTTCATCCAGTAAATGAAAATACATCCTGCATGTCAGATACTTACATTACGATTCATAACAGTAGCAAAATTACAGTTAGGAAGTAACAACAAAAATAATTTTATGGTTGGTAGTCACCACAATATGTGGAACTGTATTAAGGGGTCACGGCATTAGAAAGGTTGAGAAACACTGGGTTAGAATTTAAAATACAATTAAAAGCCCATCTCTTCTGGCAGGCCTACCCAGTCCACTTCAAACCAGGGGATTTTAAATTTTCATTCTGTTACTACTGTATTTTAATCGTTATTCCATGTGTTTTAGTGATGAGTCTACCCCGCTCCAAACAGTTTCTATTGCAACCCAGTGATTCAAACTTAGGTCTCACAAAGCACAAAATACTTTAATGTACTGGTTTCCTAAGCCAACTTTTGTAAGGCAATGCAATGTGTTTCTATAGCTGATTGGTGATTTGAACCCAGTTCTTACAATGCACAAAATACTGTAATTTACTGACTTTTAAAGCTAACTTTTACAAGGCAATGCAGTGGGTTTCCATGCTTATTTTGGATTTGAACCCAGGTTTGCCATTACAGAAAATACTATAATGTGCTGGCTTTTTAAGCTAATTTTCGCAAAGCCACACAATGGCTTTTCATGCTTATAGGGGATTTGAACCCAGGTCACCTAGTGCACAAAATACTTTAATATACTAGCTTTCTAAGCTAACCTTTGCAAGGTAATGCATTGGGTTTCCATGCTTATTGCTCCATTGGGACCCAGCTGGTTCTTTCTCCCCTCCAGGCCTCGCCATCCAGGGCCTGGCTGGGCAGCCGCCGAAGAAGCAAAGCGAGTGCCGGAAGAAGTTGAGCAAAGCTATGGAAAAGCGCTTCCCTGGAGCCAGGCTCTTTGCCCTCGACACAGAGCAGGAGTCGGCCTTGCTCCTCCAGCACCTTGCCGGGCAGAAGCAGCGACACCTGGCATTCAGAGACCGGCGTCCACACCTGATGGCGGAGGTGACCCAGTTTGTTCCCAACCCAGAGAGCCCCTCGGTGGGCACCCTGAAAGTGTCCGGGTACCTGCGAGGCCGGCGCCTGAACGTGAACGCTGTGGTGCATATCGCAGGACATGGGGACTTCCTGATGAGCCAGATGGACGCCCCTCCAGAGCCCTTTGCCCTCAACCCTCGAGTCACCAAAGGGCCACCAAGGAGCATGAAAGACCAGGTGCGCTCTTCTTGAAAAAATGTTTATAATAGATACAGCTAAAATGATTGGAATTCAACCCACTTCTCATGTTCTATTTCTTAATAATTATTATTATACCCTTTTTTCCCCTCTTCCCCTTACTCTTTTTTTGTGCCCCTTCACCAGGACCAACCAACTCATGTTGTTTCCCAATTCCAAAATGTCATTGTTTCTGTTGCAGGCTTATACCCCTTTCCCTCATTTAAAATGTACTCTATAAATTTTCCCCATATTTTCCAAAAATCTGTTTGTTTCCATATTCCCCTTTTTAATTTTAATATTTCAAGTTAACTTATCATTAATAGTTATATCCCAAATTTCCCTATACAAGTGTTTCTCAACCTTCCTAATGCCTTGACCCCTTAAAACAGTTCCTCATGTTGTGGTGACCCCCAACCATAACATTATTTTTATTGCTACTTTATCACTGTAATTTTGCAACTGTTCTGAATCATAATGCAAATATCTGATATGGAGGATGTATTGTCATTCATTGGACCAAATTAGGTGATACACCCAAGTTTGAATACTGGAGGGGTTGGGGGGAATTGATTTTGTCATTTGGGAGTTGTAGTTGCTGGGATTTATAGTTCACCTACAGTCAAAGAGAATTCTGAACTCCACCAACGATGGAATTGAACCAAATTTGGCACAAAGAACTCACATGACCAATAGAAAATACTAGTATGGTGGGCATTGACCTTGAGTTTTGGAGTTGTAGTTCATCTGCATCCAGAGAGCACTGTGGACTCAAACAATGATGGATCTGGACCAAACTTGGCACGAATATTCAATATGCCCAAATGTGAATACTGGTGGAGTTTGGGGAAAATAGACCTTGGCATTTGGGAGCTGTAGTTGCTGAGATGTATAGTTCACCTACAATTAAAGAGCATTCTGAACCCCACCAACGACAGCGTTGGGCCAAACTTCCCACACAAAAACCCCTTGACTAACAGAAAATACTGTGTTTTCTGATGGTCTTTGGTGACCCCTCTGACACCCCCTTGCGACCCCTCCAGGGGTCCTGACCCCTGGGTTGAATAACACTGCCCTATACCATTCTTTTAATTAAATTTCCTTTTTTTTCTTTTCAATTTTTTGCTATTAGCAATTTAGCTGCTGTTATCAAATTAGAAACCAATTCTTTCTCCTCTTGTGATGGAATTATATTGTCATGTATAAGTAATAATGCTAATTTTGGTGTAATTTAGATCTCTATTTTTATTATTGCTCTTATTTCTTTGAATATGCTTTCCCAAAATTTTGTATAATTTTACATGGCCACCACATATGAAGGTATGTCCCTATTTACTGACAGACTCTCCAACACTGATTTGAGTATTTTTTATCAATTTGATTTAATCTAATGGGAGTTAGATACCACCTCTATACCGTTTTATAGTAATTTTCCTTAATTCTTATAGACATATTTTTTAGTAATCTCATACTCCATATCTTTGTCCATTCCTGATTATTCACTCCCCCCCCCCCAGTCTACTTCCCATACTTTCTTCAAATCATCTTGTTCCTGTTCGTCCATTAATAATAGTTTATAGATATCTCTTTCTGTACCTTTTAATGTATAAGTTGATAAAAGATGAGTGGTAGAGGTATATGTAGTATAAGTTGTAATGGAAAGTTTAAAAAATGATAAGAAATACGGTTAAAAGTGTTTTTGATTTTTTTTTCTTTTACTGTTAGACTAGCCACCCCCTGCCACACGTTGCTGTGGCCCAGTCTGGTGATCTGGGAAATAAAGTAATGAGAAAGTTGATTTCTAATATATGTATATAATTCCTTTGTGCTTGTGGGTAAACAGTATTTCTTGCTGTTTCTTTGTCAGTGTTGATGTGGAAAGTGTCTGGTTTGCCTACTCTGGAATATGCAACATATCATAGTCCTTCTTTAGGGGTCCCTTTCAAATCTATGATACTGTGTCTGTGTGTGTGTCTGTGTGTGTGTGTGAATCATATCTATCTCTCTATATCTATGGCTGGGTGGCTCTTTGTCAGGAGGGCTTTGATTACGTTTTCTTGCCCTGGTGAAGGGAGTTGGACTGGATAGCCTTAAGTATGTTCTGTTGGTCATGGGGGTCTCTGTTTGGGAAGTTTGCCCCAATTCTGTTGTTTGTGGGCTTCAGAATGCTCTTTGATTGTAGGTGAACGATAAATCTAAGTAACTACAACTCCCAAATTTCAAGGTCTATTTCCCCTAAACCCCATCTGTGTTTATGTGTGGGCATTTTGAATATCACTGCCAAGTTTGGTCCAGATCCATCATTGTTCTCTGGATGTAGGTGAACTACAACTCCCAAACTCAAGGTCAATGCCCACCAAACCCTTCTAGTGTTTTCTGTTGGTCATGGGAGTCCTGTGTGCCAAGTTTGGTTCAATTCCATCATTGGTCTCATTCAGAATGCTCTGTGTTTGTAAGTAAACTATAAATCCCAGCAACTACAACTCCCATATGACAAAATCAATTTTTTAAGTGAAGGACATACATTGGGTTGTTAGGTGTATGCTGTCCAAATTTGGTGTCAATTTGCCCACTGGTTTTTGAGTTCTGTTAATCCCACAAACGAACATTACATTTTTATTTATATGGATTGTTTATAATGTGACATACTCTCTTATCTAAGATATTGTAAAAAGAGGGAGGAATGTATACTTATACATTTTGTTTGATAAACTTATATATTTTTAAAAGGAACTCAGCCCACACTGCTCAAGTCTACAGTCCTCAATGAGGAACAGTTAGTTATCTTAGATACTAATAAAATTACATTAATTGAAGAATCAGTAGGTTAAATGTTTTTGAATATTGACATAAAACTGTCATAATTTACTCAAAAATAGAGTAAAATAAAGGAAATGTAATAATAACAGCAATAATAGAGTAAAATAATACATGTAATAATAATAATAATAATAATAATAATAATAATAATAATAATAATAATAAAAAGAGCAGGCGAGTCCTTGTGGTTTTGCCTCCAATCCTGAAGGCAGAGACACAAAAGAGCTCTAGTGTGGATGACAACTGTTTGTTTCTCCCTCTTTTACTCATTTTCATCCAGAAATTAAGAAAGAAGAGAAGACCAAACAAATCATTACTCAAAGTAAGCTTCAAACTCTTTGTCCTAAACCACCTTCCATCGTTGAGTCTCTCTTTCTTGGTCCTTAGGATGAGTTGGCGGATGGAGCAGCTGAGATGGAGGAGGAGGTGAAGGTGCTGAGCAAAGCTGACCTGAGCAAACAGGAGCCACTCCAGTCGGAAGCGGTCCCGGACCCCATGGAGGGCGAGCAGACCTGGCCCACGGAGGAGGAGCTGAAGGAGGCTCAAGGTCAGCTGATGATAAGCCCTGGGTCTCTTATTCCTGCCAGAAATCTTGATTTTTTGCTATTTGCAAAAAGACTGGGCTGCGTTTTGAGTTGTCTCTGGTCTGGGTAAATCTTCATCTCTCTGGATAGACTCCCTTCCCTAGTTAGTTTTGTAGGTTGCACCCATTCTCCCTTTATGGACTTCTTGGGTTTTGAAATATCCCTCTGGGCACCGGCCATGTGTTCTTAAGTGCTGGAAATCACAACCTTCTACAAGCCTCCTATACTAGTTATTTGTTGTGTATAGAATTCAGATTGCTTACTATATTGTATGTATATTTTGATATGCAGTTTTTCATTAACTCTATGTTGTTTGAGGTTGTGGGAGGGACAATAGACCGTGTGACCAGATCTGGGACTGTTCAGACTGAGACTCCATTTTAGAAGTCATTTGCATCAGAAGCAGTACAGTACAGTCTGCAGTTGTGCTCAGTGTGCTGCAGTGAGTAGTCACCTTTATTAATTCAGTGTTCAGTAATGTATTTGACTGAAGAGAGTGTTAATCTGTATGCAACAAAGAGCAGACTGAAACAGAATGCTTTAGAGAAGCATTCTGTTTTCTCTCACTTTCTCTTGTCACATCCCCATTCCTAACTATGAGTTGTTTGTAAATCAGATGTTTGTAACTTGGGGACTGCTTGTACATGGAAGCAGGCTGGAGTATAATGCTAATCTGGCTAAAGTAAGGCAGGTTTTGATGTGTTGTGCTATTGTGGTTTTGGTGCAGATTCACTTCAACGGGGCAAGAAGATATCCAGGAAGGTACCGAAAGGCACATCGGCCTACCAGGCTGCCTGGATCCTAGATGACGAGGAATGGCAGAATGGCAGTGAGGAGGAAGAGGAGGAGGAAGAGGATGATGACGATTTAATGGAAGAGGCTTTCTCCCAGGTAATGTATCTTTGGTCATATGTAATTTCTAGGCTTTTTCTGGGTCCTCATGTGCAACTGTATAATATTCTTGGACCAGATGCCCCTTCATTTCGATAGGGTTTACTATCTTCCATGGTTTCACATATCCATGTGAAATGTCTGAACATATCCCCATCGATAGGGGGCTGGTGCTGTATTGCTCTTCCAGTCTCTCCAAATCATTAATTTTTTTTTTCATGCACCAGGATGGGAGCAGCGAGGAGGAGGAAGGTAGTGAGGAAGAAGAATGTGAAACCATGACACTTCCGGAGGCTGAGGAGGAAGAGGAGAAGATGGAGGAAGAGGAGGCGATGCTGGAGAAGTACCGGCAGGAGCGGCAGCAGGAGATGTTCCCCGATGAGGTGGACACTCCTCGGGACGTGGCGGCACGTATCCGGTAAGAGACCCCCACTTTCCTGCAGGAAGGCTAAGAAGAGCGAGTACATTTTAAATTCTGTGTTAATGCTTTTATGTCAAGCCACTTTGAGTCCCCTTTGGGGAGATTATTATTATTATTATTATTATTATTATTATTATTAATAATAATAATAGCCACTCCTCCTGGCACCCACATAGTGATGTTGCCAGACTTTATACTTCTTCCTTCTCACAGGTTACAGCCTAATCCGTATGAGATGGAAAATTTTCTATATAATAACAACAACAACAATCCAGAGCAGAAGGGAAAACTGGCAAAAGAAGGCTCTCCATGGACAGTTCCTGGGAAAATTGAGAGCCAAATTGACAAAGAAAAAACATGACTGTGGCTCACAAATGGAACTCTGAAAAAGGAGACAAAGGAGGGCCTGATTCTGGCAGCCCAAGAACAAGGCATTAGAACAAATGCCATCAAAGCCAGAATTGAAAAATAGACGACAGATCCCAAATGTAGATTCTGCAAGGAAGCAGATGAAACAATAGATCACATCCTCAGCTGCTGTAAGAAGATCGCGTAGACAGACTACAAGCAGAATCATAACACCGTTGCTCAGATGATTCATTGGAACTTGTGCCACAAATACCATCTGCCTGCGACAAAGAACTGGTGGGATCACATGCCGGAAAAAAAAGTTACAGAGAATGAACATGTCAAACTCTTCTGGGACTTCCGAATTCAGACAGAGTTCTAGAGCACAATACTCCTGACCTCACAATTGTGTTAAAAAACAAAGTATGGATTGTCGATGTTGCAATACCAGGTGACAGCAGGATTGAAGAGAAACATCTGGAAAAGCTGGCACGATATGAGGATTTAAAGATTGAACTGCAAAGACCCTGGCACAAGCCAGTCAAGGTGGTCCCAGTAGTGATCGGCACACTGGGTGCAGTGCCTAAAGACCTTGGCCTACACTTAAACTCAATTGGTGCTGACAAAATTACCATCTGCCAGCTGCAGAAGGCCACCTTACTGGCACCTGCACGCATTATCCGCCGATACATCACACAGTCCTAGACACTTGAGAAGTGTCTGATGTCTGATCCAATATAACACCCAGCAGAGTGATACTGTCTGCTGTGGACTCCTCTTGTTGTGTTTTAACTTATGATGATGATGATGATGGTGGTGGTGGTGGTGATGATGGACACAAGCAGAGCTGGAGCATCTGAACAGAAAAACAAGAAAAATGATGACAATCCACTCCTCATGACACCCACGTAGTGATGTCAACAGGCTTGACCTGCCAGAAAATCGGGAAGCAGAAAGAGGGCTTTTGCAAGTGAGACAAAAAGAAGAAGAAGAAGAGGAGGAGGAGGAGGAGGAGGAGGAGGAGGAGGAGAAACATGCACTGGCAGATTATGGGAAAGGTAGTCAAGAGCCAACATTGATGGAAGTCCCTAGGAGAATACTACTCAAAATGAAAAAGACAAAGAGTGAATACCGTAAAAATACAATTCGGAGCAGAAGAGAAAACTGTCAAAAGAAAGCTCTCAATCGACAGTTCCTGGGAAAAATTGAGAGCCAGATGGTCAAGGAAAAAACATGGCCACAAATTGTGCCACAAATACCATCTGCCTGCGACCAAGAATTGGTGGGATCACAAGCCTGAAAAAGTTACGTAAAATGTACACGTCAAACTACTCTGGGATTTCCAAATTCAGACTGCTATACTCTAAAAATGTTGGTAAACTAGCAAATGCGTGCTTGCAGTAGTAATTTCCCTGTAGTTCTTTGCAGTTCAATTTTGCCAAAACAGGCCTAGGTCTTGACACCCAGGTGACGATGGAAGCAAATAGAGACCTTGTGATGCCTTTTTCGATGGCTGTTTGTGGGATTGGGTGAAAGGGAATAGGGAACCCCTTGGCTTTAGGAGTAATATCTTTTTGTCTCGTAGATTCCAAAAGTACAGAGGGCTGAAGAGCTTCCGGACCTCGCCGTGGGACCCCAAAGAGAACCTTCCCATGGACTACGCCCGGATCTTCCAATTCAGAGACTTCTCTCGATCCAGGAAACACGTCTTCCGGCAGATGGAGAAAGAGGAAGGCGAAGGAGCCGAGGTGAGACCTTGCCGTCGTCTCTGTTTGCCTATTTGGCTCAGATATGTTCCCCTTTTGCACCTCCATTGGCAACTCCAGTGTCCTGGTTTTCTAGAACAGTCATAAGCAAACTTTGGCCCTCCTTCCAGGTGTGATGGATAAATATGACATATGGTTTGAATGGAATTGATTGAAAGGAGTGTGAATGGGGCCTAACTGGGCTGGAGACACAACTCTAAAATATTGAGGCCTGGAAAACAACTGTCCTCAGGAATCGTAATTAAAAGTTGCTGTTATTTATTTGTTGTGCCTGAATCAAGTTGAGTGTACATTTAAAATGCAATTAAAAAACACAAAGTTTTTTTTTTTTAAAAAACTTGGCATGACACTAAATGTCCTTTGACCAGAAGTTGGCCACATGGAGTGCCTCTGGTGTGGCTGTGAGAAGGTCCTCCATTGTGTATGTGGCAGGGCTCAGGCCGCATTGTAGTAGGTGGTGTGGGGTTTGCTCTTCTCCGCACTCACATGTTGTTGACTCCATTTTGTGGACTCATTTCTTAAGGTTAGCTCTGCATCTCATGGTTCCAGAGCACAGCCTGTTCAGTGCCTTCCAGGTCACCCAGTCTTCTATGTGCCCAGGAGGGAGTTTCTCATCTGGTATCAGCCACTGATTATGGTTCCAGGTTTTAGCCTGCTACTTTTGGACTCTTGCTTGCTGGGGTACTCCTGTGGGAATCTCTCCGCTTTAGGAAACTTTTCTTTGATTTAAGGCATTAGCGTGCTGGCTGATATCAAAACAGAGAATGGCCTGGAGGTGTCAATGCCTTAGTCTTTTCATTATTGGCTGCCACTTCCCAATGGATGTCAGGTGGTACAATACGAGCTAAACAATATAATTTCTCCAGTGGTTTGGGGCAGAGACAACCTGTGATAATGTGGCATGTCTCATGAAGACATGATGCAGTGAGATGTGTTCCACACTAGGCATGCGTATTCAGCACAGAGTAGCAAAGAGCAAGGGCAGATGTCTTCACTGTGTCTGGTTGTGATCCCCAGGTTGTGCCAGTCTGCTTTCGTACAATGTTATTCCTAGTGCCCACTTTTTGCTTGATATTCAAAGCATTGCTTCTTGTAAGTGAGAGCACGGTCCAGATTTGTTGGTGTGCTGCAAGGCTTCAGTGGGATTCCTTCCCAGGTCATCCTCAGAGCTCGAGATGCTTGTCTGTTCTTAAAATGAAAAGCACTTCTGTGTTTTGGATGGATTATAGTGAAAACCAGGAATCAGCTGGTTTTCACTATAATAAGCAGTAAGAGCACCTAAAGCATTGGAGAGCTTTTGTTCAATCATTTCAAAGCTCTCTGCTTGAGCGGTGATGGCATGATCATCAGTATAGATGAAAGTTGCTGTTGATAACTGTTTTTTATTTTATTTATTTACTTTGTTTTATCTCCTGCCCTCTCTCTCTCTTGTCAAGGGACTCAGAGCTGCTAACATACAGCAACATACGGCAACAATTCAATGCCATTACATATGAATAAAACATTTATTTATTTATTTGTTTATCGTATTTATATACCGCCTTTCTCAGCTCGAAGGCAACTCAAGGCGGTTTACAGTCAGCACAATTCGATGCCCCCAACAACATAAATAACCATTAAAAACAATTAACATATAATATAAACCAGTAAAACATAGGTCATCAGCGTCTCGTTACTAAAAGCATTTTCCAGTCGTTTCATCCCGTCATTCCATGGGTCTAAATTTGCGAGTTACACTGCATTTGCAAAAGCTTGCTTGAAAAACCAGGTTTTGGCTTGTTTTCAAAATGTTTGGAGTGAGGGGGCTGATCTAATGTCCCTAGGAAGGGAGTTCCAGAGCTGAGGGGCCACCACCGAGAAGGCCCTGTCTCTTGTTGCTGCTGTCATCTGCGAAGACCGCGGGATCGAGAGCAGGGTCTCCCTAGAAGATCTTAGAGTCCTAGAAGGTTCATAAGGAGAGATGTGTTCAGACAGGTAAACTGGGCCAGAACCATTTAGGGCTTTATAGGTTAAAGCCAACACAGATCAAAATTTATGCACTAATCTAAGTAAAATAATACAAAATAAAACATGTGATCATGATTAACTGTTGAACTCTTGGTGGGAAACAACATGTTTACATTACCCAAGACAGTGGCTCTTTTAAGTCAGGAGGTTAACACAAACCAACATCATTTAAGGAAAGCCAATTATCACTTAAGGAAGGAAAGTCAACATCTGACTGGAACTGATGGAATCAACATGTTTTAGCTGTCTGTCATTCATTTACAACTTTTGGAGCAACATCAACAGGAAATATTGCTATATAAGAGACCTTATAATATTCCAAAATTGTGGCAGACCGGAGGAGTCTGGTCCACCTACCAAGTTCTTCTCCATGGGAAGGAGAGAGAGTTGGTGTATTTGGGAGAGTGGCAGATTTGGAATGGAATACAGCATCTGTTCACTTGCTTATTTCTTAAGGAAAGAATGCATACTGGAAGTTCTGGAATATTGGAAATTTGGCCTAAATGCAGGTGCTCTTCTCCAGGAGACGGAGGAAGAATGGTGATGTATGCTTGTGAAGGGTGAATGTGTATATCTAGGGTGAATGCTGAGCAGATGTGGTAAAATCCCCTTTGTTAGCCAACATAACTGTAATTTGTTTTTGCATCCAATGTAGTAATATAGAGTCTGTATGTCTAATGTAGTTATTTATTTATTTATTTACAGTATTTATATTCCGCCCTTCTCACTCCACAGGGGACTCAGGGCCGATTACGATTTACATATACATGGCAAACATTCAATGCCAAAGACACACAACATATATAGACAGACACTCAGAGGCTATTTAACATTCCAGCTTCTGGCCACCAGGGGAGCTGTCGCTTCACCATCCATTTGTGACACTGATGAAGTACTTTCCTCATTCTTTGCATACTTCCTGGAGATTTTTATGGCCTTGTAAATCAGTTAAATTAGCCTCCCACCATAAGTGGTACCTAAATTTCCTACTTGACAGATGTAACTGTTTTTCGGGCTGCAAAGGTCGACAACAAGCTACACAATTTTGGTCAGAAACTCACTCTGACCTGGGCTGGCTTCAAACTCATGACCTTTCGGTCAGTAGTGATCTTAATGTAGCTGACTCCCAGCCAGCTGCGCCACAATTTGTGTAAACACTGTTCTGATATACCCTCTCACACTGAAATTGTAATAAAAAGAACCTTTGTTCAAAATTAATCATGACACAGGTGTTTTGGACTTAGGAATTATGGGAATTAGAGTCCAAAACACCTGGAGGACCCAAGTTTGCCTATTTTAATGAAGAAACGGGTTGCCAGAAATGATAAACAGGCTTCAAATACTGGAAGGTGAATTGGAAATTGACTTTCTGGTCTCTTCCAGATTGTGCAGAAAATGTATTACCTTGTTTCCCAAAAAATAAGACAGTGTCTTATATTAATTTTTGCTCCCAAAGATGTGCTAGGTCTTATTTTCTGGAGATGTCTTACCATAGTTGTCAGTATGTAATAAATATGCTGGCACTCGCACACTGGGCGATAAGGGCCGCAAAGCCCCTGGCTCCCACACTTCCTGGAGACTGTAAGGATCTCCTTCACCAGTTCCTGTACAGCAGGGACAGTAATGCAGCTTCTGGCCAGCAGGGGGAACATGCTGCCAAACAAAAATTTTGCTAGGTCTTACTTTCGGGAGGAGGCCTTATATTTGGCAGTTCAGCAAAAGCGCTAATAGGTCTTATTTTCAGGGGATGTCTTATTTTCAGGGAAACAGGGTAGTATATTCTAGTGGGCCACTATTAGTAACCTCAGGCAACCCAAAGAGAGACACATACAGAAGGCTGGGTGGGTTATGCAGCAGAACTGAAGCCATCCTTTGCATGCAAACATGGGTTCTGTTACATGATAGTGTTCTTTGCTCATGTCTTCCTTGGTATTATATGTGTCCAAATTTTCTTATAGCATGTGACACCTAGTGGCAAGGTCTCCTTGCTCATTTCTTCCATCATTCTGACTTTCCTCAGGTCGGGTGGTATGTCACTCTCCACATTTGCAACGTGCCCCTCGCTGTCATGGAGAACTTCCAACAAGGGAGTCCCTTAGTGCTCTTTGCGTTGCTTCCCTATGAGCAGAAGGTGAGTCTGAGGGGCTCTCTCTCTATATATATATATCTGTATAAATAAAAATCTAATGTTCCTTTGTGGGATTAACATAACTCAAAAACCACTGCATGAATTGACAACAAATTTGGACACAATACATCTACCAGACAAACGAGTGACCATCACTCATAAAAACACTGAAAAACACAGCGGAAGAGACTTAAAAAGCAAAAAAAAAAAATTACAATGCATGCACAAAACCACATATATACAAATATACACATATATACACAGACTGGGCCACAGCAACGTGTGGCAGGGGACGACTAGTATATAAATAAAAATGTAGTATTAGTTTGTGGGATTAACAGAACTCAAAAACCACTGGATGAATTGACACCAAATTTGGACACAAGACACCTAACAACCCAATGTATGTCCTTCACTCAAAAAAAAAAATTTTGTCATTTGGGAGTTGTAGTTGCTGGGATTTATAGTTCACCTACAATCAAAGAGCATTCTGAACCCCACCAACGATGGAATTGAACCAACTTGGCACACAGTTCTCCCATGACCAACAGAAAATACTGGAAGGGTTTGGTGGGCAGTGTCCTTTGGTGTTGGAGTTGTAGTTCACCTACATCCAGAGATCACTGTGGACTCAAACAATGATGGATCTGGACCAAACTCTACACGAATACTCAATATGCCCAAATGTGAACACTGGTGGAGTTTGGGGAAAATAGAATCTTGACATTTGGGAGTTGTAGTTGCTGGGATTTATAGTTCACCTACAATCACAGAGCATTCTGAACCCCACCAACGATAGAATTGGACCAAACCTCCCACACAGAACCCCCATGTGGGCCACAGCAACGCGTGGCAGGGGACAGCTAGTATGTATACACACACACACACACATATAGTGTTATAGGATCTTCACTTTCAGTTGCTTGGGAATGAACACTGGAATTACAAACAGCTTCTTTGGCCTGTAGTTCTCTCTGATCACTGGTCAACTCTTCACTTTGAAACCCATCCATGCTCTCATCCTCTGAAAGATCAGGAAAATCCCCTGCTGCTTGCTGAGCCACAACATATGTATGCTTTTGAAAGCGCCCTTGGCAGAAGCCCTCTTGGGCCTGGAAGCCAGTGACTGTTGTTTTCCACCATGGTATTGGAACTTTTTAGTGTCCGTGGATGACTCTTTGGAAGTTGGGGTGGAGGGAGTGCCATTGTGGGCTCCCAAATGCTCCTGACCCTCACACTTTTCTTTTTGTGGCCTGCAGATGTCTGTGTTGAACCTCTTAGTGAGGCGTCATCCTGGCTACAGCGAACCCATCCGCTCGAAGGAGGAAGTGATCATCCACTGTGGGTTCCGGCGCTTCCGAGCTTCGCCGCTCTACTCGCAGCACAGCACAGGTGGGAGAGATGGGCTTTATTGAGCTAAAATAGGCACGGGCCAACTTGGGCCCTCCTTCCAGGTGTTTTGGACTTCAACTCCCACAATTCCTAACACCTGGAAGGAGGGCCCAAGTTGGCCCATGACTGATCTCAATAATACATCACAAACAATCGAGGACAATCTCAGCTTTTCTCATATGCTGTGCCCAGGTTGGTTCCTCAGGTGCTCCGCTATGGCTGACTTCTCTGGTTGCAACATTCATAAGTACCTCAAGCAGACAAGAGTTCTTTCTCCCACCCTGGACATCATTCCACAGGGATATATATAAACCCCACTTACCTAGTTTCCAGTAGACCTCAGAACCTCTGAGGATGCCTGCCATAGATGTGGGTGAAATGTCAGAAAAGAATGCTTCGGGAACATGGTCAGACAGCCCAGAAAGCTCACAACCCAGTAACTCCCACCATGAAAGCTTTCAACAAGGTCAATGAATCAACAGAGGTTGATTTCGTTCCCTGCATTTTTCTTGAAGCTGTCGTGCAGTGAAGATCATGTCCATGGTTCCTCTGGAGGGGCGGAAGTCATTCTGGGATTCTGGGAGAGTGTCTTCTGAGAGGGGTAGAAGGTGGTTTACAAGGATTCTTGCAAGGATTTTCTCAGCAGAGGTTAGAAGAGAGATACCTCGATAGTTTCCGCAGTCTGTTCTTTCCCCCTTTTTGAAGAGGGTGATGATGGTGGCATCCTTGAAATCTGCAGGGATTTTCTCGGTCACCTACACTTTTTCAATGAGCTGGTGGAGTTGTTGTGTCAGCTCAGGTCCTCCCTCTTTAAAGATTTCAGCAGGGATCCCATCAGGTCCGCTGGCTTTGTTATTTTTTTTTGTTGTTGGCTGATGGCATTGCTGACTTCTTCCAAATTAGGCAGTACTGCAAGCTCATCCCTGGTTTGTTGTTGCGAGATTTGTGAGAGAACCTCTTCGGCCACATGGGAGCTGCGGTTCAGGAGGCTTTGGTAGTGTTCTTCCAATGTAGTGCAATTGATTTTTGGTCCTTCAGGAGTTTGGTTCCATCTGATGAGCATAGAGGCTGTATGCCATGGTTTCTTGGTCCATAGATGACCTTTGTGGCTTTGAAAAATCCCTGAGCATCATGTTTTTTACCAGTGCAACTATGATCAATCAACGACTTCATCTTTGTAATATTTTACTCTGGTTCACCTTTCAAGAGCTCTGACTGAAATTCACTTGGCCTTTGTTTCCAGTAAACTTATTTGGTTGGCTTTAATCCTGTCTCAAGAGTCTTATTTTAAAGAAATAAAGTACATCAGAGGGTATACCGATAGCCACTGGGGAATAGCCAGACATATAGTTGTCCTTCAGCCCCCATTGTGCCATCACATGGCCCTTGGGGGTTCCTTCAGATTCTATGATTCCATGAAAACAATGTGACTCTAAAAGCAGGCTCTTCTCTCCGTCAGGAGACAAACACAAGCTGGAGCAGTTCCTTCCCTCTGATGCCGCCATAGTGGCCACCATCTATGGACCCATCACTTTTCCTCCAGCTTCTGTGTTGCTGTTCAGACAAGAGAAGGAAGGTGAGTTTGGGCTTGTTTTCTGTTCCAGGCTCTGGGTTGTGAGAATTCAAAGGCCTAGTTGTCCATAGGTTGTGTGGCTGTGGATTTTAAGTGTAAGTACAGTCAATCCCAGAGTTACAGACATCCAAGTTACAATGACTCCTCGCTAAGAACAGGACTGAGATGACAGGAAGTGAGAGAAACGTACCTTTAATGGAAATTCACTCCTGGAAGAGTCATTATCACTCGTCTGTTTCAAGGATTTCTGTGTCCTCCGCCATCTGGCTCCCTCCTGTACATCGTGTCTCATTCTCCTACTGACCTCAGGTGTTTTCCGAGAGGATCTCCACCTCCTCCTTGCTCTGAAGCCGTTTCTTTCTTACCAGACACTGACGCATCCTCCCAGACAGAATCATGATTCAAACTCCTCTCATTTCCCACACTGGAAAGCCCATCATTCCTCATAACCTCTGATTGAACCATCCCTTCATCTTCAGCCTTTGAGTGAACCACAACACTTTCATGGAGTACTCTTGGGTTGGAAATGCTTCATTTGAGCAGAATTTGCTATTAAACTATGTCACAACATTTGGAAAATGTTCTGTTCCTGCTTTGAAAGGGTTATTTCCCATTTAATGGTGCGGACTTTCCTCTGAAAGGAGTTGTACTCCAGAAACTTCGTTTATGTGTCACAAATTATGTTGAATGCGTTGAGACTCAATGATGAACTATCCATTGGGAAACTATTGCAAAATGTGTTGCAAGATTTCCCTCCTGCAGAAACAAAATTTATGCAGTTTAATAAAATAAAATAAAAATGTGTTTTTGATAGAATCAATTAGAAATGTCATTTATAACCCAGGAACAAAGATCATGGTTCATAGTGTTATCTCTGGTTTCACATCTCCCTATCAGACCTGGGAATGGGTTCCCTATGGACACAAGGGCCACACGGTTACAGAGGTTTGTGGTTAGCATTGGTCTTGACACAGCAGTGTTTCCTCTTTAGGGGCCCACAGCCTCCTGGCCATCGGCTCCCTGCTCAGCGTTGACCCCGACCGGCTGGTCATCAAGCGGATCGTCCTCAGTGGCCACCCGTTCAAGATCCACCGCAAAATGGCCGTCGTGCGCTACATGTTCTTCAACAGAGGTAGCCTTTGTGTTGCAGAAAACCCTTGACCCCACCGAATCCAGTACAGGCTGTCCCTAGGTTACAAACATCCGACTTACAGATGACTCCTAGTTAAGAATGGGGCTGAGACAACAGGAAGTGAAAGGAATCTACCCTTGGCCTGCTCATTGTGTTTGTATTTTGCATTGTTTTATTGTATTCTTACGTTTTATTTACTTTATTGTGATGTTTGTTTTGTGTTTTTGGTTAGGAAGGGGAATCTATATATCTTGAAGAGTTTATCTATCTATTTTATCTCCTTCTCTGGAGGTCTTTAAACAGAGGATAGATGGCCATCTTTCGGGAGGGTTCAGATGGTATCTTCCTGCTTAGATCAGGGTTGGGCTGGATGGCCCGTGAGGTCTCTTGCAACTCCAGGAATCAATGATCTATGTTTGTCCCCTTACTGTATTTTTCCCCTACCTGTTTGAAGGCCTGTCTCCAGCACTCTGTTTCCAATGATTATCTCCCACACAAATATTTTCCGTTCCATTTCTATCTCATCCTGATTTTTTATCATTTTATCTTGTTCATGTGGCCTGCTCATTGTGTTTGTATTTTCCACTGTTTTATTGTATTCTTATGTTTTATTTACTTTATTGTAATGTTTGTTTTGTGTTTTTGGTTATATTTTGTTGTAATGCACTACTAGGCTTGGCCTCATATAAGCCGCCCCAAGTCCCCTTTGGAGAGATGGTGGCGGGGAATAAATAAAGTGTATTATTATTGACACAAAAGCACAGTATGTCACAGCAAACGAGATCTATATGCTGGATTTCGTATATTAAAACCACAAGTTGAACACTTCCCAAGTGTCTAGGACTGTGTGATGTATTTTCAAATGATGCGCGCAGAAAGTTTTATTATTATTATTATCTATCCTATCCCTTCTCTGGTGGTCTTTAAACAGAGGTTGGATGGCCATCTGTTGGCAGGGTTCAAATGGTGACTTCCTGCCTAGGACAGGGTTGGACTGGATGACTTTTGGAGTCCCTTCTAACTTTTGGATTCCTATAATTCTATGGAAGTAAATGTGTAGGACTGACTGTATTCTGAGCTGTACACCAACAGTGGGAAATGGGGAATCCGATGCCCAAGTAGACAACTCCTATTTATTCTTGTCTTGCAGAGGACGTGACATGGTTCAAGCCGGTGGAGCTGCGCACCAAGTGGGGGAGGCGGGGGCACATCAAGGAGCCTCTGGGTAAGTGGGGCAGGCCTGGGGGCAGGTTGGGGGCGGGGTCTTTGATGTATACCAGACATGAGCCCTCCCTCCAGGTATTTTGGACTTCAACTCCCACAATTCCCAACAGCCAGTTTCACTCACATATATTCAACATTCATTCTCACCATCCTTCTTCATTCAGTTGATTGATCTTCTTGGAAGGAGGTAGATGTTCAAAAGCTGCATTCTTTGCAGATCTGGCACGCAGATTAAAGAAAAGAGTGTCTCCTTATGTAACGATGTTTGGTTATCCATTACTTGGTTGTTTAGACAGCCTGTCGTTCAGCTCAGGTTTGCTAGAACCTCATCAATCCCAGAACTGCTAAGTCGTTTAACTTCTTTCTTGGACATGATTTTATCTTGACGAACTGGCTTTTATGTATTTTAGTCTATATCTATTTTAATTTATTGTTGATGTACAATATTTTAGATTGTATTTTTAACATTGAATCCTTGCTGTTAGCTGGTCTGAGTCCCTCTACGGAGGTAGAGAAGATCGGGATACAAAAGTTTTAAATAAATAAATAAATAAATAAATAAGGTAACATTGCCTTTGATGATGTAAACAAGTTTTGTTTACACCAAAAGTTCTCAGGTCAGGTCTCTGGATTTCTCATTAGCACTTTTCACGGCGTAGTTCAGGAATTCTTCACCTCCTTTGTCCTCCATAATGCCAGTTTCAGGGTTTTTTGGATGGTGTCTTCAGTCTTTCTAGACCAGGGGTCTAATAGTTTGAGGGTCACAGTTCCTCAGACTATTGGAGGGCCGGATTATAATTTTAAAAAAGCTTGAATGAATTCCTATGCACACTTCACATATCTTATTTGTAATTCAAATACACTTAAAAACAATAGAATAATTAAAAAGGAAGAACAATTTTAACAAATATAAACTTATTAGTATTTCAATGGGAAGTGTGGGCCTGCTTTTGGCTGATGAGATAGGATTGTTGCTGTTGTTGTGTGCTTTCAAGTCGTTTCAGACTTAGGTTGACCCTGGGCGAGAGCCAGGTAAATGACCTTGGAGGGCTGTATCTGACCCCCGGGCCTTAGTTTAAGGATCCCTGTTCTAGACCTTTAGGCCCCGGCCAATCATAGAATTTCATTAATTCATTCCTTTGTCATAAGTGTTTCTCCCTCTCTTCCTGCCAGGGACCCACGGCCACATGAAATGCCAGTTTGATGGACAGCTGAAGTCCCAGGACACTGTCCTCATGACCCTCTACAAGCGGGTCTTCCCCAAATGGACCTACGACCCTTTTGTGCCAGAGCCGTGCCAAAGAAACGCAAGCTCCTCGCCTTGCAAAGAGGAGGAAGACATGGCCTGAGACTTGCCAAGAGCCTTTCTCTCTCGCACGCTGGGCTTGGCTTCTTTGCCGCAAAAAAATCCTTTCCAAGAGATGCCCTTGCCTTTATTTATTGGTGATCCCAACTCCCAAGGAGAAGTTCATCCCAGTAGGGGCTGGTTGCTATGAAAGGAAGGCACCTCCGCATCACCGTGGCATCTTGGATGTGAAGCAACCTGGGTTTGGATTAAAAGGAGCGGTGTATCTCCACTTAATGAAATCCTGAACTCCATCCTTTTCTGGCTTTACAGTGCCTTAAGTCAATAAATGTGGGTTTATTTCATCTACTCGGGCTCTATTTACGAGGTTCAGGGCGATGGTGACCCTCCTGTTTTATCCAAGGCAAGGGGTGCCCTTAAACATTTTTGTTTTTGCACCTTTCGATCCGTTCACACTCTGGATCTTACCAAATGGTCCTGGAAGGTTCATTAAAGAGTATGCAGGAGAAGAGTTCACCACATCAGCTTTTGTTGTCTCGGCCTAATTTTTTGGGGAAAATGTCTTGCCCTAGGGTTTTGTTTGCTGGATGTAGAGAGTTGTATTGGAGTTGAAGGGAGAGAGCAAATCTCAATCTATCCTAAATGGCAGTAGGACGGGGAATGCTTTTGAGTAACTATTGGCATATATGAATATACATTTTCTTTGAGATTCTTTTCTTTCTTTCATTTCTTCCCTTCATATACCTTCCTCTTCTTCCTTCCTTCTTCCTTCTCCCTCCCTTCCCCCTTTTTCTTTCCTTTCCACTTCCCTCCCTTCTTTCTTTTCCTTTCTCCCTTCCTCCCTTTCTTTCTTCCCTCTCCTTCTTCCCTTCCCTTCTTTTTCTTTTCTCTTCCCTCTTCTTTCTTCTACCCCTTCCTCCCTTTCTCTTTCCTTCCCTTTGTTTCTGTACTTCCCTTTCCCGTTTTCCTCCCTCTCTCCCTCTGTTCCTCTTTTCTTTTCTCTTCTTCCCTTCCTCTTCCCTTCTTGCTCTTTTTCTTTCCTCCCATCTTAATTCTTTTCTTTCTCCTTCCTCCTCCCTTCCCCTCTTTTTTCTTCTGTCCCTCCCTTCTCCTTTCCTTTTCCCACCCCTCCCTCCCTCGTCTTATACCTTTCTTCCTTTCCTTTCTCTTCTTTCCTTTTTCTTCCCTTCTTTGTTTCTCTCTCCCATCCTCTCTTTTTCTTTTCTCCACCCCTCCTCCCTTCTCCTTCCTTCCTTCCTTCCTTCCTTTCTCCTTCTTCTTCCCTTCCCTTTTTCTTTTCTCCTTCTCCCTCTCTTCTCTTTTCCCTTTCCCTCTCTTTCATTTTCTTCCCTTCCTTCCCTTTCTCTATCCCTTTCCTTTCTCTTCTTCCCTTCCTCTTCCCTTCTTTCTCACTCTTCTCCTCCCCTTTTCTCCTTCCCTTTTCTTTCTTTTCCTTCTCTCCTTTCCCATTTTCTTCTCCTTCTTCTCCCTTCTTCTTCCTTCCTTCCTTCTTTCTCCTTCTCCCTCTTCCTTTTTTCTCTTCCCTCCCTCCCTTTTCCTTTTCCCTTTTGTTTCTTACCTTTCCTCCTTTCCTTACTCTTCTTTCCCTCCTCTTCCCTTCTTTATTTCTCTCTTCCCCCTTTTCTTTCCTCCACCCCTCCCACACTTCTCCTTCCTTCCTGCCATCCTTTTCCTTTCTTTCTCCTTCTTCCTTTCCCTAGCCTCTTTTTCTTTCTTCTACCCCTTCCTATTTCCTGCTCTCTTTCTTTCTTTCCTTCCCTCCCTCCCTCCCTCCCTCCCTCCCTCCCTCCCTCCCTCCCTCCCTCCCTCGTCTCATACCTTTCCCCCTTTCATTTCTCTTCCTTCTTTCCCTCCTTTTTCTTTCTCCCTTCTCCCTTTCTTAGGTGGCATTCCCCTATTTAAAAGCAATGTTTTTGCTGAATTAGGAGATTAAAACGGCACTGTTTTAGAGTTGGGTGTTCACCTATTTCCAATATATCTGTGATAACAGCATTCACACCAAATATTTGTTCCAATGGGGAATGTGTCCCGATTTAAGTCACAATTTCTGATTGCAATCTCAGTGATTAGAACAAATCTTGCATTTCAAATTCATTTTCAATCCAAAGCAAATTTTATTTTTGGGTAGCAAAATATTACGTATAGACATGGCATTGAAGTCTAAATTGTGCTTGTCCTTTCCCCCATAATTGAACTGGAAGGCAACTGAAATTATTGCAATGTTTAAGGCCATTTTAAAGTGTTTTTTCAAAGCTCCAACACCAAATTCACCTGAGTTACATTTCCATTGTGTTCTAGGAAAGGCACAAAATTGGCATCTACAGTGTGTGCAAATGAGGGTATTTGCAAGCTATGAATCCCAGGACTGAAGCTAAGAAATCCTTTGATTCCTTTATTTTTCACCCCCAATAATGACAGAAAATAATGATGAACAACGTAAATGGGAATTACTTTAGAGGACACCTATTTATCCACTATTAGAAAGAATTTCTACCATTCTATTGTATATATATTGCATACCAAGCTGCCATTCATTCCTTCCACTTGCATTTGCATGATATAGAAATGGCATTATTTGCAAGCATTGCTGCAATAGCCTGAAGCTACTTTACTACCGGTAGCAAAAGAGTTTAGTCGTCCCCTCCGCAAAGGTGGAGCAAAACTTTTCTGTAGTCTCCTGAAGTGTCTCCCTGAAAAAGAAAGAGATGAGCATTATAATTCTAGAGTTGGAAGGGACCCCCAAAGGCCATCCAGTCCAACCTCTTGTTATACAGAAGAATGGACAAAAAAGGCTGAAGAACTCCAACACTTTGTAGATGCTCAGGGATTTTTTAAAGCCACAAGGGTCATATACAGACCAAGGAATCATGGCATGCACTCTCTACGCCACTGATTCCCAACCTTTTTTTGAACAAGAACCACTTTTACCAGGGACCACTCTCCAACATTAGTACCAAAAAGGGCAGGACTGGTCAACTCTGTGGAAAGTAGCAGAAATAAAATAAATAAAAATAAATAAATAAAGAGGAAGGAGGTTCGCAGACTGGATTTTCATTCTCATTGTCCACTGCTGGGCCACGGGCCACAGGTTGAGAACCACTGCTCTACGCTCATCGGATGGAACCAAACTTCTGAAGGACAAAAAATCAATCTCACTACATTGGAAAGAACACTACCAAAGCCTCCTGAATCACAGCTCCATGGATGGATGGATGGATGGATGGATGGATGGATGGATGGATGGATGGATAGATAGATAGATAGATAGATAGATAGATAGATAGATAGATAGATGATAGATAGATAGCCATCCAGTCCAACCAGCTAAGATATGGATGGCTGGATGGTTAGATAGGCAGAAAGCCATTCAGTTCAACCATCTAAGATAGAAATGGATGGATGAATATATAGATAGCCATCAAGTCCAACTACCTAAGATCGAGATGGATGGATAGATAGATAAATAGATGGCCATCCAGTCCAATCAGCTAAGATAGAGAAGGATAGATGGCTGGATGGTTAGATAGACATCCAGACAGATAGATAGCCATTCAATTCAACCATCTAAGATAGAGATGGATGGATGAATAGACAGATACATAGATAGCCATCCAGTCCAACTATCTAAGATAGATGATAGATAGATAACCATCCAGTCCAACCAGCTAAGATAGAGATGAATGAATAGGCAGACAGACAGATAGATAGCTGGCCATCCAGTCCAACAACCTAAGATACAATATGGATGGATAGTTAGATGGACAGATAGTCATCCAGTCTAACCCCCTAAGATAGAGATAGATAAGATAGATATGGATGGTCGGACAGATAGATAGAAAGATAATAGAATCATAACACTGGACCCCAAGGGCCATCCAGCCCGACTTCCTTCTGCCAGGTAGGAAGACATCATCAAAGCCCTTCTGACAGATGGCCGTCCGGGTGCTGCTTCAAAACCTCCCGTGCAGTGACCCCAATGGACTCCCAGGTAGGAGCGCATTCCCCTGCTTAACAGCTCTTCTCCTTAGGAAGTCCTTCCCAACCTTTAAGTGGAACCTCTTTCCCTGCAACTTGCACCCTTGGCTCCCTTGTGCCCCAGTCCCATTTTGCTTCCAAAAATAAAGCCAAGTTTGATTTGGGGAAGCACGAAATGAGGGGGAATGAAAAAGAAGAAGAGCAACTGACCTTGATAAAGGAGTAGAGGGACTTCCCGTACATCCGCTTGAAGTCCGCCTTGATGTCGATCATGTCGATCTCGCAGCGGGACACCATCAGGCGGATGAGCGTGTCGTCGTCTGTCCCTATGCCCTGTGTGGAGAGGAGGGTAGGGGCTGTAATTTGCCTCTTTGGCAGGGAAGGCCTGAGATCTTGGGAAACTATAACTCCCAGGGTCCCATAGCATTGAGCTGTGGGAGGGAGGTTGGGAGCTCTAGTCCGCTGAGACCTTGGAAACTACAACTCCCAGGATCCCATTGCATTGAGCCACATAGAGGAGGTAGTTTGCCCTGGGGTCAGAGACCTTGAGAATCTGCAACTCCCAGGATCGTGTAGCATTGAGCCATGGAGGAGATGTTGGAAGCTATAGTTTGCCAAGACCTTGGGAAAACTACAACTCCATAGCAATTGAACCATGGAGTGGCGGTTGGGAGCTGTAGTTTGCCCAGGGCCCAAGCCTCTTTGGCAGAGGAGGTCCAAGAACTTGGGAAACTACAACTGCCATAGCATTGAACGGTGGAGGGCTTGGGAGTTAAAGTTTGCCGAAGGGTCCAAGACCTTGAGAAACTATAACTCCCAAGGATCCCATTGCATTCAGCCATGGAGAGGAGGTTGGTAGCTGTAGTTTACCAGGGCCCAAGCCTCTTTGGCAGAGAAGGCCCAAGACTTTGGGAAACTACAACTCCCGGGATCCCTTTGCATGGAGCCACAGAGAGGAGGTTGGGAGCTGTAGTTTGCTCCAGGGCCAGAGACCTTGGGAAATTACAACTCCCAGGATCCCATAGCATTGAGCCACGGAGAGGAGGTTGGGAGATGTAGTTTGCCCAGGGGCCAAAGACCTTGGGAAACTATAACTCTCAAGGATCCCATTGCGTTGAGCCAAGGCATGGAAGGTCCAAGACTTTGGGAAACTACAACTCCCAGCATCCCATAGCATTGAACCATTGCAGTTCAATGCAGTTTGAGTCACATATTAGGGCCGCTTCAAAATAGCATTCCTTTACATTTTATATTTTTTAAAAGGATCATTATTTACACATTATTATTATTTTGACTCATTTACCTTCATTGATTTGTAGAGCCTTTCGGCAAAGTAGGCGGTCCTGCTCCGCATGCATTTGACTGCAGAAAGAAAAGAAAGCCGAGTTAGCAAAGGGAAAGGATGGGTGCATCCACACTGTGGAATTAACCCAGTTTGTCACCCCTTCACTGCCATTGCTCAATGCTATGGGACCCTGGGAGTTATAGAATTTGTTCACATTGAACCATAGCAGTTGGTGTCAAACTGGGTTAATTCCACAGTGTGGACGGACGCACCCGAAGAAATTTGCATAAATAAATATCGGACTTGCCTATGGCCAACAAGGCATCCTCAAGGTCTCCCGACATCTCGGACTTGATGCTCTCCGTAATGTCCTTATCGGCAATCTTCCTGTATTCGTCAAACACTGGGGAAGGAGAAAGCAAGGCATTGGGGAGCGGCTTTTACACTGGGAGTTTCACAAAATACAAAAGGAGGTTAAAAATAGGTTTTTTGCCAGGAAGAAGCAGGCCGCCTGTACTTTTCATAGATGTGCATTGCAAAAGGGATGGGAATGCAAAAGAAGCGGAAGAAACATGTCAACAGAAACTGAGCTGATTTGCCTTCAAATCCAGTTGTGCAAATGAATGGGATGCAGAATGACCTATATGGATACATCTACACGGTCCCTTGGGCTCATTTCTCAGGCCCTCCTCTCTCTCACCATCCTATCCTTCATTCCTTCTCTCCTTCCCTCCCTCCCTTCACCTCCCTCTTTCTCCCTCCTCCTTGCTTCCCTTACACCCTTTCGTCCTTTCTTCCCTTTTTCCTCCCTCCTTCCCTCTCTCCCTCTTTCTCCCTTCCTTCCTTCTCTCTTTCCTCCCTCCCTCCCTTATCTCCCTCCCTCTTCTCCATCCCTCCATTCCCTTCTACCCTTTTGTTCTTCCTTCCTTCTCCCTTTCCTTTCCTTCTTCCATCCCTTCCTTCCTTCCACTTTTGTCCTTCCTTCCCTTTTGTCTTTTCTTCTTCTTTCTTCTTTCCTTCCTCCTTACCTCCTTCCTTTCCTCCTTCCTTCTCTCCCCCTTCTCCTTCCTTCCTTCCTTTTTTCCTCCTCCTTCCCTCTTTCTCCTTCCTTCTCTCTTTCCTCCCTCCCCTCCCTCCTTTCTCCCTCCCTCTTCTTCTCCTCCCTCCTACCCTTCTTTCTTTCTTCCTTCTTCCCTTCCTTCCTTTCCTTCCTTCCTTCCATTTTTCCTTCCCCCTTTTGTCTTTCCTTTCTTTCTCTTTCCTTCCTCCTTACCTCTCTTCCTCTTTCTCCTTCCATCCTTCTCTTCCACCCTTTCATCCCTTTCCTTCCCTGTTTCCTCCCTCTCTCCTCTTCTTCTCCTTCCCTTCCACTCTTCTCTCTCTTCCTTCCTTCTCTCCTTTCTCCCTCTCTTCTTCCTTCCTCCCTCTTTCTCCCTCCCTCCTTCCCTTCACTCTTTGTCCTTCCCTCTTTCCTCCCTCCTTCCCTCTTTCTTCTCTCCCTTCCTTCCTTCCTCTTTCCTTCCTCCTTCCTTTCTCCCTCTTTCCTCCTCCTTCCCTTTCCTCTTTTTTCTTTCTTCCTCCCCTTCCTTCCCTTCCTTCCATCTTTCCCTTCCTCCTTCCTTTCTTCATCCTTCCTTTCTCTTCCTTCTTTTGTCCTTCCTTCTTTCTCTCTTCCTTCCTCCCCTCCCTTCCTCTTTCTCCTTTCATCCTTCCCTTCCACCCTTTCATCCTTCTTTCCTTCACTGTTTCCTCCCTCTCTCCCTCTTTTTCTTTCTATCCTTCCCTTCCTCCCTTCCATTCTTCCTTCTCTCTTTCCTTCCTTCTCTCTTCCTCCTCCCTCCCCTCCTTTCTCCTTCTTCCTCCCTCCCTTTCTTCTTTCCTTCCCTCTCTTTCCTTCCTCTTCCCCCTCCCTCTTTCTCCTTTCCTTCTCCTTTCTCTTCCCCCTCCTTCTCCTTCTTTCCTTCCCTTCCCTTCCTTCTTCTCCCTTTCCTTCCCTTCTTCCATCCTTCTCTTCCTCCCTTTCCTCTCCCTTCCCTCCTTCCCTCTCTCCCTCTTTCTCCCTCCCTTCTTGCTTCTCTTACACCCTTTTGTCCTTCCTTCCTTTCCTCTTTCCTCCCTCCTTCCTTCTCTCCCTCTTTCTCCCTCCCTTCTTGCTTCTCTTACACCCTTTTGTCCTTCCTTCCTTTCCTCTTTCCTCCCTCCTTCCTTCTCTCCCTCTTTCTCCCTCCCTTCTTGCTTCTCTTACACCCTTTTGTCCTTCCTTCCTTTCCTCTTTCCTCCCTCCTTCCCTCTCTCCCTCTTTCTCCCTCCCTTCTTGCTTCTCTTACACCCTTTTGTCCTTCCTTCCTTTCCTCTTTCCTCCCTCCTTCCCTCTCTCCCTCTTTCTCCCTCCCTTCTTCTTCCTTCTTTCTCCTCCCTTCCCTCTTTCTCCTTCCTTCACTCTCTCCTCTTTCTCCCTTCCTTTCTCCTCCCTCTTCTCCTCTCTCATTTCCTTCCACCCTTTTGTTCTTCCTTCCTTCTCACTTTCCTTCCATTCCTTCCTTCCATCCTTCTCTTCCTCCTTCCCTTCCTTCCTTCCATCCTTTTGTCCTTCCTTCTTTCTCTTTCCTTCCTCCTTACTTCCCTCTTTCTCCTTCCACCCTTTCATCTATCCTTCCATGTTTCCTCCCTCGTTCTCCTTCTATCCTTCCCTTCCTCCCTTCCACTCTTCCTTCCTTCTCTCTTTCCTTCTTCCTTCCCTTCTTTCCTTCCACCACCGGGCAGCCAGTCCTCTTAACAGGGAGTGCTAGCATGCAGCCCCCAAATTAGAAAGTTTGCCCATGCCTCATCTACAGTGTACAATTAATGCAGTTTGATACCATTTTAGTGCTATGAAGTCCCAGGACTTGATGTTTGGCACTCTTTCGCAGAGAAAGCTAAAGGCTTTGTCAAACTATAACTCCCAATATGCCAGGATCACCATATCAACTTGGCTGCTTCAGTTCCCTTCCATAAAGAAGGGAAGTGGGGAGAAGGAGGCTGGGTACAGCTGAGGAAGGAAGTGTAGATGGGACATCTACTTTGTGAGGGAAATAGAAACTGCGTTTAACAGACGGTGGGCACAGAGTTTGGCCACTAGGAGGCAGATGGGAGTTGGGGCTGATAGATACAGCAGGTTGGAGTGGGGAAGCTTTAGAACTGTCTTTTTAGGATTGTGGAAAGAAAGCATAAACCACATGTCTCCAGCGCTCTATTGTTGTGAGCTTGATTTTAACTCCAAGATCTTCCAGAGTCTGACACAGTATACCATTGCATTCAGCCATGGAAGGCACAGGGGTGTTGAACTGGATTAATTCTACAGTGTAGTTGCACTCTTGGTAGGGATCCTAGAGTTGGAAGGGACCCCCAAAGGCCATCCAGTCCAACCCCCTTCTGCTATTATGTAGGAAAAACATAATCCATGCCTTTGCTTAATAATAATAATAATAATAATAATGAACTGAAGAATTCCAGGACTGGAAGGGACCCCCAAAGGCCATCCAGTCCAACCTCTTTCTGCTATTATGCAGGAAAAGCATAATCCACACCTTTGTTTAATAATAATAATAATAATAATAATAGAACTGAAGAATCCCAGGACTGGAAGGGACCCCCAAAGGCCATCTAGTCCAACCTCTTTCTGCTATTATGCAGGAAAAGCATAATCCACACCTTTGTTTAATAATAATAATAATAATAATAATAGAACTGAAGAATTCCAGGACTGGAAGGGACCCCCAAAGGCCATCTAGTCCAACCCCCTTCTGCTATTATGCAGGAAAAGCATAATCCATGCCTTTGCTTAATAATAATAATAATAATAATAATAATAATAATAATAATGGAACTGAAGAATTCCAGGACTGGAAGGGACCCCCAAAGGCCATCCAGTCCAACCTCTTTCTGCTATTATGCAGGAAAAGCATAATCCACACCTTTGTTTAATAATAATACTAATAATAATAATAATAGAACTGAAGAATCCCAGGACTGGAAGGGACCCCCAAAGGCCATCTAGTCCAACCTCTTTCTGCTATTATGCAGGAAAAGCATAATCCACACCTTTGTTTAATAATAATAATAATAATAATAATAATAGAACTGAAGAATCCCAGGACTGGAAGGGACCCCCAAAGGCCATCTAGTCCAACCTCTTTCTGCTATTATGCAGGAAAAGCATAATCCACACCTTTGTTTAATTAATAATAATAATAATAATAATAATAATAATGGAACTGAAGAATTCCAGGACTGGAAGGGACCCCCAAAGGCCATCCAGTCCAACCTCTTTCTGCTATTATGCAGGAAAAGCATAATCCACACCTTTGTTTAATAATAATACTAATAATAATAATAGAACTGAAGAATCCCAGGACTGGAAGGGACCCCCAAAGGCCATCCAGTCCAACCTCTTTCTGCTATTATGCAGGAAAAGGATAATCCACACCATTGTTTAATAATAATAATAATAATAATAATAATAGAACTGAAGAATCCCAGGACTGGAAGGGACCCCCAAAGGCCATCCAGTCCAACCCCCTTCTGCTATTATGCAGGAAAAGCATAATCCACAACTTTGCTTAATAATAATAATAATAATAATAATAATAATAGAACTGAAGAATCCCAGGATTGGAAGGGACCTCCAAAGGCCATCTAGTCCAACCTCTTTCTATCCTGCAAGAAAAGCACAATAAAAGCCACACCGACAGCCTCGGCTTAATAATAATAATAATAATAATAATATAATGATTGTCAGAATCTGGAAGCTCTTGGAACAAAAGCATGCTCACAAAGCACAATCTTTGGATACAGCTTTTTTTCTATCTTATCACAGCCGTAAGAAAGACAGTTCTAAGGGTTTCCTGCCAACCCCATGTATATCATTCCCCAATCCCACGCCCTTCTACTGTTTTGTTATCTCATAAGACCAGATGACCTTATCTATAGTGTGCTCCTATCCATCTCAACCTCCCCTTTCTTCATATCATGGGGGCGGGGGGGGGGGGGGCAGCTAGTTCCAAGCTGGTAGGACATCCTGACAAATGATAATGATAACAATAATAATAGAACTATAGAATCCCGGGGCTGGAAAGGACCCCCAAAGGCCATCTAGTCCAACCCCCTTCTTCCATTATGCAGGAAAAGCACAATCAAATATTATAATAATAATGATAATAATAGAATGATAGAATCCCAGGGCTGGAAGGGACCCCCTAAGGCCATCCGGTCCAACCCCCTTCTGGCATTATGTAGAAAAAGCACCATCAAAGCCCTCCTGACAGATGGCTAGGGGGTTGGGGCCTTACCTCTTAGCAGGTGGTTCCGATTCCTTGTGCAGAGGACCGTCATGAATTGGGCCTCATCTGTCCCCCATCGTTTCTCCCCTGCTTCGTAAAGGCACTAAGAATAAGAATAAAGAGCAGCATACTTTTTTGGAAACATATCCTTCATTTTGACCCATCGGTCAAAACAGTGCAGAGAAGAGAAAGAGCTTACTTTCACAGAGAAGTCAAAGGAAATTGATAACATCAACTCTGTGGATCTTGATGGAACTGCAACTCCCATCAAGCCTAGGCTAAGAATGCTGGGAGCTGTAGTTCCCAAATACCTAGGGGACCACTTCTGGGAAGGCTCAATTTTGCATTTAGGTTGCAAGAGATGTCAGCTTGACATTCTTTGAACCATCAACATTAAATGCAAAGGAACTACTTCATGAAATTGTGCACATGGCATCCTTTTCATTTCTTCACACAGAAAACAAATAAATCTAAACAAGTGTTTACAAAAATCACTCTGCTTTTTATATATTTGAAGACCACATAAAATGAAGAAAAAGTCTGTGAGATTAAACATATTATCAAAGTTCATTTGAAACATTACATATTACTCACTATTAAATGCTCACCTTAACTTCTAAATTCAAAACGGGTGGACAAGAAAATAACACTAATAGTTATCTAGTTCAGAAGTACAAAACACTGAGGGCCATAGAAACCCGTGTTTCACTTCTTTCGTTTTTCAATTAACCATCAAAAATAAAAAGATGCAAATATGTTATTTAATTTTGAATCACAAATGAAAAAGGCCGCCTTTTTCCTTATTTCAAATTTTAGACGGATCAAAAATGCGAAATGGAGAAACAGGCTCCTGTTGGACCGAAATCGATTTTGAATTTTAATTTGTCGGGTTGACGAGACAAGACTGGTTTGATTGTCAATTGGGAAACAAAAGAACAACAATACATGGTTTGGAAAGACACCATGCATATTTAAAACTGCGGTTTTAATCATCTTCTGGTAAAATATGAAATATCTTTTTTGTATGCGTGTCATAATCTCGCAAGCATCAGGGGATTTTTCTGAATGTTCAGAGGTTGAGGGGAATGATGGGTTTCAAAGTGAGGAATCTGTGAGTGATCGAAGAGAATTGCAGGCAGACGAGGCTAGTGTTTTGGAATCTTTTGCTCATCCCTAGGCAACGGGAAAGTTCCAGTTCCCTTGAGAAAAAGTCTTGGAAGGATGGGGAGTTTTCCAGGGAGAACAGATTAGACCTGAGAACGCAGGGAGTGAAAAACCAGCAAACTAGATATTCTCAGACGATAAGACACTAAAGTCCAGATGTGTTAGACATGATGTCATGGGTGTCTCAGAGGGCTTAAATTAAGTAGTTTCAGGCCTTCCAGAGGAGACAATGCTACTGTAGGAGAACAGTTTCGTGTTTGTTATTCCTATTCATGCTTCCTCTGTTGTCAAGATTCCTGTTTCATCTTCCTGTCTTATGCCTATTTATTTATTTGCTTTACATCTATAACACCTTTCTCAGCCAAAAAGGCGACTCAAGGCGGTTTACATAGTAAAGGTTAACCCAACAATATCAAAAAGCAGTTAAAACACATTATACAAGACATATCAAATCAAGCAATCATTAACATAGACGTGTGCCTATGCTTCTTTCAAGAATTTCCCTCTGCTAAGTTCCTGTTTTCATGTTCGTGGATATACCTTTGGATTAATTCTGTGCTTTGGGGTTTCCTTGGCTTTATCTTCTATCCTAGCATTTTCGGATTACTGCTATCGAACTCTAGTTTCTTTTGAGAACTGCATTTTATATCTGTACCGACTTTGGCGGATTTGTCCCTTTTCCCCTTTTTATATTCTTTCCTTTATATTGGATCACTGGACTCTGGTGTGGTGTTGGGTGAAAGGGTGTTCTTGTGCTAGGGTGCAACCACGTGTATTTTATACTGTGGGCAACAGTGCTGTCGGGATGCATATTGTTGATTTTATAATAGAGGCTGCGGGCCAGTGGAAAATTTAACATGGGCCGCAATTGGCCTGCGGGCCGGACTTTGCACACACCTGATCTATGCTGTAGAATTAATGGAGGACTCAAGGACTCAATACTATATAATCCTGGGAGTTGTAGTTTGACAATGTCTGCCGAAGAGGGCCGGTGCCTCACCAAACTACAAATCCCAGGATCTCACAGCATGGAGCCATGACAGCTAAAGCAGTGTCAAACCGTATTACCTGATTCATAGAATCATAGAGTTGGAAGAGACCTTATGGGCCATCCAGTCCAACCCCCTGCCAAGAAGCAAGAATATTGCATTCAAAGCACCCCTGACAGATGGCCATCCAACCTCTGTTTAAAAGCTTCCAAAGAAGGAGCCTCCACCACACCCCTGGGCAGAGAGTTCCACTGCTGAATGGCTCTCACAGTCAGGAAGTTCTTCCTAATGTTCAGGTGGAATCTCCTTTCTTGTATTTTGAAGCCATTGTTCCCTTGCGTCCTGGTCTCCAGGGCAGCAGAAAACAAGCTTGCTCCCTCCTCCCTATGACTTCCTCTCACATATTTATACATGGCTTTCATCATGTCTCCTCTCAGCCTTCTCTTCTTCAGGCTAAACATGCCCAGCTCTTTAAGCCGTTCCTCATGGGGCTTGTTCTCCAGACCCTTGATCATTTGAGTCTCCCACCTCTGGACACATTCCAGCTTGTCAATATCTCTCTTCAATTGTGATGCCCAGAATTGGACACAATGTTCCAGGTGTGGTCTAATCAAAGCGGAATAGAGGGGGAGCATTACTTCCCTGGATCTAGACACTATGCTCTTTGAAAGAAGGAGATTGTAATCTATAAGACGTTCCCTAAGTATTTCTTTTTTCCCCTGCATTACTTAGAGGAGAATTTCTGTGCTACAAACCTCAGCATCTTGCTTGGCTTGGGCTTCATCGACATAGTTGCTTTCATCCCGGTTGCCCTGATAAACAGAAAGCAAAGGTTATTAATATTATTATTATTTGTCAGTGTTTTAGATAGATGACTGTATAAATTAGTTTAAAACCCATGCTGCCAACCATGAACTAGTTAAACAGCTGGAATGTGAAGAGACCAGAAAGGGAGACAACATGTCAGAGCAACGGGCTGGGCTTGAATTAATGAGCTGATGAGGAGCAATATATAATGTCAAGGGTCACCATTACTATTTCTCTTTCAACAATCGCCTCTGATGAGTAAGTCTCATTGAGTTGTAAATAGTAGAAATGTAAATAAAGAGTAACACCACTGTTGGAGTTCAGCCTGTGATTGTGATTCAGGATCAGGGTGCTTTGGATGTGGGAAGTGATGCCAATGAATTTCAAGATGGCAATGGTTTGGTCAATGATACTGATGCAGAGAAGGACCAGGAGACCCCTGTGCAAAGTGTAGTTTCTCATGAGAATGTCCCTGAAGGGTGTGGGTATGATAGTGTACTCCCTGAATTGCTACCAGAGGAGCAGGAGCTACCAGAGGGTAGGAGCAGAACAACTCCTTTCAAAGAAAGGACCACACAATTAAACAGGATATAACACTTTCAAAACAGGAACAGATTTTGTGACATGATATAATCACAGCCTTCTTTTCTAAGTGATGACAAACTGCCTCTTTAATGATCTGCTCCAGAATATTTCCTGGGTTTGATGCCAGGCCGAATGAAGGGTCATTAGAAGGGACAGCCTTTTGTATAGGAGTTCCCTTGAGGTCATCTAGCCCACCCCTAGATGATCTGCCTCCATCCACCACAATGCCGTCCTTGTTCCTTTATTCCCAGGCTATCCAGCTGATTAATAAAGGGAATAGCGGAAGCATGGTCTACCAGACGGTCAACATCAACCACCACACCAGTGTGGCCACCTTCAGCATCTACTACTACAACTGGTTGAGAGCATATGACCCTATAATAACCCAATGGAAGGGTGGGATTGCCGGCATTTTGGTGTGACTTACGGTGGCCAGGGACACCAGGACTCTCCGGAACATGGAGGAAGTGTCCGATACGATGTCTTCCTCCAGGGTGGTCCCGTATTCTGCGGGGAAAACGGAATGGCAGCATTACCTACCTGCAAGGTGTTGCAATTACGCACCTTAAAGTCAGCTCCAACTAAAACACCACCCAAACCCAGTGGATCCCAAGGGCCAGCTGTTTCCCCTTATTCAGTAGAAGTCTGAACACAGCCTTCAGTCTCTCTAAGAAGAATAAGAAGGCAATAATAATAATAATAATAATAATAATAATAATAATATATTATATTATAATAATAGTAATATAATAATATAATTATTCATCATCATAAGGGCCGGCTTTAGCACAGCAGGTTAATCACCTGCAGTAAGTCTTGCCAACCAAAAGGTTGACAGTTCGAAGCCGGGTCAGGGTGAGCTGCTGACTTCAGCCCAGTGAACAAAGAAAGCTCTTCAACAAGGAGATGGAGGGACAGCACCCCCCTGTGGTTGGAACCGAGCACAACCTCCAAAGATGCCGAATGATGAGAAAATGCCTATATATACTTCTATCTGTTGTCTCTCTTGTCATTGTGCAATTGGCATTGAATGTTTGCTGTGTATGTGTGTGTTCTGATCCGCCCTGAGTCCCCTTTGGGGTTAGAAGGGCGGAATATAAATACTGTAAATAAATAAATATATTTGCTGTATTTATATCCCACCTTTCTCTACCCCGAAGGGGACTCAAGGCTGCTTTGCAAATGGCAACTATTTGAAGCCTTTAGACAACAGACACCTAAATATATTTAAGTTAAAATTTAAAAATTAGAGTTAAAACGCACATAAAAATATACAAACATTATAATCACTATTAAAATCACGCCATCCACAATTGTAATCCAGAGCCGTTCCAAAAATCATGGCTCATATTTTGTAGTTATTTTTGCTCTGTATCTAATTTCCAAAGGCTTGACCCCAGAGCCAGGCTGTTCTGATTTCATCGGGGAGGGAGTTCCACAGCTTAGGGGCCACCACCGAGAAGGCCCTGTCTCTCGTCCCCACCAATCGTGCTTGAGAAGGAGGAAGGTCAGAGAGATTATTATTATTAGGAATCACTATTACCCCTCTCTATGACTGGACCTTGCAAATAATCCTTCTTCGAACGGCCACCTAGAAAAAACACTTGGATCAGAGCACGGAGCGTCTTTGGACTCACGGTGCTTGTAGGTTTCATTGATCCGCCGGATTTCCTCATTGGTGCGAGATGCCAGGATCTCAATCAGGCAGCCTTCATCTGTCCCGGCCCCCTAAGAAGACAGATCACACTACATTTTACAAATTATAATAAGCCTAACATTAGACTCCATACAACAATAATAAAAAGCCTAATTAATACTAGACTCCATGTGATGATGATGATGATGATAGAGATGCCAAACATTCCACAGTGCAAAAAGGCAACCCAGAGAAGGCAAAAGAAAGCCTTGTGAAACTACAACTCCCAAGACCCTGTAGAAATGAGTATGGCAATTTAAGTGGGAGCAATCTTCATCAGTCCTACTATGTAGATGCCCTATTTATTTATTTATTTATTTATTTGACTTGTATACCGCCACTCCCAATTTGGCTTGGAGCGGTTTACAGCAGTAGATTAAAACAATACAACCAACTTTAAAATACAATAAAAACGAGAACAGACATAGTCCCGAGTTATTCACCCATCGAAAGCTTGTCAGAAAAGAAAGGTTTTACAGGCTTTCCGAAAAGCAAGTAGCTCTCGGATGGTTCAGGTTTCAACTGGCAAGGCATTCCATAAATAAGGGGCCAATCGAGAAGGCTCTCTGCCTAGTAGAGGACAGATGATAAGTCCGGATGTTGGGGACTTCAAGCAAATTTTGGTCTTCGGAACGAAGTAATCTCTGGGGTTGGTAGGGGGATAAGCGGGCCCTCAGGTATGCTGGCCCCAGACCATATAAGGCCTTAAAGGTTAGTACCAGCACCTTGAAAGTAATCCGGTACTCAATCGGAAGCCAGTGCAGCTGTTGTAGAATTGGGGTGATACGACACCTCGCCGGCACCTCGGCGAGAAGACGAGCCGCTGCATTTTGCACCAGCTTCAGTTTCCGGATCACTGACAAAGGAAGGCCAATGTAGAGGGCGTTACAGTAGTCAAGCCTCGAGATGACCGTCGCCTGGATCACCGTAGCCAGGTCGTTCCTAGATAGGAAGGGAGCCAGTCGCCTAGCCTGACGTAGATGGAAAAACGCAGATCTGCTCACAGCAGAGACCTGGGCCTCCATTGTGAGCAGAGGGTCCAATAAGACACCAAGACTCTTTACAGAAGGTGATGGACGTAGTGTCTCACCATCCAGGGTAGGCAGCTGGATCTCCCTCCCACCCGGACGGCCCAGCCAAAGGATCTCCGTCTTCGCTGGGTTCACCCTCAACCTTCTGGCACGCATCCATCCAGTAACAGCTTCAAGGCAATTTTCGGGTACAGAGTCCGGCCGGCCCTCCATCCTCAGAATGAGCTGAGGGTCATCAGCGTACTGGTGGCACTCAAGCCCAAAGCTCCGCACCAGTCGGGCAAGCGGTCGCATATAGATGTTAAATAATAGAGGAGAGAGAATAGCTCCCTGCGGGACCCCGCAAGTTAGCGGAGATCTCTCGGAAACCATCCCTCCCCTCACCACACGCTGTCCCCGATTCTGGAGGAAGGAGGACACCCATTTAAGGGGTATCCCCCTAACCCCAGTCATGGCTAGGCGGTGGGTCAATAGATTGTGATCGACCGTATCAAATGCTGCTGTGAGGTCCAATAACACAAGCAGCGCTGATCCGCCTTGATCCATCTGGCAGCGGAGCTGATCTGTGATGGCAACCAGCACAGTCTCCGTCCCGTGCCCCCTACGGAAGCCGGACTGGAAGGGATCAAGTCTGGCTGTGTTATTTAGGAACTGCTGCAACTGTTCCACTGCTGCCCTCTCAACCACCTTGCCCAGAAACGGAAGGTTCGAGACTGGGCGGTAGACTGTTTTTTTCAGCAGCGGAGATACCATCGCCTCTTTTAAACCCTCTTGAAAAACTCCTTGCTCAAGGGAGCTATTTATTATATTCAACAGAGGTTCATTCAGTCTTTCGGCAACCCTGGAAAGTAGCAGAGAGCAATGGTGGGACTAATGAATTGCTATGGTGGGATAACAGCACGGTGCAATAACACCACAATATTATGAAGGCCGTCCCCAAGTTACGAACAAGAGAGGTTCTGTAGGTTTGTTCTTGAGTTGAATTTGTATGTAAGTCAGAACAGGGACTTTTTTAAAATGTAACTATACTTATTTAGCTCTTCGAGGCGCACTATACTTATTTAGCTTTGGATGGCATAGGGAAGGGTGAACCTTCCTGTGGCACTTCCATTGCTCCTTGTGCCTGTCCTGTTCAGAAAATTTCACCCCACTTTCTGTCCCTCTGAGAACTGGATTTTGCAATATTTGGCTTGTTGTGGAAACAAGGATTGGAAGTAAGGCTTTATTGGAGAACCCTTTCCCCCCTGATAATGACTCTTTCAGGAGTGGATTTCCTTTCCGAGGAGATTTCTCTCACTTCATGTTGTCTCAGCCCCATTGTTCTTAACTAAGAGTTGTTTGCAAGTCAGATGCTTGTAACTTGGGGACGGCCTGTATATTCCAACAGAAATTGCAGTCTCCTGGCATTTTCCAGACCTTCATGGCCCTTTTGAGCTCCTCCACATCATACAAGGTGATGGGCGTCATCAGCGCAAGCAGGACCTTCTCAAACTTCCCGCCCAGCTCCGACTTCAAGTCGTTCATCAGATCCTGTTGGGAAGAAGAAGGAAAGATCAGCTCACCCTGTATTATATTATTATATTTACATTATATTATTTTATTATACACTATATTTATATTATGTATTATATTATATTATTATATAATATATGTATATTATATGATTATATACTCTGCCAATATGATAATAGTAATAACTATTATTATTATTATTATTATTATTATTGCGTTGTTGTAGGTTTTTTGGGCTGTCTGGCCATGTTCTAGAAGCATTCTCTCCTGATGTTTCGCCTGCACTTGTGGCAAGCATCCTCAGAAGTTGTGAGGTTTGTTAGAAACTAGGAAAATTGGGTTTATATATCTCCTTTTCCTATTTTTATTATTATTATTATTATTATTATTATTATTATTATTATTATTGGGTTGTTGTAGGTTTTTTGGGCTGTCTGGCCATGTTCTAAAAGCATTTTCTTCTGATGTTTTGCCTGCATCTGTGGCAAGCATCCTCAGAGGTTGTGAGGTTTCTTGGAAACTAGGAAAATTGGGTTTATATATCTCCTTTTCCTATTATTATTATTATTATTGTTATTATTATTATTGGGCTGCTGTAGGTTTTTCAGGCTGTCTGGCCATGTTCCAGAAGCATTCTCTCCTGATGTTTTGCCTGCACCTGTGGCAAGCATCCTCAGAGGTTGTGAGGTTTCTTAGAAACTATGAAGATTGGGTTTATATATCTCCTTTTCCTATTATTGTTATTATTGTTGTTGTTGTTGTTGTTGTTGTTGTTGTTATTCTTATTATTGGGTTGCTGTAGGTTTTTTGGGCTGTCTGGCCATGTTCTAGAAACATTCTCTCCTGATGTTTCGCCTGCACCTGTGGCAAGCATCATCAGAGGTTGTGAGGTTTGTTAGAAACTACGAAAATTGGGTTTATATATCTCCCTTTCCTATTATTGTTGTTATTATTATTATTATAGGGTTGCTGTAGGTTCTTCGGGCTGTATGGCCATGTTCTAGAAGCATTCTCTCCTGATGTTTTGCCTGCATCTGTGGCAAYCATCCTCAGAGGTTGTGAGGTTTGTTGGAAACTAGGAAAATTGGGTTTATATATCTCCTTTTCTTCTTCTTCTTCTTCTTCTTCTTCTTCTTCTTCTTCTTCTTATTATTATTATTATTATTATTATTATTGGGTTGCTGTAGGTTTTTCTGGCTGTATGGCCACATTCTAGAAGCATTATCTCCTGACGTTTTACCTGCATCTGTGGCAAGCATCCTCAGAGGTTGTGAAGTTTGTCGGAAACTAGGAAAATTGGGTTTATATATCTCCTTTTTCCTAGCTTCCTAGTATCCAACAAACCTCACAACCTCTGAGGATGCTTGCCACAGATGCAATATAACAATAACACCTTCATTGCCACTCAACCTGCCAATGGTGGATTTGTTAATAATAACAATAATACCTTGGAAGAGTAATAATAATGATAATAATATTATTATAATAATACAATATAATAATGATAAATAATAATAATAATACCTTGCTAGCTATGCACCCTGCCGATGTTGATTTGTAAAATAATAATAATAATAATAATAATAATAATAATAATATATAATAATTATTGTATTATCGAAGGCTTTCGTGGCGGGAATCACTGGGTTGTTGTAAGTTTTTCGGGCTGTATGGCCATGTCCCAGAAGCATTCTCTCCTGACATTTCACCTGCATCTATGGCAGGCAGCCCCAGAGGTTGTGAGGTCTGTTGGAAACCAGGAAAATTGGGTTTATATATCTGTGGAATGATGTCCAGGGTGGGAGAAAGAACTCTTGTCTGCTTGAGGCAGGTGTGAGTGTTAAAACTGACGACCTTGATTAGCATTTAATGCCCAGCAGTCAATGGCCTTGCAGCTTCAAGGTCTGGCTTACAACAACCCAATAATGATTATGCCTTCACACACACACACACACACACACACAATTAATAATAATAATAAGAAGAAGAATAGTGCCTTGCTAGCCACTCACCCTGCCAATGGTGGCCTTGTAGGTCATCTTAATCTCCTGCCGCTGGGACAGGTTCCTGTTGACCAGAATGTCGATGATGGCGTCCTCGTCCGTTCCTGGCCCAGGAGAGAAAGGAAAACCATGGGTTTTGCATCCAAATTCCCCAAATGCCAGATCAATGTAATTTGCAAAGTGGGGTTCAGGGTCTCACCCAGGCCTTTCATGGCTTTGCGCAGCTTCTGGGCATCTTCGTTGGCATTGAAGTTGGATGCTCCCCGGATGGTGCCTCGGTTCCCAGCCTAGAAATACAGTTGTAATGGGGATCTTTGATAGAAACAGGTATATTTGTTGATTTTTTGCAGTGTTCATTGTTTTTTAATTGTGTTGCAACCCTCCTCAAGTTGTTAAAAGGGAAGCGCGGCTGGCTTGGATCAAAGGGCACAGTGGGTCAACAACATTGTGACCTTCCCATGAGGCTGAGAGAGTGTGACCTCCTCAATGTCCCCCAATGGGTTTCCGCAGCTGAAATGCTCCCAGCACTGTGGCTACAAAGCCTTAAGGGTGCATCTACACTGCGATGTTAATCCAGTTTAATATAACTTTAACTGACATGGCTAAATGTCATGCAATTCTGGGAGTTGTAGTTTAGTACTTTTGGGCAGAGGAAGCAAAAGACCTTTGCAGTGCTACAACTCCCATAGTTCAAAGTATGGAACAAGGATAAAGACCTTGCAAAGCTACAATTCCCAGGATTCCTTAGCACCGAACCATGCCAGTTAAAGGGGTCTCAAACTGCCTCAATTCTGCAGTGTAGACTGATGCACCCTTGCACCCGTTGTTTCTCAACCTTTTGGGTTTTCCAGGTGCTTTGTAGTCCGTCTCCTATACATAATAACAATATGAATGACAACAATATAATGATATAATAATTATGATGGAATGAATTAAGATTGTTGTTATTTAATGTAATGCTTTTGTGTTATATTGCGTTTATTGTATTGATGGGCATGGCCCTATGTAATCAGCCCCAAGTCCCCTTGAGGGAGATGAAGGCGGGGTATAAATAAAGTATTATTATTATTATTATTATTATTGCAACTGCTGGGCAATATTGGAACTAGGATTTCTAACATGAGGCTGGATGGCCCTCTGCAAGGAAGGTTTTAATAGTGGTTTCCTGCCTGACAGAAACAAGTGGGTTGAGGGCCCCTTCCAACTTTAGGATTCTATCGTTCTATTAGTATTAATAATAATAATATTAAGCAGAGGCTGGCCCTCTGTTGGGAGGGTTTCGATTGTGCTTTTCATACATAATGGCAGAAGGGAGTTGGGCTAGATGGCCTTTGTGGGTCCCTTCCAATGTTAGGATTCCATATTATTATTATTATTATTATTATTATTATTATTATTATGTAGAGGCGGGATGGCCCTCTGTCGGTAGGGTTTTGATTGTGCTTTTCCTGCATAATGGCAGAAAGGGGATCGGTCCGGATGGCCTTTGGGCGACCCCTTCCAACTCTAGGATTATATAGTTCTATTAATAATAATAATAATAATAATAATAACAACAAAGGCTAGATGTCCCTCTGTAGGTAGGGTTTCGATTGTGCCTTTCATGCATAACAGCATATAAGGGGTTAGTCTGGATGGCCTTTGGGGGACCCCTTCCAACTCCAGGATTCTATACTTACATTATCATCTTAATCATCATCATCATCGGATGGGAGAGCTTTAATAGTGTCTTCCTGCCTGGCAGAAAGAAGGAGGTTGGACTACATGGCTTTTGGGGGCCTCTTCCAACATTAGGATTCTATTGTTCTATTGTTGTTGTCGTTGTTATTGCTATTGTTATTGTTATTAAGCAGAGGCTGGATGGCCCTTTGTTGGGTTTCAATTGTGCTTTTCATGCATAAAGGCAGAAAAAAGGTTGGTCTGGATGGCCTTTGGGGGACCCCTTCCAGCTCTAGGATTCTGTACTTCTATTATTATAATTATTATTCAGCATAGGCCGGATGGCCCTCTGTCAGGAGGGTTTTGCTTGTGCTTTTCCTACATAATGACAGGAAAGGGGTTGGTCTGGATGGCCTTTGGGGGACCCCTTCCAGCTCTAGGATTCTATACTTCTATTATTATAATTATTATTAAGCATAGGCTGGATGGCCCTCTGTCAGGAGGGTTTTGCTTGTGCTTTTCCTACATAATGACAGGAAAGGGGTTGGTCTAGATGGCCTTTGGGGGCCCCTTCCAGCTCTAGGATTCTACACTTCTAATAATAATAATAATAATAATAATAATAATAATAATAATAATAATAAAAATAATAATTTCCTGCATAATGGAAGAAAAAGGCTTGGTCTGGATGGACTTTAGAGATCCCTTCCAACACTACGATTCTATAGTTCTCTTATTATTATTATTATTATTATTATTACTATTATCATCATCATCATCATCATCATCATCATTATCATCTGTCAGGAAGGCTTTAGTTGTGTCTTCCTGCCTGGCAGAAAGTAGTTGGACTGGATGGCTTTTGGGGGTCCCCTCCAACTCTAGAATTCTATATTTCTAGTTTTATTTTTTAATTATTATTATTATTAAACAGAGGCAGGATGGATGGCCCTCTGTCAGAGGGTTTTGCTTGTGCTTTTCCTGCATAATGGCAGAAAAGGGGTCAGTCCGGATGGCCTTGGGGCTCCTTCAAACTCTAGGATCCTATCATTCTATTATTATTATTATTATTATTATTATTATTCAGGGTTTCAATTGCGATTTTCATGCATAACCGAAAAAAGGGTTGGTCCGGATGGCCTTTGGGGGCCCCCTCCGACTCTAGAATTCTATAGTTCTATTATTATTATTATTATTATTATTATTATTATTATTATGCAGGGTTTCAATTGTGCTTTTCCTGCAAAATGGAAGAAAAAGGCTTGGTTTGGATGGACTTTAGAGACCCCTTCCAGCTCTATGATTCTATAGTTTTGTTATTATTATTATTATTATTAAACAGAGGCAGGATGGCTGGCCCTCTGTCAGAGGGTTTTGCTTGTGCTTTTTCCTGCATAATGGCAGAAAAYGGGTTGGTCCAGATGGCCTTTGGGGGCCCATTATTATTATTATTATTATTATTATTATTATTATTAACAACAACAACAATAATATAATAAACAGAGGCTGGATGACTCTCTGTCAGGAGGGTTTCGATTGTGTTTTTCCTGCATAATGGAAGAAAAAGGCTTGGTTTGGATGGACTTTAGAGACCCCTTCCAGCTCTATGATTCTATAGTTCTGTTGTTGTTGTTGTTGTTATTATTATTATTAAACAGAGGCYGGATGGATGGCCCTCTGTCAGAYGGTTTTGCTTGTGCTTTTCCTGCATAATGGCAGAAAAGGGGTCGGTCTGGATGAGCTTTGGGGGCCCCTTCYAACTCTCAGATCCTATCATTATGTTGTTGTTGTTGTTGTTGTTGTTGTTGTTGTTGTTGTTGTTAAGCAGGGTTTTGATTGTGCTTTTCATGCATAACGGAAAAAAGGGGTTGGTTTGGATGGCCTTTGGGGGCCCTTCCAAGTCTAGGATGGGAGGGCAAAGTCTTCCCAACGGAATCAGATAGCCTTTCCCTAGATAAGATAAGAGCAGCTCTTATCTTTCTGGCCCCGAAAATGCCAGGCGCCGCATGGCACTCACTCACCATGACGAGCCGAAAGCGGAGTTTCCTGATTCCCAGTCGGATGGATCTCTGCAAGAAAAAGAGGAAGCAAAACGCTATAGATAATATTTGACAGATTTCAAATAATAATGGGCTTCTATGATAAGGGAGAAGGGCCCATAAAACCCCATTCCTTCCTCGCAACCGGTGGCTTTTATGGGGAGTTTGGGCAAACAATCCGTATCCTGGAGCCAATCAGGAAATTAAACATAACCACGTCCACGGATCATGTACAATGTCAATTTAAGACCGGTAATGAAGACATTGCAATATTTTTCTCGGTCATAAATCTAAATGGAAATGAAGCCCAGCTATTGGAAGATTTACCCAACTATACATTAATAAGCATACATTTAAAGTGGCCTTTTGCTGATAGGAATAATTTCCAATGTGTTTTAATCTTATGTCTATGTCTTTTAATATATATATTCACTAACTTGGGTACCTGGCAGTGCCTGGGTTATTTGAGAAAGTCATTGTTTGTTTTGGGGTGTTCGGTCATATCATTTAGTTAATTAGTAACACTATCTATTAGGAAAAAAACCAGTCTTTGATTTCGTTGTTTGTGAATGCTCTCATTAGAAAATACATAATGATGTGGATGAACCACAATTCCCAAAATAGTGGGTCAATCCTCCCCAAACCAGGCCTGTATGCACATCTGGTCATGATGGATCTGTGTGCCAAGTTTGGTCCAGATCTGTCGTTGGCTGGGTTCAGTGCTCTCTGGGTGCTGGTGAACTACAACTCACACAATCAAGGTCAATTCCCACAACCCCCTGTTCAGTTGGTCATGGGGCTTCTCTGTGCCAAGTGTGGTACCAGTTCACTGTCGTTAGGGGGTCACCGTTTATCTGGATGCAGGTGAACTACAACTCCCAGATTCCGAGGGCAATCACCCCCAAACTCCACCTATATGCACAGTTGGGCATGTTGCATCTGTGTGCCAAGTTTGGGCCAGATCCATTATTGATGGGGTCCAGAGTGCTCTGGATGTAGGTGAACTACAACTCCCACATTCCGAGGGCAATTGCCCCCAAACTCCACCTCTATGCACAGTTGGGCAGGTTGAGTCTTTCTGCCAAATTTGGGCCAGATCCATTATTGATGGGGTCCAGAGTGCTCTGGATGTAGGTGAACTACAACTCCCAGATTCCGAGGGCAATCGCCCCCAAACTCCACCTCTATGCACAGTTGGGCATGTTCCGTTTGTGTGCCAAGTTTGGTCCAGATCTGTTATAGATGGGGTCGAGAATGCTCTGGATGTAGGTGAACTACAACTCCCAAATTCCGAGGGCAATCACCCCCAAACTCCACCTCTATGCACAGTTGGGCATGTTGCATCTATGTGCTAAGTTTGGTCTAGATCCATTATTGATGGGGTCCAGAGTGCTCTGGATGTAGGTGAACTACAACTCCCAGTTTCCGAGGGTAATAACCCCCAAATTCTGTCTCTATGCACAGTTGGGCATGTTGCATCTATGTGCCAAGTTTGGTCCAGATCCATTACTGATGGGGTCCAAAGTGCTCCGGATGTAGGTGAATTACAACTCCAGATTCCGACAGCAATCACCCCCCTAAGTCCGCCTCTATGCAGTTGTGCATGTTGCGTCTGTGAGCCAAGTTTGGTGCAGATCTGTTATTGATGGGGTCCAGAGTGCTAGGTGAACTACAACTCCTATAAATCAAGGTCAATTCCCCACAAACCTCTTGTTCAGCTGCTGATCAATTCCTGTTTGCTGTGTGCTGTAAGAAAGGGTCGGGAAGGGTTAAATGAGAGGCAGTGGGCGGAGTCATGCAAATTCCACAGCAATGGAGAGAGTAAGGAACCCTGGGATGTCCACCCTAGGATGGACACCTCTGCCACATACACACATACGAGATAGATAGATAGATAGATAGATAGATAGATAGATAGATAGATAGATAGATAGATAGATGTATATAGAAGAGAGAGAGAGAAGATAGAAGATGTCTTATTGGAGTTATGTTTTGCTGTGTTTTAACTGTGTTGTACCCTGCCATGTTCCTTGAAATGCCTGATTTAGCCACAGTAGTCCACGCCTTAGTTACTATGATACTTCATCTTGTTGATGGGAAGCTTCCCACCGGAGTGAAAATCATCTATCGGACAGATGGCAAGCTTTTTAACCTCAGCAGACTGAAAGCCAAAACCAAGGTTACAACAACATCTGTTATAGAACTCCAGTATGCTGATGACAACATCGTCTGTGCACATTCAGAAGAAGATCTACAAGCCACTCTAAACACCTTCGCAGAAGCATACACGAAACTCGGCCTGTCATTGAACATCTGGAAAACCAAAGTGCTCTTCCAGCAGTCACCAGCCATCCCCTCTCCAATACCAGAGATACAGCTTAATGGTGTAACATTAGAAAATGCTGACCATTTCCGCTACCTTGGCAGCCACCTCTCCACCAAAGTCAACATTGACACCTAAATACAACACCGCCTGAGCTCTGCAAGTGCAGCATTTTTCCGAATGAAGCAGAGAGTGTTTGAGGACTGGGACATCCGTAGGGACCAAGGTGCTTGTTTATAAAGCTATTGTCCTCCCAACCCTGCTATATGCCTGTGAGATGTGGACTGTCTACAGACGTCACATGCAACTCCTGGAACTATTCCATCAGCGCTGCCTCCGGAAAATCCTGCAAATCTCTTGGGAAGACAGCGGACAAACGTCAGCGTGCTGTAAGAAGCAAAGACCACCAGCACTGAAGCGATGGTCCTCCGCCATCAACTCTGCTGGACCGACCACATTGTCCAGATGCCCGACCACCATCTCCCAAAGCAGTTGCTCTACTCCGAACTCAAGAAAGAATAGAAAATGGAATGTTGGTGGGCAGGAAAAGAGATTTAAAGGTGGGCTAAAAGCCAACCTTAAAAACTCTGGCATAGACACTGAGAACTGGAAAGCCCTGGCCCTTGAGTGCTCCAGCTGGAGGTCAGCTGTGACCAGCAGTGCTGTAGAATTTGAAGAGGCGCGAATGGAGGGTGAAAGAGAGAAATGTGCCAAGAGGAAGGCGCGTCAAGCCAATCCTGACCGGGACCGCCTTCCACCTGGAAACCAATGCCCTCACTGCGGGAGAAGATGCAGATCAAGAATAGGGCTTTGGAGTCACCTACGGACACACTGCCAGGACACTGATCCTGGAAGACTATTGTACTCAGACAACGAGGGATCGTCTGAGTAAGTAAATAAGTTACATCTAGACTGGATTATTGGAATGCGCTCAACGTGGGGCTGCCTTTGAAAACGGCTCGGAAACTGCAACTGGTGCAAAGATCAGCAGCCAGGCTACTAACTGGAGATAGCTATAGGGAGCACACGACACCCCTATTGAAGCAGCTCCATTGGGTGCTGGTAAGTTTCCAGTCCCAATTCAAAGTGCAGGTTGACACCTATAAATCTCTAAACAATTCGAGTCCAGCCTATCTTCATGATTGCATCCCCTCTGATTAACTGGTACAGGTTCTAAAAATCTGCCAGGGAGGCCCTCCTCACAAGCGTGGTTGGTGGGGGGCAAGGGAGAAGACCTTCCTTCTCGGTGGTGGCCCCCCGGTTTTGGAACACCCTCCCCAGAGAGATCAGGCAGGTCCCCACACTGTCCTGCATTCATAGGGACTTGAAGACATGGCTCTTCAAACAAGCTTTTGAGGATGCGTAGTCCCTAGTTGTTTGCCGCAGTACTTGCACATGTTTGCACTTTATCCCATGCCCTCTATCCATGACTGCAGCGGGCACTTACTCCATTGCTATTGTTCCTATCTACCTGCTTGAAGCCACCTTGTTTAGCAAATCGGGGCAAAATATACAATGCAAATACCTATTTTTGCTATTTCCACTCTCCCTTTGCAGTTTCCGCAAACAAGAAGCAAATTGGAGATGCAAATGCCGGCCACTTTAGAAATTAGATTCCAAGTTGAGATTCTGCTCTGAGTCTTGTTTGTACGAGGGTTGAATGAAAAGTAATGCCTCCACCTTCGTAACTCATCAACAGATGGCAGTACTGGTATGCGGCAGGTACTGGCTTGTTCAGTACACTCTCCTCTACAGTTCCATTTTGGTGGGAAGCCTTAGCATTGAACGGTTGTATTGTTATAGTGTGAAGTATGGAACACTGTGCAGGCGGTTGGTCAATGCAACTTAAGCAACATGCAATCACTGAATTCTTAATAGCAGAAGGTGTCACCCAGGGGCGGCTCAACCCATTACGCAAAGTAAGCATTTGCAGTATAGTTGATTTTGCCCAGGGGCGCTCTTGAGGTGCTCTTGGGGGAAAATAGACCTTGACATATGCGAGTTGTAGTCACTGGGATGTACAATCAAAGAGCATTTTGAACTCCACCAATGATGGAATTGAACCAAATATGGCACAAAGAACTCCCACAACGAACAGAAAATATATATCGGTGATTGGTTGGGGGGGGCAAAATACTGTTTGCTAACCGTTGAAAATTACCTAGGGCCACCTTTGGTATCACCCCAAAGGAGATTCAGAAGATAATGAATTTATTTATTTATGGTGATTGTGTTGATGTGAGTACTCTGCATCGTTGAGTAAGTTTAAAGATGTTGAGGTGACACCTTCTGCTGTCAAGAATTCAATGACTGCACATTGCTTAAGTTGCATTGATCGACCGTCTGTGCAGGGTTCCATACTTCGCACTTTAACAACACACCCATTCCATGCTAAGACTTCCCGCCAAAATGGAACTGTAGAGGAGAGTGTACTGAACAAGCCAGTATCTGCCGCATACCAGTACTGCCATCTGTTGAAGAGCTACGAAGGTGGAGGCATTACTTTTTATTCAACCCTCATACAAAGCAAAAGGGGCACATAAATATATTAATAAAATTATTATTATTATTATTATTATTATTATTATTATTATTATTATTATTATTATCTAACTTGAGTACCCAGCAATACGTGGGTGTGAAGGAGTCCGTGTATTACTGCTCCTAATTGTAAAGGCTTGGCCACTATTTTGTAATGATGTATAAATATAACTGCTACTAATTTGTAGAGAGTTGGTAAAAAAAGCCACCTCTTTGTGAGGACGTATTAAATTGATAACACAACCAATAGTTTGTAATATTGCTTTGGTCTTTCTTCAATATGTAGCGTGACTTGACTTGGAAAGGAACTGTAACATAGACTTGACTTTAAAAAGAAACTGTAACAAGTTTATTGAGGTACAGAAGCTTTATGGTTTCAAAGTTTCCTTTCTCTTAGAGGTACAGATCTTCAATGGTTACATTCATAATAGTTCTTAAATAACTCCTAGGAAGTCTAATTCTTCCGACAAACTAGGTCTCAAACTTAGTTCCTTTAAAATATGTTTCTTCCTTTAACAGATTGTTTCAGGCACATGCTTATTCTTTCTTTATGATGGTTCTATTACAATAAAGATGCTTATTAGGGCTTCCCCCCTTTTTCCACAACCGTTACTTTTAATATAAATAAGTCACTCGACTTATCTAAACTATATTGGCTCAAAACCAAAAACTTCCTGATTTTTAATTCCAAAGAATCAGCCTTCCCCTGTAGTTCTTTAACTACAGAATCTTCACTGGTTCTCCACACACAACAGAACCAGCCACTTCTGCAGTTCACCGACCACAGACTGACTGCTTTAAAATGGCTGCTCTGCCAAGTGGCAGTTGGCTCCGCCCCTATCTCCATAGCAACTAAGCTCAAAGCGAGCTGAGCTGGCTACCATCCCCCAATATTATGCAACATTATATACTTACCCTTACAAACACCTATCTATAACAATACATAACTGTAGATAAAAATTTACACTTCATCACAGTGGGTTATTTGAAGAAGGAATTCTATGTTTTGCAGTTAGTTCCAGGTCCATCCTTGATGGAGTTCAGACTGCAGTTCTTAGATTGCAGGTGAACTATACATCCCAGTACCTACAACTCCTAGAAATCATAGTGAATTCTCCCCAAACCTCTCTAGTATGGGCACCACAATTCAAGAGAGATATTGACAAGCTGGAATGTGTCCAGAGAAGGGCGACTAAAATGATCAAGGGTCTGGAGAACAAGCCCTATGAGGAGTGGCTTAAGGAGCTGGGCATGTTTAGCCTGAAGAAGAGAAGGCTGAGAGGAGATATGATAGCCATGTATAAATATGTGAGAGGAAGCCACAGGGAGGAGGGAGCAAGCTTGTTTTCTGCTTCCCTGGAGACTAGGACGCAGAACAATGGCTTCAAACTACAAGAGAGGAGATTCCATCTGAACATGAGGAAGAACTTCCTGACTGTGAGAGCCGTTCAGCAGTGGAACTCTCTGCCCCGGAATGTGGTGGAGGTTCCTTCTTTGGAAGCTTTTAAACAGAGGCTAGATGGCCATCTGTCAGGGGTGATTTGAATGCAATATTCCTGCTTCTTGGCGGGGGTTGGACTGGATGGCCCATGAGGTCTCTTCCAACTCTTTGATTCTATGATCTATGATCTATGATCTATGTTCAATTGCTGATCAATTCCTCTATTTGCTGTGTGGCATAGAAAAGAACAGGAAAGGGTTAAGGGAGAGGCAGTAGGTGGAGTCATGCAAATCCCACACCAATGAAGAGAGTAAGAAGCACTGGGATGTCTGTGGTGGAGGAAACACATAAAATCTAGGATGAAATTTCCCCGCAGGAAAGCCTTCACTTGGGTGGTAGGCAGGATGGTGTTGGTGGAGGACATTGGCAGGATTCTTGGACATGTTTATGGTGCTCACTATAACCTGCAATGTCATTGGAGGGAGGGCCATTGGTGTCCTCTGAGCAGTGGGAGCTAGAGCTATTGTGGAGGCAGGAACTTGTCTCTGTGTAAGTGGACACCCCAGGCATATACAGACATATACCGTATATTCCGGCATATAAGACGACTGGGTGTATAAGACGACCCCCAACTTTTCCAGTTAAAATATAGAGATTAAGACGACTCCCATGCATAAGACTACACCCGCGTATAAGACGACCCCTGATTTTTGAGAAGATTTTCTTGGGTTAAAAAGTAGTCTTATACGCCAGAATATACTGTACATATTTTCATTTTTATTATTCGTATAGATAGATTTGTCAGTATACAATTAATCTCTCTCTCTCCCTTATAGACTTCAAACCTTTTGAATCTTACAAGCTTCAGTCCTAGGCAAAGCAAAGCAAATGTCCTGCAACTCCCATTATTCTCCATCATCAACCAAGCTGAGAATGGGTGCATTAATCCCACACGGTAGGATTAATGCAATTTTGGCACCACTTTTAAGTGCCACGGCTCAATGCTAGGAAATCTTGCACTATCAAGGCCTTGCAAAACTACAGCTCCCAGGATTTCATAGCCTTAACCATTGCACTTAAAGCAGTGCCAATACTGCCTCAATGCTACCGTCTAGGCGCACACTTTGGAATGCAAATCATCCGTATCGGAGTTTAGGCAATGAAAATATAAATAGGATCAGCACTGTTTTCTTTTCCATCTTGCTTTGCAAAGACTCTTCTTCCAAATCACCACAAGTGGAAAGTCCTGTTTTCTATTTGGAGAAATGAAGTCAGCAACTCCCCATAAAGAGCTGGTTTCTGTTAGTATTCAGTAGGATTTGAGAAAAGGGCCATTCATTCCAATTCATTCCGATTCCAGATTTTCAGGAGATGTCTATGGAAACTTTCCCCAGCAA
>NW_026847882.1:21067008-21078304 GCF_025583915.1 Anolis sagrei ordinatus | reverse complement strand
TCTTCAGTGCCACATTTCCAACATTTGTTACATAGATTTTTTGAAAATTTAGCTAATTTGCATGGTGTAAGATACCATTGGTGGGTTTTACGTAGTTTTGAAGATCAAATTAGGTAGGTGACATCCCCCATTCTCCATTCTCCATACACTGAGTAAACCGATTTCTGGCGTTTATCATGACTCTTGCCAGCATAGCAGGCGTTATGTTGGCAATTTCTTCCTGGATGTTGGTCTTCGAATCTTGTGGGGGTCCTTGGACGGTTCACATAAACACAGGATTTCAAAAAACCCCATAGAAAAAAATCACAAGGGGCCAAATCTGAAGAGGGGGCCGGCCACTCCAAATCCGCTCGAAAAGTCGGCCTCAACGGCAAAAGCACGCTCCTCACTGTTCCAACGCATGATGGCAACTGAACTGTGTCAGGACAAAACTTTATACTCCCACCTCTTGAATGAGACCACTAGCGCTCCGCTACGTCTTCAACCGACTGAATGGTGCGCATTTTAAAAAAGGAAGTTATGCTGCCTCAACCTGTACAAATCCCATCATGCCAGTTTAACCCAAGAAACTCCATAAAATTTGTTTTGTTGGGTAAGTTTGCTCTAGCTGCAAACTTGCCCAACCTAACATCGGTGGAGTTCAGTGTGCTCTCTGTCTGTAGGGTAAACTACAACTCCCACTCAACCCCCTCAAACCTCTCCAATAGGTTGAGTTAGTCATGGGGGTTCTGTGTGCCAAGTTTGGTCTGTTAGGGAGAAGCTACCCTAAAATAGCAGAGCTTTCAAAAACATAAACAAGATACAAAAGTTGAGCATCATCTCATTAGCGAGCAGAGCGTGAAGTGCCGTGTGATGTGACTGTAAAGAATTCAGAGCTTAGGAGGCAAAAATGCAGAGTCCAATCTTCAAAAATCACAAAAGGGTTATTTACAATAATAAAGAAACTAGCTACATTTTAATAGTCAAGAACTGGGTCTGAGCTACTCTGACACCCATCTCTTCTAAGGTTTTAATGAGAGGGAAAAACTCAAGTCACTACATCTCTCCTGACAAACAAGCAGAGAGAGATCTCAATGCACACATTTGGCCCAGCCATAGGTTTTTAAACGTCGTTGTGTTACTATTAATGTTTATTGCTTATTTTCTGTTATGAGTTTTATTTTTATTATTTTGTATTACTTGTTATTGTTTTCATTATTGATGTATTGTGGGCTTGGCCTCATGTAAGCCGCACCGAGTCCCTTGGGGAGATGGTAGCGGGGTATAAATAAAGTATTATTGTTGTTGTTATTATTATTATTATTATTATTATTATTATTATGGTCTCGATGGCCAATGTCCTATAGTCTTGTTGGAAAAACCTAAAGATTTTGATCATCAGCTTGGATCAGAGGTTGAGCACAGATTCATGCTGGAGGACCTTGAAATTCTTAGAGAAGTAAACACTCTGACCTTGAAATTCCTAGAGAAGTAAAAAATACAGCAATTTTTCTGTTCAAGGTTTGTCATTTTCATTGTGCTCCTAACTCGAATGAATGTGCATATAACCAGAGACTTGCTACATGACTAGACTTTCACCAGAAGATGGCACTCGAGTCCCATAATTTGATTTGTTACCATGCGATAGCCTTCCAAGCCTGAGAACTGTATATCTCTACATAGCAGGCTTGGGCAAACTTCGACCCTTCAGGTGTTTTGGACTTCAACTTCCACTCTCTGTGTCCTCCAGCGCAACTTACATGATCCATGTCTGGCAATGGAACAGCAACAGTGGACAACTCAACGCAACTTCATGCACAGCTTAAGCTGCATAAGCATTGGCATGTGCAGTAGCACTCCGGGCATGTCTCTCCCCCTGTATCCAGTGAATGCAATTGTTCCAAAACTATCTCCATAGTAAAATTCCTCCATGCCCTAAACTTGGCTCCACACTGTTGAATGAATGCAGTTGGACCCCACTTTCAACAGCCATGGCTCAATGCAATGGAGTCCTGGGAGTTGTAGTTTGGGGAGGCACCAGACCTCTTTGATACAAGGGGCATTCGTTAAAGATTTATCCTGACCCACTTCCTGTGGACGGAGAGCAATAAAACTTGGCCCAGTTCTGAGTCCTTCTCTCCTTGGGTGCTACCTCAGTGAGGTCGAACCCAGAACTCCCTGCTTTCAAGCTGATCTGACCTGCCGCAGGTAGTTCTACAGTTCTCTACTGCCCGCTTGGACCAACTTCCAGGGGCCACAGCAGCAGCTTCAACCAAGAACCTTTCTGTTTGCCTCACTTTCTTCCCCTCTCCTAACATTGTAACAAATCCCCCCAATAAAGTATCAATTAATTGTAAGTTTTTCCTCTCTATAATGATACTTTGTGTCTTTTACTGTCTCCAAACTCCTTGCTGCATGAACCTTTCCTCTCCCCGGCTGCAGATGGCTGCCAGCCTGCCCGGGATGCGATTTTTGCGTCCCGGGGAGGCCGAAACTGCGCTCCTCTGAACCACGGATATGGAAACCCATTGGGCCCCTGTATCCGCGAGTCAACGGAACGTTTCAAAATCAGTGCCATTCTTCCTCCTGGCAAAGACCCCTAAATTCTTGCTCGACATCATCGGGACACACACTTCTCCCATCTTTTCAAGCAACTCTAAACATCTAGCTTGTAGAAGTTGACAGGTTGCTCGAAAAGCCACACTGTGACTTCGGAAATCAGAGTCTCCTCACCTGAAAAATGCTTGCCCTTCACAAATAACTTCCTTGTTGGAAAGAGGTGGAAGTCCGATGGTGCGAGGTGGGGTGAATAAGGGGAGCGCAGTAGGATTCCAATGCCACAAGAGCATGCTTCTTCCATTTGGGCAACAGGTGAGTTGTGAACTGGCACATTGACTTCCTTTCGGTAGCATGCTACATTGTCTCTTAATTTGGATGGCCTTCCACAATGTCTGCAGCAGTGAAGCCGAGTATGCCCCAGTGATCATGGTCCCTTTTGCTAGGAAATCCATAAAAGCGACTCTGTGCTGGTCCTGAACTACTGTGAGCCTGACCTTGCCTGCCGAGAGTTGGGCACATGTCGCCTTTAGAGGTGGTGAGTCATGAGGCTTCCATTGCATCGACTGGACTTGAGTCTCAAGATCAGATTGATGGACCCAGCTTTTACCCTTTGGGATCAGCCTGTTGATAAAGTCCTCCTGATTTCCATGGCGCATCGTTGTCAAGAGACCCTGAGAGCATTCGACTCGTTCCTGCTTCTGGAAAGGTGTGAGCAACCGAGGGACCCAGCGAGTGGATACCTTATGCAGATGAAGATGGTCTTGGGTGATTATTTTCCACGGACTCCACACTCATCTTGACATTTTGGGCTAGGTGGCCAATGGTTACATGGCGATTTTCCAAAATGGCGACCTCCGCTTGCTGGATGATGTATTCATCAAGAGCAGAGTGGGGTCGCCCTGGAATTGGAGCTGTTTCCACCCAAGTCCGACCACATTGCAATGGACAATGCCAGTTCTTGACTCCATCCTATGAAAGAGAATCCTCACCATGAACCTCTTCCATCTCATTGAACGTCTCCTTTAGTGTGCGGCCTTTCAAGGAAAGGAACTCGGAACTCAAGGAAAGAAAAGGATCAAACCTCACTTCACTTCAGCACATGTACAATCAAGACCATTATCAGTTCTGAGTTGTACATTGGCATGTAATCTAGAGAGGCTGATATCATTATACACATACAGTTTCAGCGTCCTGTGATAAATAGAAGTGGGTCAGGGGAAATCTTTACTCGTAGAGTAGGTGAAAGGTCTTGGAAAGCTAATGCTCCCAGGATTCTATAGCATTGAGCCATAGCAGTTCCAAGTGTAGATGCCCCTCCAACTGGATTCTGGGCTTAAATTCTGATCCATCCTTTACATTAAATTCAATGTTGGTATATTTGATGCTCCAGAGCACTTTCCTTTGCAGCCTCCTGGTCATCCTTCCCATGCCTTTGCAGTGAGTGAATCAATGAATGGAATGTATTGATCCAGTTAATCGCCCTCATAAAAGAACTCGTGCAAATGGAGCTTGACCCACAAAAGCAAACCTTGGCAAAATCCGTGGATAAACTCCAGAAACACCTAATCCGTCTCAGTCCAGAAAAGGGAGTTGCACATCCTTCCCGCTTGTTATCTTCCTTGGGATGTTTGGGTTTAGTAGCAGACCCTTCTGAGTCAGACAAATGGGGCGCAAAGGGGGAGAGGCATCGCGTCCGGATATAAACGCTCTTTCCGGATATAAAGTGCTCAGAAGGTTTCAATCACAGATGTAGAAGACAAAAATGTAGCTTACACTGCGTCCGTTTTGTCTGAAAGACAAAAGATGAAGTCTCCAGTTAATTTCAATTTATGGCAGACATATTCTAGATTCCATCTGATCTTGGAAGCTGATCAGGGTCATCCCTGGTAGGCACTTGGATGGGAGACCATGAAGGAAAATCAAAGGAAGGGCCTAGCTGCATTAAGATCACTACTGACTGAAAGGTCATGAGTTCAAAGCCAGCCCAGGTCAGAGTGAGCTTCCGACCAATTTGTGTAGCTTGTTGTCAACCTTTGTAGCCCAAAAGACAGTTGCATCTGTCAAGTACTGATATTGTACTATGCTAGGTGCCCCCGGTGGCGCAGTGGGTTAAAGCGCTGAGCTGCTGAGCTTGTTGACCGAAAGGTCGCAGGTTCGATTCCGGGGAGCGGCGTGAGCTTCCGCTGTCAGCCCTAGCTTCTGCCAACCTAGCAGTTTGAAAACATGCAAATGTGAGTAGATCAATAGGTACCGCTCCGGGAAGGTAACGGCGCTCCATGCAGTCATGCCGGCCACATGACCTTGGAGGTGTCTAGACAATGCCAGCTCTTTGGCTTAGAAATGGAGATGAGCACCACACCCCAGAGTCAGACATGACTGGACTTAATGTCAGGGAACAACCTTTACCGACTAATTTAACTAATTTACGAGGCCATAAAAAACTCCAGCAAGCATGCGGGGAATCAGTGTTGCGGATGGACAGTGAAGCGACAGCTCCCCTGGTGGTCAGAAAAAGTTGAAATGTTAAATAGCCTCTGACTGACTGTCTATATATGTTGTGTGTCTATGTTGTTGTTGTTGTTCATTCGTTCAGTCGTCTCCGACTCTTCGTGACCTCATGGACCAGCCCACGCCAGAGCTCCCTGTCGGCCGTCACCACCCCCAGCTCCTTCAAGGTCAGTCCAGTCACTTCAAGGATGCCATCCATCCATCTTGCCCTTGGTTGGCCCCTCTTCCTTTTGCCTTTCACTTTCCCCAGCATCATTGTCTTCTCTAGGCTTTGCTGTGTGTGTCTATGGCATTTATTTATTTATTTACTGTATTTGTATTTGTATACCACCTTTCTCAGCCAATCAGCAACTCAAGGTGGTTTCCAACAAATCAGCACATATAAAAACATAATACAGATTAAATGTTTGCCATGTTGAATATTTGCCATGTATATGTACATTGTAACCCACCCTGAGTCTCCTGCGGGGTGAGAAGGGCAGAATATAAATACTGTAACTAAATAAATAAATAAAGCAGGCATGGGCCAACTTGGGCCTTTCCTCCGGGTGTTTTGGACTCCAACTCCCACCATTCCTAACAGCCTCAGGCCCCTTCTTTTCCCCCCTCAGTAGCTTAAAGATTGAAGACTCGCCAGGCGTGAAGACAAAAGACAGAGGTTTTTAATGCATTCTGGCCAAGAATGGATGCATGTGCCCAAAAGTACAAGCATCAAAGATAGGATTTTGGAGTCTAAGCAGGGCCAGCCCTGGTTGGTACTTGGATGGGAGTCCAAGGTGCTTGAGGTAATATTACAGAGGAAGGATCTGACAGAACCATCTTTGAGGATTTCTCATATGATAAGAAAATAATAATAATAATAATAATAATAATAATAATAATAATAATAATAATCTTTATTTATACCCAGCCACCGTGTCCCCAATAAGGCCAAGCCCGGACAACATATTACAACAAGATAAAACCAGAGCATAAACAATAAACAAAATCATATAAGGTTTCTTGACAGCACATAAAATGTGCATTTCAATTCCATGAGTCACTTCTCTTTGGAAGCAGCACTGTTCCCTCTCCTGGGTTAAGGCAATTGCCCTTTTCCTTTGGAAAAGAACTAAGCCAGGTGTGGTTCCCAGGTGAGCCTGGGCTTGGCTTGGCCACCCATTCCTCCATCCGCTCCCGTTGAGCCTCCAAGGGAGAAAGAAGCCCAGATTTCCTGCTGAAATGAATCAGAAGAAACAAAGCCATGGAGGACAAAGGAGGAGGAGGAGGCCGTGACCCAATGGGCCAGCAATGGCAAGCAGTTGGCCCCGATGAAAGCGCCATCACGAGTGGGAAGCGGGGAAACTCAAGTGCAAAGGGAACCAGCATGATAGGGAGACCTGGGTTTAGATCCTTGCTCAGCCATGGAAACCCATTGCTTAGCTTTGCAAAAAGTAATTAGTAGTTGTTGTCAAAGGCTTTCATGGCTGGAATCACTGGGCTGCTGTGAGTTTTCTACCATATACCATGCAGCGGTGGATAACTCTCCATAGGGACCCCCAAATGCAGCAGCATTGCCCAAACACAATCAAGGAACATGAAATCCACACCAGACTAATCCAAGCATAGCGGAGCAACCTGATGAACCAACCTGGACACAGCATATTATTTGAGAACACAGAAATGCTGGACCACTCTGACAACCACCATGTCAGACTACACAGAAAAGCCATTGAAACCCACAAGCACATGGACAATTTCGACAGAAAGGAGGAAACCATGGAAATGAACAAAATCTGGCTCAAAGTATTTTTAAAAACTCTAAAATTTGGAGAGTAAATAAAGAGCAACGCTCAAAAACAGGGGCATTCCAGTCAGAAAACAATCAGGGCCAGCTGACACCCCCCAACAAAGGATTTCCCCAGGCAGCAACAAGCCAGGCTTTGAAGCTGCAAGGCCATTCAATGTTAATCAACGTGGCCAATGGCAACATTCACACGTGCCTCAAGCAGACAAGAGTTCTTTCTCCTACCTTGGGCATCATTTAAAACCTGACTTGCCTAGTTTACAACAGACCTTGAGGTTGCCTGCAATAAATGTGGGTGAAATATCAGGAGAGAATGCTTCTGGAACATGACCAGAAAGTCCAGAAAACTCTCAGCAATCTAGTGAATGATAGTGTTTTGCACATTAGGAGTCCTTGGTTTGAATCCTCAATCAGCATGGAAACCCATTGCTTTGCCTTGCAAAAAGGAATTGATAATGTGTGGATTAGGAGACCTGGGTTTGAATTCCCAACCAGCATGGAAACCCATTGCACTGCCTTGAAAAAGTTAGCTTTAAAAGCTAGTACCTTATAGTGGTTTGCACATTGGGAGACCTGGGTTCAAATCCCCAATATGCATGGAAACCCACTACATTGCCTTGCAAAAGTTAGCTTAGAAAACCAGTGCAGTATTTTGTGCTTTGGGAGACCTGGGTTCAAATCCCTAATAAGCCAATTTGATTTGAATATTAGACTGTAAGTGTAAACATTGCTCTCATAACTCTGAATCCCTGGAAACCCAGAGGCACACTCTCTCAGCTTCAGAGGGAGGCTACAGGCAAACCTGCTCTGAACAAATCACACTCAGGAATAGGTTTTCCTTAAGTTGGGAATGCCTTGAAAGCACGCAACGACAAACAAGATAACCCATCTGCGGATGGATTTCCTTGGCCAGCCAAGTCTCCATGGGCGAATGCAGTGTTTATAGTCACTTATTAGCTCAGCAGAAAGAAAACAGGAGTAGGAACACTTGCAAATTAAAGGTGTGCGACCCGTGAAGACCTCAGAGGAGGTGGGAGGGCACCCAATTAATTTCAAAACGTGGGAAAGATTTCTTGTGCTTTCATGAGAATACAGCCCAAAGTGCCCAAAGCGCTCTGGGAAATGGTGGAGTCTTTTCTTGCAAATCATGCATCACTATCTGCATATCAAAACTACTGGTTCAAGTTCAAGATGCTGAACAAAAGCAACAAACGCTTCCTCTGTTGCATGGTTTTTCACTAGAATAGAGTCTCGCTTATCTGACATAAACAGGCCGGCAGAACGTCAGATAAACAAAAATGTCGGATAATATGGAGTCTCCTACTGTTACTTGTCTGACGCAGCGCTAGATTAGACCACACCTGGAATATTGCGTCCAATTCTGGGCACCACAATTCAAGAGAGATATTGACAAGCTGGAATGTGTTCAGATGAGGGCGACTAAAATGATCAAGGGTCTGGAGAACAAGCCCTATGAGGAGCTGCTTAAGGAGCTGGGCATGTTTAGCCTGAAGAAGAGAAGGCTGAGAGGAGATATGATAGCCATGTATAAATATGTGAGAGGAAGCCACAGGGAGGAGGGAGCAAGCTTGTTTTCTGCTTCCTTGGAGACTAGGACGCAGAACAATGGCTTCAAACTACAAGAGAAGAGATTCCCTCTGAACATGAGGAAGAACTTCCTGACTGTGAGAGCCTTCAGCAGTGGAACTCTCTGCCCCGGAGTGTGGTGGAGGCTCCTTCTTTGGAAGCTTTTAAACAGAGGCTGGATGGCCATCTGTCAGGGGTGATTTGAATGCAATATTCCTGCTTCTTGGCAGGGGTTGGACTGGATGGCCCATGAGGTCTCTTCCAACTCTAGGATTCTATGATTCTATGCCTGGAATACTAACAACAGGGACTCAAAGGATTAAGGCAAGGCAATGCCTTGGGGCTGGAGATGCCCAGCAGGAAGTGCCAGGATGCAGAAGAGGAGTGTAGAAATCACAGAGGGAAGAAGGGAGGATACTTCCACTTCCAGTCCTGCCTCTTTTTCCCCTTTCCTCCCTCCTCCTCCTCCTCCTCCTTATCTTGCCTTTTTCACTTATTGGGAATGGAGCGAGAGTTGGGGAGCACTCCTTTAATTGAAGGGGAAATGCTGGAGGAAAAGGGGGGCTTTGAATAAGAGCGTCGGAAGGTTGGATATGCAAAGATCAGATAAGCGAGACTCAACTGTATTTCCAATTCATTCCTGTCCCACAATTGTTGCACTCTGGACTGTGCTCTTACCTACAAGAAGCACTGCCTGAACATCAAGCAAAAAGTGGGTGCTAGAAACAATATCATACGAAAGCTGACTGGCACAACCTGGGGATCACAACCAGACACAGTGAAGACATCTGCCCTTGCGCTATGCTACTCTGCTGCTGAGTATGCATGCCCAGTGTGGAACACATCTCACCACACTAAAACAGTGGATGTGGCTCTTAATGAGACATGCCTCATTATCACGGGGTGTCTGCGCCCTACACCACTGGAGAAATTACACTGCTTAGCCGGTATTGCACCACCTGGCATCCGCCGGGAAGTAGCAGCCAATAGTGAAAGGACCAAGGCAGAGACATCTCCAGCTCATCCCCTGTTTGGGTATCAGCCAGCACATCAACGACTTAAATCTAGAAATAGTTTTCTAAGATCTACAGACACTCGCTGGAACACCTCAGCAAGCGAGAGTCCAAAAGTGGCAGGCTCAAACCCAGAACCTCAACCAATGGCTGATACCAAATGAGAGACTCCCCCCTGGGCACACAGAAGACTGGGCGACTTGGAAGGCGCTGAACAGACTGCGCTCTGGCACCACAAGATGCAGAGCCAACTTTAAGAAATGAGGCTACAAAGTGGAATCCTCGACATGCAAGTGTGGAGAGGAGCAAACCACTGACCACCTGCTGCAATGCAACCTGAGCCCTGCCACATGCACAATGGAGGACCTTCTTGCAGCAACACCAGAGGCACTCCAAGAGGCCAGATTCTGGTCAAAGGACATTTAATCAACTACCAAACTCACAATTTTTTTATTTTGTCTGTTTGTTTGCTTTGTTCTGTTAGAAATGTAATATAATTGACTTGTTGCCCTGACACGACAAATAAAATGCAGCTATAAGGATGCCGTGTGATTTTTGCAATGAGCTAGACTCGCAGACATCTTTATTGCTTCCTGTTGACCAATCATGAAGTGTAAATACAGAAAAATAAGTGGCCTTGCATGCTATAACCAACAGAAAGCATGGCCAGAGAAATGAGGTACCGTTAAAACAGGGGTCCTCAAACTATGGCCCAGGGGCCGATACAGCCCTCCAAGGGCATTTACCCGGCCCTCGCTCAGGGGTCAACTTAAGTCTGAAACAACTTGAAAGCACACAACAACAACAACAATAACAATCCGATCTCATCAGCCAAAAGCAGGCCCACACTTCCCATTGAAATACTAACAAGTTTATATTTGTTAACATTGTCCATCATTTAAACCACTGAGCTGCTAAGCTTGTTGACCGGAAGGTCGCAGGCTCGAATCCAGGGAGCGGCGTGAGCTTCTGCTGTCAGCTCCAGCTTCTGCCAACCTAGCAGTTCAAAAATGTGCAAAATGTGAGTAGATCAATAGGTACCGCTCTGGCGGGAAGGTAATGGTGCTCCATGCAGTCATGTCGGCCACATGACCTTGGAGGTGTCTACAGGCAACGCTGGTTCTTCAGCTTAGAAATGGAGATGAGCACCAGAGTCCCAGAGTCGGACACGACTGGACGTAATGTCAGGGGAAAACCTTTACCTTTACCTTATTGTTTTAAAGTGTTTTTTGTACTATAATTAAGATATGTGCAGTGTACATAGGAATTCATTAGTTTTTTTTTTTCAAATTATAATCTGGCCCCCCAACAATTTGAGAGACTGTGACTTGGCCCTCTGTTCAAAAAGTTTGAGGACCCTTTCTGTAAATAAATAAACATCTGACTTACAAATGACTCCAAATTAAGAATGGGGTATCTGGCCACTTGGAGTGCCCCTGGTGTTGCTGCAAGAAGGTCCTCCATCGTGCATGTGGCAGGGCTCAGGTTGCATTGCAACAGGTGGTCAGTGGTTTGCTCTTCTCCGCACTCACATGTCGTGGATTCCACTTCATAGCCCCATTTCTTATGATTGGCTCTGCATCTCGTGGTGCCAGAGCACAGTCTGTTCAGCGCCTTCCAAGTCGCCCAGTTTTCTGTGTGCCCAGGGGGGAGTCTCTCATCTGGTATTGCCCACGGATTGAGGTGCTGGGTTTGAGCCTGCCACTTTTGAACTCTCGCTTGCTGAGGTGTTCCAGCGAGTGTCTCTGTAGATCTAAGAAAACTATTTCTCGATTTAAGTCGTTGGCGTGCTGGCTGATACCCAACCAGGGGATGAGCTGGAGATGTCACTGCCTTGGTCCTTCCACTATTGGCTGCTACTTCC
>NW_026847882.1:21021328-21066908 GCF_025583915.1 Anolis sagrei ordinatus | reverse complement strand
AGGTGAAACGTCAGGAGAAAATGCCTCTAGAACATGGCCATATAGCCCGAAAAAACCCACAAGAACCTATTATTATATTTATTTCTACTCCGCTTTATCTCCTCCGAAGAGGACTCAAAGCAGCTTAACATAAAGCGTCATCATGACAATTTAAGATATACAAATATACAAACATTAAAACAGGATTAAATATAAACAGTATTTAACAATTCCCAGTTAAAAACCATCAAAACCCACTCAAAGTTCAAAACCACGTCTTTTTTCCTCCACCTCCCGTCCCCGATTATTATTATTTCCAAATACATGACTCAGGGTTTTGTTGAGCAGTGTTTTCTCCCTTTGCTCCTAGACTGAATCAGGCATATTTCCCATCCAAGGAGGGCTGTGTTTCTGTGCTGCTTAATAATAAGCTATTAAATGATGTCTGAACACACTTATGTCTTCTTTTTTTCTGCCCCTTTTCCAGGTGTGCATAATTCCCAAGCTCTGCCTTTCAGGCCTGACAGACCAAGAGAGACAAAAAGAAGCATTTGACCTTTAAGGCAGAAAGCAGTATTGCAGCAAAGGGAATTTATCTTGCCTCGCTTCAAGACGTGAGGAGCTGTATATTGGAAATATATATTCATCTCTCTATATATATCTATATATAAACGTACGCATATACCTCTATTTTTTTGGGGAGAAGGAAACTTGCACGACAACGGCGCAGAAGCAGGCGCATGTCTGGAGCCATGAAGAAGTTTTTTGACTCTCGGCGGGAGCAGGGAGGCTCCGGCGCCGGTTCCGGGCCCCTCGGGGGGAGCGGAGGCAGCGGCGGGCCCGGCACCGGGTACATCGGTCGGGTTTTCAACATTGGGAGGCACCAGGTTACCGTGGACGAGGTCCTGGCCGAAGGTAAGGGGCCCCGGGCCCTGGCACCCTCCTCCTCCCACCCCCTCCAGCTCCTTCCCCTTCCCTGAGGATGAGCAGGAATTAATGGAAAGTCATTTGTGGCCTCAGTTTGGGTGCTGACTTGCCATCATCCCATTTCACTTTCTCCAGAGGGGTTGTAAATAGCTTTTGCTTGTTAAAAGTCCTAGTATGTTCAGGCTTAATAATGATAATGGATGACAGCTGTCTCTATTATATCTATATGGATATAGATACAGACACACGTATTATTTTATTCAATCAGCAGACCCAAGAAGATGAGCCCAGTATAATAATAATAATAATAATAATAATAATAATAATAATAATAATAGTAATCCAACATATATCTTGTTTGCTCTTACAGTCTTTGTTTTTGCGTCAGTAAAATAATAATTCTTTATTTATAACCTGCCCAATCTCCCCAGGCAAAGTGGTAAACATTCAATGCCATGATAAAAAAACAAACAGACAGACAAACCAAATCAAACAAATAAGTAAAGCAATATTAATATAAACATATAATAAACAAGCCAAAAATAAGGAATTGAGTAAAAATAATAAATCTATCATATACACACACATATGCACTTACATTCTTTTATTCAATCAGCTGACCCAAGAAGATGAGTCCCATACACACACACACACATACACATGGACCTGTATGTGTGTGTGTATATAATAATAATAATAATAATAATAATAATAATAATAATAATAATATTTTATATTCCTCTCTATCTCCCCAAAGGGACTCAGGGCAGATCAAAGGGACTATATATAGGTGTCTATGTGTGCACGCACACACACACACACATATACACACACATATATTCATATATTATACACACACTTTTATTCAATTAGCAGACCCAAGAAAACCCATATATACACACACACACACATATATATACATACATGTACACATGCATACCCATATATATAAATGTGTGTGTGTATATATATATATATGTAGGCGCACGTACAGACCTATATATACACACACTCACACATACCCATATATAATATATACACAAATACATATATACACACACTTTTATTGAATCAGCAGACCCAAGAAGACAAGCCCCATATCTGTCTATACATACTTACTCCCCCCCTCCCCCCCATATATAGCAAAAACGTTATGTAACTTCCAAAGCTGCATCGATGTCAATATTAAGGGGAGGGGAGTCAGTTTTCCCCCTTTCTTTGGTTTTGGGTGTTGCAAGAAAAGGGTTAATTGTATGTAAATAGGAGCGAGTTCCCCATCAAATTTTCCGGTGGCGAGTTCAAGGCACGCTCAAGTGACGTGTGTTTGTGTTGTGGGCTGCGTGAATCCGAGCCATCACGTTCAAGGTATGGCAAGCGGTTGGCCTAGTTTGCAAGCCAGCTTGCATTTTAAAGCTTCTCTCTGCTTATAATCTCCGCTTTGAGAGGGGAGAGGAGGCCCTACGCAGCTCCTCAATGTTTGCAAACTGGCTCCAGGGTCGCTCATCAGTGGGACCTTTTCCTTTCTTTTCCTCCCCAAGGGAAAAAATGGCATAAATTTAGCTTTGACCTTCAGGATCGTGCTAAATGTGTACTTGGACTTGGAGCAGAGCATCTGTTCCAAACAGGAGTTTGAAATTTAGGGCTTATAATGTAATGTATGAAGCCCAAGTCCCAAAGGGGGGGGGGGTGTCAGGATAATAGGATGGGATGGAGAAATCTCATCTTTTGCATGTTTTGCTTTATATTTCGGTTGTGACCCCTGTGCAAAGGTTTTTGCTTTTGCACAATGATGAAACAAGCCTTCTGGAAATCAAAACTGAGAGCAGAGGCCTGTCTTTAACAAGGCTGGGGCTCTTTGCTCCCTCGTATGTTTTTTAAAGGGATATTGACTTTGTTAAGGGCGGTCTCCCCTCTTTTTGGTGACCCAGCGTCACTGAAATGCTGCTTTGCTGGTCATGGTAAATTGCTGCAGGCGGTGACAGAGAGTGTGGGCAAAAAGCCAGTTCTTGTCATCTCTCTCTCTCTCTTTCTCTCTCCCAAAATAACAAAGCGAAATGTGAGGGTTTTTTTTTAATTATTTGGCAAGGCATGAGTTTAGCTGAATGGTTAACCGGCTTGCTTTTTGAATGAGGCCTTTTTTTCCATGGTGGTCTGGAGACCCAAGCCACAAATAAGTCTGATTTTCCTCTCGCTTCTTTCAGGAAATGTAAGACCTGCTGGTTGAATCCCTGATGTTGACATAGGCAGGAAATCAAGTCCTCCCTGTATTACTGGATTTCTTTCTCTCCCTTCCTCTCTCCCTTCCTTCCTCTCTTCCTCCTTTCTTCCTTTTCTTTCCTCCTTCCTTTCTTCCTTCCTCCTCCTTTTGTTCCTTCCTTCCTTCTTCCTTCCTCTTCCTTCCTTCCTTCCTTCCTTCCTCCCCTTTTCCTTCTTTCTTCCTCCTTCCTCCTTCCTTCCTTCCTTCCTTCCTTCCTCCTCCTCCTCCCTCCTCCCTCCCTCCTCCCTCCCTTCCTTCCTTCCTTCCTTCCTTCCTCCTTCCTCTTTTCCTCCTCCCCCTCTCTCTTCCTCTCTCTCCCCCCTTCCTCTCCTCCCTCCCTTCCTCCCTCTCCCTCCTCCTTTCCTTCCTTCCTTCCCTCCTCTCCTTCCTCTCTTCCTCTCTTCCTCTTTCCTCCTTCCTCCTCTTTCTCCTTTCCTCTCTTAATCCCTCCCTTCCTCCCCTCTTCCTCCCTTCCTTTCTTCCTTCCTCTCTTCCTCCCTCTTCCTTCCTCCCTCCCTCCCTCCCTTCCTCCCTTCCTTCCCCCCTTCTTTCCCCCCTCCCTCCCCCCCTCCCTCTCTCCCTTCCTTCCTTTCTGCCTTCTTCAACCTTTTCATGCCATGCTCTGATCTTGTTCTCTCTTTTTTGCGGAGCGTGGTACCTAGGCTTACAAAAGGCATCAAATTGTGCCTTTTGTAAGCCGCCCTGAGTCCACCCTCAGGGGTTGAGAAGGGCAGGGTAGAAATGCGCGAAATAAATAAATAGTGAGAAAGAATCTTGAGGCCTCAATGTTTGCTATTGAGGCCTCCAGATTCAGAAGCTCTTTGGATTAGAAGAAGAGCAAAGAATTGGTCCAAAATGGGAGACCTGTATGTCTAAAGCCCAAAGGAAAGGTGGAATGGGAAAGGAAAGGAGACAGAGAAGTGGAGAAGTGGGGGTGTCCAGGATGGGTGAAGGGCAAGAAAAAACGACTCTTTCATTGGAACATGAGGTGTGTGGGGGGGTTGCCAGATCACACTGCTTTAGAAGGTATTTCCCCTCTTTTGTTGGATTAAAGCAAAACTGGATTCCTATAGTCCTTGCAACTATGCTTCATGGCCTTCACAGGGATGGTCCCTTGTTATTGTACTCTTCTAGCACCAGCAGCCCTTGCTCCAGTGGTGATCCTCCATTAATCCCACAATGTAGCAGGATCCTCAGTCTTCTCCAGTGACTTTCAAGGGGGTCTCCAAGATGTCAAGCTGGTCCTCAGCAACTTCAGTACCTCGGAGAACTCCTGCAAGGCCCCTTCTACACTGTCCTTCTATCCCAGAATCTGATCCCATCTTATCTGTTTTGAACTGGATTATATGAGTCTCCACTGCCCTATAATCTGGCATAAACAGATAATCTGGGATCAGATCGTGGGATAGAAGGACAGTGTAGAAGGGGCCCAAGGTTCACTTGAACCTTGGCCCACAGACATAACTTCTGAGATGCATGATGACAATATGCAAGGTCCAGGATCCACTGCACTTTGCACCCTTTAACATGAAACTCTGAATGCTTTAGACGTAGGACTGCCTTGTTGCTTGAAGCCCTTCTGCATTCTTTTAAAAGGAGCCTGCTTTTCAGTTGCAGAACTGGTGGTCCCTGTTTTGCTTTTCCTTTATGGGACAAGGAAACACACCAGAGCCTGGCCTCAAAGGAGTGGAACTATAATTATTGTAAATTTCATAATTAAGCAAAAGAACCTCAAGGAGGACCTCAAGCAATGTCTGTTGACTCCCTGCTCTTTCCTTTCGTCTTTGCGGCTCGGGGGTCTTGAGCGGGACTGGAAAATGCCTGACTTCTTCCCACAACTGGGGACTCGGACTGTTGTGAATTCGTCGCTACTGTCCTGTGTCTTTACTGCGTTACAATGGGAAGAAAGGAAGCCCAGTGGTGCATTGACTCATGCCCCTTCTGCTCCCCAGTGAGTCATTTGGCTGACTGTGCACCTGGTGTTAGTCCTGCCCAGTGTAGACATGCTGAGTGGGATGATTTGTTGGAGGATGTCTATGAGGCCCAGACACCAAATTGTTCAAAGTGACCACGGGTGGCTCGCATGCATTTCATAGAATCGCATAATAGAATAATAGAGTTGGAAGGGGCCTCTAAAGGCCATCTAGTCCACTCCCCTGCCCTGCAGGAAAAGCACAATTAAAGCACCCCTGACAGATAGCCATCCATCCTCTGTTTAAAAGCCTCCAAGGAAGGAATCTCATTCACACACTGAGGCAGAGAGGTCCTCTATTAAACATCACTTCTTACAGTCAGGAAGTTCTTCCTAATGTTCAATTTTTTCCCCACTGTCATGCGGCGGCAAGAAAAGCCAACAGGATTTTGGCCTGCACCAATAGGAGTATAGTGTCTAGATCCAGTGAAAAACATGCTACCCCTCTGAAAAGAAGCAAGGGAGCGGAGGGATGAATTATTGTTGCCACCAACTTGAAAGGAACCAGTATTCAGGAGATTTTACCCCAGTTCCCAATTTTAAAAAGAACTGGCCGTTTTGCAATGGAGGTTGCCGATTAGGAACCAAATTTACCATCAAGTTGGAAGGGAGGCTGTTCAATTGCACCTCCTCCTTTATAAGAAAGTAATAACTTAGTAGTAATTACACTGTATATACTGTAGCGTGACTGGAGAGAAGAATGTAGATTTATTTGGTTACTTTTCCCTGCGTTTCTGCCACCACGTGAGGTAAGTTGTAATATTGTGAGAAATGGCACTTTGGACACAGAATAGACGGAGCTGAGGCAATCTTCAAATAAAAGTTAACAATTTTATTAAGTACACAGCGTGTGGTTGCAAGACGTAACTTTTCCTTGTTGCACTTGGAATAATACTTGTAACTTTAACAGTTCATTCTTTCAAGTAACACAGTATCTTTCTGACGTAGAGCACTTGTTTCAGACAAAGTTTCAATACAGGGATGTTTCCCTTATTTGATCCTCCCTAGATCAAATACTAAGTAAACTATTCTTTAGCCTCTCCTTAGACTAAAAGAATTCCAGCTATGTTTCACCATTCGGCTGCACTAGCCTGAGAAACTTCCAATAGCCAAACCCAGCTTTTCAAAGCCTCAAAGCTTTGCTTCACAAGTCACTCCGCCACCTTTCCTTTCCTTCTCTCCCAACTCCTAACTCCTCACTCCTCTGAACCTAACTCCTGACTCCTCTGAACCTAAACCCGGACTGCTCACTCCTCTAAACCTAAACCCTAACTGATTTTTAACTGTTGTTTTTTCAAACTCTCCCCTCTAAGCTCCTCCCACTTCCCTCTCTCCTGCATCGGTCTCCATGGCAACGCACATGGAGGACTCCTCTGACTTAGGCCGCTCCAGCATTACTGCAGCCAATCTAAACACAAATACAGTTAAAATCATACAATTTATAATCAACTCCTGTACACCCTCTATTCTGCCTTGGTCAGACCAGATCTGGAATATTGTGTCCAATTCTGGGCTCCACCGTTGAAGGGAGATGTTGACAAGCTGGAACGTGTTCAAAGGAAGGCAACTCAAAGGATCAAGGGTCTGGAGATCAAGCCCTATGAGGAGCGGCTTAAAGGCTGAGAGGAGACATGATAGCCATGTGAGGAGAAGTCATAGGGAGGAGTGAGCAAGCTTCTTTTCTGCTGCCCTGGAGACTAGGACGCGGAACAGTGGCTTCAAACGACAGGAAGAAAGATTCCACCAAAACATGAGGAAAAGCTTCCTGACTGTGAGGGTTGTTCAGCAGTGGAAATCTCTGCCCCAGAATGTGGTGAAGGCTCCTTCTTTGGAGGCTTTTAAGGGGAGGCTAGATGGCCATCTGTTGGAGGGGCTTTGAAAGCAATTTTCCTGCTTCTTGATAGAAAGGGGTTGGACTGGATGGCCCAGGAGGTCCCTTCCAACTCTAGGATTCTATGATTCTAGGTGGAATCTCCTCTCCTGCCATTTAAACTCGTGGCTCCATTAGGTCCTAGTTTCCATGGCATCAGAACACAAGGTCTGCTCCCTCTTCCTTATGACATCTTTTGACATATTAATACATGACTCTTATGTTTCCTCTCAACCCGCTCTTCTGGAGGCTAAAAAGACCCAGTTCTTTAATACGGTCCACATAGGGATTCATGGTCTCCAGGTTGACCACAGACTCAAGCTAGTATATGTATATGTGTGTATGTATGTGTGTGTGTGTGTGTGTGTGTGTGTATATATATATATATATATATATGTACTAGCTGTCCCCTGCCACGAGTTGCTGTGGCCCTCTGAAAACAGGAATTCCAGGCATGAAACAATAGACAGAAGAGGCAGATGGAAGGGACATTGATAGATGGAACAGAAGGTAGATGGATAGAATTAGATAGATAGATAGATAGATAGATAGATAGATAGATAGGTCAGACAGACATCTTTAAGACCAAAGGGGATTGGATTGGATGGCCTTTGGGGCCCCCTTCCAACTAGTTGGACATACGTTGGGTAGGCTTTAATTACCTCCCACTGAGGTTGGACTGGGTGGCCTTTGGGGCTCCTTTCCAACTGAATGGCCATCTGTCGGGTAGGCTTTGATGGTGTCTTCCTTTACTGCCAAAAGTGGTTGGGCTGGATGGCCTATGGGGCCCCTTTAACTACCATGGCTCAATGCTGTGGAATAATTCCATGGTGTAGACCAGGTAGGAGCAAACTTGGGCCCTTCAGGGATTTTGGACTCCAACTCCCACAATCCCTAACAGCCTTACTAACAGCCTTTTGAGGTTGGAGTTGCCTTTGTCGCCGTGTTTTTTTGGCGGTTTTTCTGAGTGATGGTCACTCGTTGGCCTGATAGGTGTATTGTGTCCAAATTTGGTGTCAATTCTCCCAGTGGTTTTTGAGTTATGTTAATCCCATGAACGAACATTACATTTTAATTTATATAAATGTGTGTGTGTGTGTGTGTGTGTGTGTGTGTATATGCGCTCCAGAGCCCCTGGTGGCGCAGTGGGTTAAAGTGCTGAGCTGCTGAGCTTGTTGACCGAAAGGTTGCAGGTTCGATTCCGGGGAGCGGCATGAGCTTCTGCTGTCAGCCCTAGCTTCTGCCAACCTAGCAGTTCGAAAACATGCAAATGTGAGTAGATCAATAGGTACCACTCTGGCGGGAAGGTAACGGCGCTCCATGCAGTCATGCCGGCCACATGACCTTGGAGGTGTCTACGGACAATGCCGGCTCTTCGGCTTAGAAATGGAGATGAGCACCACACCCCCAGAGTCAGACATGACTGGACTTAATGTCAGGGGACAACCTTTTCTTACTATATGCGCTCCATGCAGTCATGCCGGCCACATGACCTTGGAGGTGTCTATGGACAACGCCGGCTCTTCGGCTTAGAAATGGAGATGAGCACCAACCCCCAGAGTTGGACACAACTGGATTTAATGTCAGGGGACAACCTGACATGCACACACAGGCAAGCACGCGCGCGCACACACGCACACACACACACATATGCAGTTTCTTTATTTGTGATATTTGTCTTTCATGGTGGGACTTGTTCCCCTAATCCCAGTGAATAAGGAGGACTGACTGTAATAACAACCATTGAGGGTCCTGCTGTGAACTGGCGGAAGGGTATGCTTTATCACAAATTCAGCAAGTGCTATTGTGACTTGGAAGGCCAGTCTCCCCTTGTCCTCACCAGACTCCTGACCTGATATTCCTATCACCTTTTTGGGGGTGGGATTAGTATTCAAATGGCTCCTACCTGTATAAGCAGCGTTGAGATGTAGGTTGTTTTTGACTGCTTCTAGATCGAAATACCTGTTTTAAAAATACCACGTTACATCTGATTATGGAAGCTAAGCAGAGTCAGACATGGTTAGTGCTTCAATAGGTGACTGCTGAAGAATCCCAGATGCTGGAGGCTCTCGTTCAGAAGAAGGAACTGGCAAAACCAGCTCTGGATGTTTCTTGCCTAAGAAAACCCATTGAAATGCATGGTCTCTCCTTAAGTTGACAGGCGACTTAGAGTCACACACAGACTGCTTTAAAGCAGGAGTGGTTACAAAACAGACCTCTCCTTGCCGGATATTGAAAACCAAGGAGAGAAATTCCTATGACTTGTTATCCATCCTGCTGAAATGTCCTCTTCTTTGCAACGCTTTGGTCACATCCCGCCTCGACTACTGCAACGCTCTCTACGTGGGGCTGCCCTTGAAGACGGTCCGGAAGCTCCAGCTGGTCCAGCGCGCGGCAGCCATGTTGTTAACGGGAGCTGGACGCAGAGAGCATACAACGCCCCTGCTGTCCCAGCTCCACTGGCTGCCGATCCGCTACCGGGCCCAATTTAAGGTGCTGGTGTTATCCTACAAAGCCCTAAACGGTTCCGGCCCAAAATACCTTGCGGACCGCATCTCGGCCTACGAGCCCACGAGGACCTTGAGATCATCTGGGGAGGCCCTTCTCTCGGTCCCGCCTGCCTCACAGGCACATCTGGCGGGGACGAGAGAGCGGGCCTTCTCGGTGGTGGCCCCCCGGCTTTGGAACTCCCTCCCTGCTGAATTAGACAGGCGCCCTCTTTGTTGGCCTTTCGTAGGGGCCTGAAAACATGGCTCTTCGAGCAGGCCTTCAATTGAGTATAGTGGAATGACAATGGAATGAACTAATGACTACGAATTTTGGCTATGACCCCAGGACTCGACGAAGCGGATTTTTAGTATAAGTATATGTTTGTTGTATTTGTCTGGTTAGTATCGTCTCAGCTTACTGTACACTGTCTTCTGTGTTGTTGTTCACCGCCCCGAGTCGCCTTCGGGCTGAGAGGGGCGGTCAATAAATGCAAGAAATAAATAAATAAATAAATAAAACTATTCTGAGGACTGTCGAAGGCTTTCATGGCTGGAATCACTAAGTTCTTGTAGGTTTTTTTCGGGCTATATGGTCATGTTCTATGCATAGATGCAGGCGAAACGTCAGGAGAAATGCCTCTAGAACATAGCCATATAGCCCGAAAAAACCCACAAGAACATTCTGAGGTCTTCCAGGACTCACTTTGTCAGCCCTGCTTGCATTTGAGGGCCCAGAGATTGACAGTTAGGGCCATGGCTGGCAAAGCGGCATCCCTTCTCTCGTTCGTGTGGCTTGAAGCCCATGTGCATTGGCTTCCCATTAGTATCTGGGTCAGCTTTCCTGATGATATTTGACCTTTAAAGCCCTAACCAGCTTAAAGCTGGGCTTCTCGGCAGATACCTCTTGCTCCCGTTTAAGGGCCCTTCCACACAGCCCTATATCCCAGACCATCAAGGCAGAAAACCCCACATTATCTGAGTGTGAACTCCCAATAACCCAGTTCAAAGCAGACATTGTGGGATTTTCTGCCTTTATATTCTACCACACGTTGCTGTGGCCCAGTCTGGTGATCTGGAAAATAAAGTAAAGAGAAAGTGTTGGTTCCTAATATATGTAATGTCTTGATGCTTGTGGGTAAACAGTATTTCTTTCTTTGTCATTGTTGATGTGGAGATTATCTGGTTTGCGTACTCTGGAACATACAACATATCATTGTCCTTCTTTAGGGTTCCCTTTCAAATCTTTGATACTGCATCTGTCATATACATATATGTGTGTGTGGACAATGCCTGGCTCGAGAGCAGTACGTGTGAAAAAGATCTTTGGAGTCCTCGTGGACAACAAGTTAAACATGAGCCAACAATGTGATGTGGCGGCAAAAAAAGCCAATGGGATTTTGGCCTGCATCAATAGGAGCATAGTGTCTAGATCCAGGGAAGTCATGCTACCCCTCTATTCTGCTTTGGTTAGACCACACCTGGAATATTGTGTCCAATTCTGGGCACCACAATTCAAGAGAGATATTGACAAGCTGGAATGTGTCCAGAGGAGGGTGACTCAAATGATCAAGGGTCTGGAGAACAAGCCCTATGAGGAGTGGCTTAAGGAGCTGGGCATGTTTAGCCTGAAGAAGAGAAGGCTGAGAGGAGATATGATAGCCATGTATAAATATGTGAGAGGAAGCCACAGGGAGGAGGGAGCAAGCTTGTTTTCTGCTTCCCTGGAGACTAGGACACGGAACAATGGTTTCATACTACAAGAAAGGAGATTCCACCTGAACATTAGGAAGAACTTCCTGACTGTGAGAGCCTTCAGCAGTGGAACTCTCTGCCCCGGAGTGTGGTGGAGGCTCCTTCTTTGGAAGCTTTTAAACAGAGGCTGGATGGCCATCTGTCAGGGGTGATTTGAATGCATATTCCTGCTTCTTGGCAGGGGGTTGGACTGGATGGCCCATGAGGTCTCTTCCAACTCTTTGATTCTATATTCTAATACAAACATGGAGTAATGAAAGGACATTTTCAGAGGAAAGGGTGGAAAAGATAATGAAGGGGGTATGTATCAGTAAGGCATCATTTCTCAATCTGGGGTTTGGGACCCTGGGGGGGGGGTTGCGAGGGGTGTCAGAAGGGTGCCAAAGACCACAGAAAACACAGAATTTTCTGTTGGTCATGGGGGTTCTGTGTGGGAAGTTGGCCCCAATTCTGTCATTTGTGGGATTCAGAATGCTCTTTGATTATAGGTGAACTATAAATCCCAGTAACTACAACTCCCAAATGTCAAGGTCTATTTCCCCCAAACTCCATCTGTGTTCATATTTGGGCATATTGAGTATTCGTGCCAAGTTTGGTCCAGATCCATCATTGTTTGAGTCCACAGTGCTCTCTGGATGTAGGTGAACTACAACTCCAAAACATAAGGTCAATGCCCACCAAACCCTTCTAGAGTTTTCTGTTGGTCAGGGGAGTCCTGTTTGGTTCAATTCCATTATGGGTGGAGTTCAGATTGCTCTTTGATTATAGGTGAACTATAAATCCCAGCAACTACAACTCCCAAATGACAAAATGATAATTTTTGAGTGATGGTCACTCCTTGTGTCGTGAGACGTTTTGTGGCCAAATTTGGTGTAATTTCGTTCATTGGTAATTTTGTTTTTAAGGTACTCATTACGCACAGAGCATATAGATAGATAGATAGATAGATAGATAGATAGATAGATAGATAGATAGATAGATAGAGGATATAGGATATAAGATATAGGGCTGTGCAGAAGGGCCCTCAACCTGCCGAAGCTTTAAGATTCACCTTGCAAGGCCGTGGTCCGCGGGTGCAACTGACAAACTCCTGGTACAAAGGTGGCCACTGACACGAAAGGGAAGTCACCCATTAGCCAGCCTCTGATCTGTGACTTCATCTTATTTTTTCACTCGAGCGGAATAGGTCAGCCTTGAGAGAGGCAGAATAAATAAAACATATCCCTTTATTGCAAACTCCGAGCTACCTGAGGAAGGCCTTGCAGTGGTTGAGGTGGATTTCTTCTGCTTATGCAGACTCCAGAGGTAAACAGTCACATTCAGTGCAGGCTGAAAGCCCTGAAAGGCACTCGATCCCATCTGATATTGGAAGCTAAGCATGGTTGGTCCTTGTGTGGGAGTCCGCCAATGAATGCCAAGCCCTGGAGGCTCTGCTTCAGTAGAAGGAACTGGCAGAACCACCTCTGAGGACTGCTTACCTTAGAAAACACAGTGGAATTTATGTTCATACGCAAGTCATCCAATGACTTGAAGGCACATGGATATGCAATAGCTACACACCCTTAAATGCCCAAAGGCACCTGATTGTGGAAGCTAAGCAGGGTCAGCCCTGGTCGATACTTGGATGAGAGACCTTCAATGAACACCAGGTTCCACAGGCTCTATTTGAGAGAAAGGAACTGTCAAAATCACCTCTGTGGAGCCTTAAAATAATAGTTGGAAGAGACCTCATGGGCCATCTAGTCCAACCCCCCACCAAGAAGCAGGAATATTGCATTCAAAGCACCCCTGACAGATGGCCATCCAGCCTCTGTTTAAAAGCTTCCAAAGAAGGAACTTCCACCATACTCCAGGGCAAAGAGTTCCACTGCTGAATGGCTCTCACAGCCCAAAACAGCGGCACAAACAGCACCAGAATTCAGTCCTTTCAAGGTCCGATTCAACCTTTGATCCTGATATCTTCGTAACCCATCTTTAAAATTGTGACCGAGTTGTCCACATTCTCTCAGGGAATGAACCTGGGGCCCTCCATGTGCAAAAAGCACACAATCTCTCAGTTGTGCTGTGAGGGCAGCACAGAAACACACTTTGTGAGGCCCACAGAAGTGAATAGACACTGCTGGAAAATGTGATGGAGTTCATTGGCTTGTTAGTGCCACAGTTTCCACCGGAGAGGCCACAATCCTTGTTTCTTGGTGCACTTTGCAAGATCCATAGTTTTCAGGTTGAAATTTCACTCGCTCTAAGGCAGGCATGGGGCAGCTTGGGCCCTCCTGGTGTTTTGGACTTCAACTCCCACCATTCCTAACAGCCTCAGGCCCTTTCCTTTTCCCCCTCAGCCGCTTAAGCGCTGAGGGGGAAAGGAAGGGGCCTGAGTCTGTTAGGAATTGTGGGAGTTGGAGTCCAAAACACCTGGAGGCCCGTGCCCATGAAGGAGATCCTCTATTCACTCAGTTTTCTTGGAGTGATGTGGAGCCATTGGGCTGAGGATTGGCATCCGGACCATTCCTTTTGGTGCCAGCTTACAGTTTGCCTCAAAACCAACAACGCTTGGAGGGATTGTCGTCTCGGTTGCGTCGGCGCATGTAAACAACCCCTCTGCGTTGTGTTTCGGTCGCAGTCTGAAAGGATTGGGGCTTATTCATGACTCCTCCTCGCCTGATTCCAACCCATGCTGACAGCTGAGCCTTCTCTCCCTGTGTTGCATGGGATCCGGCGGCTGGAAAGGTTATTGGTAGCTCAGGGGGGCCTCTTTGCCTGTATTTTGGTGAGCCTGCATGTCCTGCAAGATGCTTGGCGACAGTCATCTGTTTTCTCCTTATTTGTTTCTCCCAACTATAGTTGCAAGGGGTTGCTTTGCTATTTAGCCTGTATCTGCGGCTTCGTTTGTCCAGATCTGACAAGGCATTTTGGAAGTCATCCAGTGTGACTCTGTGTTATTCTTGGGCCAAAAGTCCTTCATTTCTACAGGGTTTGCTGATACCTGTGGTTCCGTAGGCCCCCCATTGTGCATGCTTTAATGCACCCCCTGCTGTTCAGGAGCAATCGCTCTGCCTTTTGCACTCCAGCAGATGCACACTTCTTTCCCCTTCAATTATTTTGGAGAGTCCCTCTGATCTCTTTCCGGTGCTGCTTTGCAAAAGCCAGGCCGCTCTGCATTGGCGGCTGCAGTCTCTGCCTCCCATGCTGTGCATGCTTAACCTGGCGCTGCAGCCTGGCTTATGCAACGGCCTCAGCCTCACATGCTTCCCTGCCGGCTGCTGCCTTTGGGAATGGCAGGAGAGGCAGACTGGGCCCGCAAGGCCATGGCCTGCATATTAAAATAATAATAATAATAATAATAATAATAATAAACTTTATTTGTACCCCGCTACCATCTCCCCAAGGGACTCGGTGCGGCTTACATGAGGCCAAGCCCACAGCACATACAACGAAGGCAATAACAAATAATCAAATACAAAACAGTTAAAAATAAGTCTCATAAACAAACAATACACAATAAACAATAACAAATAACATACAAGCATTAAAAACCTATGGCCGGGCCAGATGTAATAATTAAAATTTAAAAATAATGCTGGGCATGAACAAGGTAGGGTATAACTAGGATAGGGTTTTCAAAGAAAGATGAGGGCGCGCAGACAATCCTAAATCAATATTAAAGTGCATTTGAGGACATATTGCTAAGAGTTTTCCTTATTCTGGGAAGGCACACTGGAACAACCACGTTTTCAGGCTCCTCCTAAAGACTGCCAGAGTTGGGGCATGTCTGATGTCCCTGGGAAGTGAGTTCCAGAGTCGGGGGGCCACCACCGAGAAGGCCCTCTCCCTCGTCCCCACCAATCGCGCCTGCGAAGGAGGTGGGAGCACGAGCAGAGCCTCTCCAGATGATCTAAGAGATCATGTGGGTTCGTACACAGAAATGCGGTCATGCAGGTAGGCAGTCCCAAACCGTTCAGGGCTTTGTAGGTAAGAACCTGCACCTTGAATTGGGACCGGAAAATGAACGGCAGCCAGTGGAGCTCCTTGAACAGGAGGGTTGACTGCTCTCTGTAAGAAGCACCAGTTAGCAACCTGGCCGCCGCCCGTTGTACCAATTGAAATTTCTGGGCTGTTTTCAAGGGCAGCCTCACGTAGAATGCATTACAGTAATCCAATCTGGAGGTGACTAAGGCATGGACCACCCTGGCCAGATCTGACTTCACGAGGTATGGTGCATGAGTCTTAATTGGGCAAAGGCCCTCCCGGACACAAGTTCCAGTGAATCATCTGAGAGGAGACATGAGAGGAGACATGTCTAAATATGTGAAACGAAGTCATAAGGAAGAGGGAGCAGGCTTCCTTTCTGCTGCCCTGGAAACTAAGACTCGACGGAGCCATGGGTTCAAATGAGAGGAGAGGAGATTCCACCTGAAGATCAGGAAAAACTTCCTGATGGTACGAGCTATTCAACAGTGGAACTCTCTGCCTCGGAATGTGGTTGAAGCTCCTTTGATGGAAGGTTTTAAACTGAGGCTGGATGGCCATCTTTCTGGGATACTTTGTGCTTTTCCTGCATGGCAGTATGAGGTTGGACTAGATGGCCCATGAGGTCTCTTTCAACTCTATTATTCTATGATTCTATAAGAGACATCATTTCACTGTACTGTATACGATGGGACTTGAGCGTCCATGGATTTGGGGGCATTCCTGGAATCAAAACTGCAGCACATACAAAGACTCCATTTTTCAAAAAGTTGCTGAAAGAGTGCAGATTTCACTTTGTGGGCAATGCCTATGAGCTCTAAGAAGCAAGAATGGCGGCTAGGTAACATTTCCAACTTCAGTGGATCTTTGCTTATCCCCACAAACAGCAAGTGAGACTATAGAAATCTATAGTATTCATATCAGGCATGGGCCAACTTGGGCCCTCCCTCCAGGTGTTTTGGACTTCAACTCCCACAATTCCTAACAGCCGGTGGGCTGGAGGTGACTATAAATCCCAGCAACTCCAACTCCCAAATGCCAAGGTCTATTTCCCCCAAACCCCACCAGTATTCACATTTCGGCATATTGAGTATTTGTGCCAAGTTTGGTCCAGATCCATCATTGTTTGAGTCCACAGTGCTCTCTGGATATAGGTGAAGTACACTTAAGGTCAATGCCCACCAAATCAGATCTTTTCTGTTGGTCATGGGAGTTCTGGTTTCCAAGTTTGGTTCAATTTTATTATTGGTGGAATTCAGAATGCTCTTTGATTGTAGGTGAACTAAATCCCAGCAACTACAACTCCCAAAAGACAAAAGCACACCCCCCCCCCAAAAAAAAACCTCCGCCATTATTCAGATTTGGGCGTTTCGGGTATTTGTGCCAAATTTGGTCCAGTGAATGAAAATATATCCTAAATACCAGATATTGCCAGATATTGACATTACAATTCATAACAATACCAAAATGACAGTTATGAAGTAGCAACGAAAATAATGTTATGTTTGGGGGTCACCACAACATGAGAAACTGTTTTAAGGTTGTGGCTAGGCAATAAGCCACTCCCATCTGACCAAATAAAACACTATAGAAAAGTGCAACTCTATATATATATATATATATATATATATATATATATATATATATATGTATATGTATATGTATATGTATATGTATATGTATATATAAAAACATATTCCGCCCTTCTCACCCCGAAGGGGACTCAGGGCAGAGCACAGCATACACATGGCAAACATTCAATGCCTGGACACAAATTCACAAACAATACATAAACATTAAAGAAACATGTATCAAAATATTAAAACACAAAATATTAACATATTAAATATAAAATATTAAAATACAAAATATTAAAATATAAAAGTATTACATAAAATAATTAGCATAAAAATCTTGCCGCTTAAAATTAAATATCACATATATATATATAATTACATTTTAGATTGAATAAAATTAACTGAGATCATCTTTATAGCTTTCAATTGCAACATCAGGAATAAACTCAGCCTGAATTTTCATGGCTGCCAAAACAAAACAGAAACCTTGTGAGTTACCCTTGACTTGGTGTCACAGAGAAAATATTTTTGGACACATTATCGGAATGTAGATTCGATCCCAAGAAGTTGGATCTTGATCCTGAATATTATGTGACAAAGAGAAAATCAGGTGGCAGATCCTCGATTTCTGAGTCTCCACTAATACATCAACAGAGGACCATTTTACAGCGCTCTTGGATATAATGCAACTTGAGCATCAATGGGTTTTGAAACAAAATCCTGGTGGATACCAAATGCCCACATCACTGCAGAAAAGGTAGATTTTACAGCCCTTTGAAGTTTACGCATGGAGTCCGATGGCAGTTTGAACCCCTTTTTATGTTTCTTATGTGCTGATTGGACTTTGCCTCGTCCGCCCAACGTCCCACCCTGAACAAGCAACTAAAACCACTTCATATAAGACTCCTTGGGAAACCTGTCACAGCGGCAGGCAAGCCACAAAAAGCTGCAAGGAACAGCACATCCACAAGGAGCAAATGTGAATTCTGAATTGTGTATGCTGGGCTTGTTCCCTTTTTTACTGTATTTCCATGTTCTAGCTGTTGCCATATCAGCAGGATGTGTCAAGATGTTTTGGAACTTGGCTCAGAAGGTTTTGTACATGTTCGACTCAACTTAAAATCCCTACGAGCTATATATACATATATATTAGTATATTAAGCAAATGGCTTTCATCACTGTGGCTCTGCTTTATTCAGGCCTTGGGTTGCTTTCCGTGTTTCTCCATTTGTGGAAAAGGCATCACTTGACGTCCAGACAAAAGGAGGGGAAGGGTTTTATTTTATATTATTTGCTTAGTTTGCATTCCGCCTTTCTCCCCGCATGGCGTGCAAGGTGACTTATGGCAGAGGTTGAAAGCAAACGCTGCTGCAAAATGGGGTTTTAAAAAAATGTAATTAAATAAGCACCCCATAGCATTGTTTTAAAAGCGGTTTTGAAAGTGAGGAATGGAGATGGAGAGACCCTCGGGGTGTATCTACACCGCAGAATGAATGCAGTGTGATACCACATGAATTGCCATGGCTGCATGTTTTTCAATCCTCGGAGGTGTCATTTTGCAATGGCTTTATCTTCTCTGTCAAAGAGTTTGGTGGCTGTCTGGATGAGGGAGAACAAGCTGAAGATCAATCCCAACAAGACAGAGGTCCTCCTGGTAAATCATAAACCGGATCGGGGTATAGGATGGCAACCTGTGCTGGATGGGGTTACACTCCCCCTGAAGTCACAGGTCCGCAGCTTGGGAGTCCTCTTGGATTCATCACTTACGCTTGAGGCTCAGGCGTCGGCGGTGTCCGGGAGGGCTTTTTCACAACTAAGACTTGTGCGCCAGCTGCGACCGTACCTCGCAAAGGCTGATTTGGCCAGGGTGGTCCATGCTTTAGTCACCTCCAGATTGGATTACTGTAACGCGCTCTACGTGGGCCTGCCCTTGAAAACAGCTCGGAAATTCCAACTGGTTCAACGGGCGGCGGCCAGGATGTTAACTGGCGCTCCTTACAGAGAGAGGTCAACCCTCCTGTTTAAGGAGCTCCATTGGCTGCCGTTTACCTACCGAGCCCAATTCAAGGTGCAGGTGCTTACCTACAAAGCCCTAAACGGTTTGGGACCTGCCTACCTGCGTGACCGCATCTCCGTATACGAACCCACGCGCTCCCTTCGTTCATCCGGAGAGGCCCTGCTCACAATTCCACCTGCGTCGCAAGCTCGTTTGGTGGGGACGAGGGACAGGGCCTTCTCTGTGGTTGCCCCCCGACTTTGGAACACCCTCTCCAAAGACATTAGACTAGCACCCACGTTGGCAGTCTTTAGGAAGAACTTGAAGACCTGGCTATTCCGATGTGCCTTTCCAGAATAGGATAACCTCCAGCACTATGTCCCAGAAGCACTTTATTAGAGTTTAAGACTCTCTGCACATTGCACTTGCCCAGAATCCCAATATCACCTCTCACACCCAGCACTTTTTAACCTGTACCCATCATTGGCCCGGCCCTGGTTTTTATTGCGTAATAGTGTAATGTTTTGTTTTTGTTATTGCTTATGTTTTTAATTTTCTTTGCATTGTATTGTTATTGTCTGTTGTTGTTGTGTTGAGGCCTTGGCCTTTGTAAGCCGCATCGAGTCCTTCGGGAGATGCTAGCGGGGTACAAATAAAGTTTAATAATAATAATAATAAAATAATAACCATACTTCCCAGGATTCCATAGCAGTGAAGGTAGGGTCAGATTGTATTAACTCTACAGCTGGGGTCCACAAACTTTTTAAACAGTGGGCCAGGTCGTAGTCCCTCAAACTGTTGGAGGGCCGGATTATAATTTGGAAAAAAATGAATGAATTCCTATGCACAGTGCACGTATCTTATTTGTAGTGCAAAAAACTTTAGAACAATACAATAATTAAAATTTATTTATTTATTTATTTATTGTGTCATCAGCAACTAGACATTTGTATTACATTTTTAACAAAAACAAACAAACAGACAAAACACAGAATTTGCAAGCTTGGTAGTTGATTAAATGTCCTTTGACCAGTAGCTGGCCACTTGGAGTGCCTCTGGTGTTGCCGCAAGGAGATCCTTGTTATATTTTAACAAATATAAACTTATTAGTATTTAATTTTGAAGTGTGGGCCTGCTTTTGGCTGATGAGATAGGATTGTTGTTGTTGTTGTGTGCTTTCAAGGCATTTCAGACTTAGGTTGACGCTGAGCAAGGGCCAGGTAAATGACCTTGGAGGGCCGTATTCCGCCCCCGGGCCATAGTTTGAGGACCCCTGCTCTACAGTGTAGATGTACTCCTAGTGGTTTGAGTTCTGGACTATTGACTTTGGAGACCAGGGTCTGAATCCCATCTTGGGATGGACTACTACTGGACCCCATCCATTCTCCAGGATCACCCCAATATTATTGGAGTAGCAGGTTAGTTGTGTGCCCTTGGGGTTATTTCTGTCTTAAGGCAAACATATCATGGGATAATTGTTCAGACATTATTTGACTTTGACATTCTCTGAGTGTGCCTTGCATGGCTGAGCCCTAGTTTCATAGTCCAACACTCCGTCCACATGAACACTTTGTCAGAAATATTAAAAATTAACTAGGTATTTTTAATTACAAAAATGTGAGTCAGTGTTGTGGCTCAGCTGGAGCCTCAGGAAGAGCAGGAAGAGGATGATGGATTTCAGATTCCTGAACATGTTCCTATTGTTACAGGCGATGTTGATGCTGAAGATGAGGAGTTCCAGTTTCCCATGGGAAGGGATGTTGTCTTAGAAGGTGTTTCTGATCTTAGTAAAACTTCACAGGTACAGGTGGAGTCGAGCCAGCCTGTGAGCTCTCTGCCTGCTGATTCTCATGCTGCCGATTCCCAGCTTCAGGATAATGAGTTATTCGACCTTGAAGGCTCTGCAGACTTAGATAGGGCGGATTGCTTGCAATTCAGGGTTCTCCGTAGTACAAGGTTTGCAAAAAAGAGAGAGGTTAGAGGTCAAAGGAATGTTTTCATGCTGGGAAAGTATATTTAGTGAGCTGATTGCAGGCAACCTTTTGTCAGTGCAATTTCAGCGAACACCCTGATAACTTCTTTGGATTGCCTGGCCTTTTAGGCAATGCTTTTGGCTTCTTGGGACTTTGATTTGGATCTTGGCTTCTTGTTATGCTGCCATGGAATCTTGTTTGATCAGTGCTTATGGATTATGCTTCATGTTATTTGATTTTGGACTTTGGAAAATCTGCCTTTGCATTTAAGACTCTGTTTAGCTATTGAACTTTTGCAACTTTACTTTTGTGTTTAAGACTTTGCCTTTTCTTTAATAAACTACAAAACCTACAGCCTTGGTGTGTGTGGTGTTCTGAGCAAGGTGAATCTATCCTGAGGTGCGACAGTCAGGCACTCAGTTGGGTTAAATGGATGTAATGTCTCAGCATTTCTATATAAGCAGGTGTGCCTGTAACTTAGTAGGCTTCTGTGTTAGTTTGCCTCAGTGGGAGAAAGGTCTCAGTCTGTGAGAAGGCCTCACAGTGTGAGGTAGACCTTAGTCTATGAGAAGCTTCAATGAGAGAAGTCTCAAGTTGAAGGCCTTGTGTGTAAACCTATGTGTAAAGCTATTGTGTGAAGCTCCTGAGTAAGTTTGTTGTGAGAGGAGGCTCTGTGAGAGTGAGACTGTTCATCTGCATGAGAAAGAAGCCCAGCATGGAAGCAAAGAAGGAAGTATAAAGAATGTTATTTGTGTTGTGGAAACCTTGTTCTTGTAAATAGTGCAAGCATATTATTTTACTACAAAGGAAAGCTTCCATTGGAAGAGATAACATTGGTCTGTGTGTTCTTTTTATCACTTTGGGTTACTGCTGCTGGGTCACGCTACTGCTAATAAGTTACCCTTCTATACATTCATGGGGAGGGTCTTCTGTTAATAAACCCACTCGCCCAACAGAAATCCATGGTTTTGCTGGGTTGTTGTAGGTTTTTTCGGGCTATGTGGTCATGTTCTAGAGGCATTCTCTCCTGACGTTTCGCCTGCATCTATGGCAAGCATCCTCAGAGGTTGTGAGGATGCTTGCCATAGATGCAGGCGAAACGTCAGGAGAGAATGTTGCTAGAAATGGCCATATAGCTCGAAAAAACCTACAACAACCCAGTGATTCTGGCCATGAAAGTCTTCGACAATACATCCATGGTTTTGCCTCTGATGGCGAGACTTATCTTTCTCCTGCGTTCAGGACAGAAAACACTTTGATAGTTGTTAATCTTTCCAAATATTCTCCTCTTCTGCGGCATCATTTTCAGTAATCTTTCAAAGGATTGGCCGCTGAGCTGTCATTGGGAGGAGAGAAGGGGAGAAATCCTCTTACGGACACGCAGACGTGAAGCGCATTCCAGAAAGTTGATCAGAGAAGTGTCATATGGTTCTGCAAATACTTGCTAGCAATCTGGAGATAGAGAGAGCATTTTTGGTCCAAATCTCTGTGCTTGGAAGGCAAGAAGGATGCACTGGAGCTCTTTTTCCCTGATAAGGTTTGGGAAGGTGGATTCCTGTATGTTGGTCTTAGAATCCTAGAGTAGGAAGGGACCCCAAGGACCATCCAGTCTACCCCCTTTCTTTCTACCAGGCAAGACACCACCAAAGCCCACCTGACAGATGGCCGTCTCGCCCAATATGGACTCCAAGGCAGTCCATGTTCCATTTTTAAGCTGCTGCATCACCATATTGACTCATATTTAGCTTGTTGTCTATGAAGACTCCTAGATCCCTTTCCCATGGGCTGTTTTCACCCTATATCTATTTATTTCGGAGTTTGTTTTGTCTAAGCGTGCTACCATATTTTATTTGTTATTTATTATGTTTATTTATATCCCACCTTTTCTAAAGGTTTTCCCCTGACATTAAGTCTAGTCATGCCCAACTCTGGCGGTGGTGCTTATCCCCATTTTTAAGCTAAAGAGCCGGCGTTGTCCGTAGACACCTCCAAGGTCAGATGGGCACTGGCAGGACATGGAGCCGCTGTTACCTTCCTGCTGAAGCGGTACCTATTGATCTACATACATTTGCATGTTTTTAAACTGCTAGGTTGGCAGAAGCTGGGCCTAACAGCAGAAGCTCACCCCGTTCCCCGGGTTTGAACCACCAACCTTTCAGTCAGCAAGTTCAGCAGCTCAGCGGTTTAACCCACTGCGCCACCTGGGGGGCCCTCTCCATATGGAGACTCAAAGCAGCTCACAATTAAAGCATGACAATGCAACTTAAAATATACACATATTAAAACCATACATTTCTCCCTGTCGAAGTACATTATCTTCATTTTGTCTCCAATCTCGGAAGGTCCTTTTGAATCCTGGTCCTTTCCTCTGGTGTTTCAGCTCTCTTTCCTAATTTGGTGTATAGCTTGTTCAGCTGTCTCTCCCCATAGGAACTTGCCTGGGTTTTATGATCTTCCTTGTGGGTATTGCATGCTTTCAAGTCCTTTCCTTGTGTATTATTGTTTATATGTGATTTATATTAATTTGTATTGTATTGTATTGTTTTGTTTCTTGCTTTCGTGTTTTATTGATGTGTTGTTGGGCTTGGCCTCATGTAAGCCGCTCCGAGTCCCTTGGGGAGATGGTGGTGGGGTATAAATATAGTTATTATTATTATTATTATTATTATTATTATTATTATTACTATTACAGACTGTTGGCCTTTCTCTCCTCTTCACCCAGATTAGTAGGCTTCCCCCAAGTACTTTTTGCATGCTCTTTGATTGCATTGCTTTTGTAAACTCGAGACACTTTGTGGTCTCAAGTCTAGAAATAAGAAATAAGAGATTTTGCCATCAGGGCCTTAACTTTGCCGAACGGTTCTCTCCTACATCCTTTCCATGCTCTTGGTTTCGGCAGGGGAACTACGACGTGGTTTAGCCAAACAGGAACAGGCTGTGCTCATTGATTTTTGGTTGTTTGGTTGCCTTTTGTTTTTACGGTCTAGTTAATCTCTTCCAGTGTTAATGGAGAATGGTGGGGGAAAGGGGAACAGTCTAAGATAAAAGAGATACCGAGTGCTCCGTATCCACATTTGTCATCCAGATTGCTCTGGCTTGTTTTGCATTGGCAGATTTCAGGGTCCAACTTGGAAATCGATGCTGAAGGTTTACGTCTTGGCCTTGGTTTCATGCAGGCTGTTATTAATTGGTGGAGTTGGTTTCTGCGGGCAACAGCTCCTTGTTTGAATGCCTTTACAAATGAATAAGCACTGTAATGCTGGGTAGGCTGCCATTTCTGGAGATTGCAGATACAGCGAATCCAATTCAATTACTAGACTTCACATCCCATAGGGTTGCATTGAAGGGCCTCGGGATTTCTTGAGAGGTATTTGCAGGCCCGTAGCGGGGGGGGGGGGGGGGGGGGGGTTAGGGGTTCAACCCCCCCGAAATATTTCAGATTTTTTAAAAAAACCCTGGTTTATTCATGAATTTTAACTGGTTAACCAAATCCCCATGCTAAGTCTATGAGATGCAAAAAATCAAGAGTCCCTCCAGAACTGCAAGCACTATCTCAAGCAAATATTAGCAATTTATTCACACTGTCATTACTTGCAGCAATAGCCAATGTAGTTGTTCTGGTACAGCTGTACCAGGAGCTCCAACTTTATTTGCTTTGTATTAAATGTTTGCTTGCAGTCCTAGGTTCAGGGACTCTGCAGATAGGTGGCTTCTTTGGTTGCAGTCATAGGGCAAGTCACCTGTCCACCATTGTTAAGTTTTGGTCCTGCCCCTTGCTCAGGGCAATTGGGAAGGGAAGGGAGCCATTTTTAGTTAGTCTCAGCAAGGTAAGCTTATGTATAGGATGTGTGCAAGCTTCCCCTGTACAAAAGCTTCAACCCTTAAGACCTTCCGGGGAGAAAGGTCTTAAGAGTCTCCAAAGAATTTCCAGGAAAACAGCCCTAAAGACCAAAGAACTCCAGCTGGAGAACATCTACTGCCTTGCTGGTAGGTCCACTCGGTGTTCGAGATGCAGTTCGACCCGGTAGCGGAGCCCACATCAGTAAGGGTTAGATTACAGTCAGCCTGGGAGAAGTTAAAATGGGGATTTTCCTTTAAAGAAGAAGTTATTGAAGACAGTTGCCTGTCCTTCGTGGGCAAGATTAGGAATTCACCAGTTGCCTAAAAGCTTGGAATCATTTGCTTAACTTTACTGAAGACAAGAGAAGTTTCTGTTTGATTGTTCATTAATAAAAGACTTTGTTGTACTTCTCAAGCCATCTAAAGACTGTTTGTGGTGGAAACCTCTGAGAACTTCTCTTTAGGCCCCCTGGCTTCCCGCTGGGCAAAGGTTGCACATCCTGTTCTAAAGACAATTATTTACAGGCCCAGCGCGTGACAGAACAGTAGTGAAGCAACCAAGTTGGGGGTGGGGGATATTGAATGCTCTCATTAAGGAGGCCAGACTTGGTGGAGGTGGTTGACAAGGGCGGAGCTGCAGGCTATTGAAGGCTGCTCTGCCCCCTGCTGTGCTCTTTGCTTCAGCGTGAGCTAGGAGGCAGGTTTCAACCCCCCCCCCCGTGAAATTTTCAACCCCCCCCCCCCCCGAAAATTTCAACCCCTCCCGAAATTTTTTTCTGGCTACGGCCCTGGGTATTTGGAATTTGCAAGGTCCTCTAATGTGACTCTATGGGGACTTGGCAGGGAAATGCCACAGTTGGGTCAGTGAAACCAAAGATTCGGGTTTTGCGATTACAGAGTTCTTCATGTATAAGATGCGGAGAACAAACAGAAACTTTGCTTGTCAGCATCCCAAAGAACTGGACTGCAGTCGGGTGACTTGATCAATCGTAGGAGGCATCTACATGGGAGAATTAAGATAGTTTAACAGCACTTTAATTGCTGTGGAGTCCTGGCCATTGTTGTTCGGCATTCTTTGGCTTGGGGCCTTGCAAAACCACAACTTCCAGGATCCCATAGCACTCATTTGTGGCAATTTTAATTACTTACCGTATATACTCAAGTATAAGCCGACCCGAATATAAGCCGAGGCACCTAATTTTACTACAAAAAACTGGGAAAATGTATTGACTCAAGTATAATCTGAGGAAGGGAAATGCAGCAGCTACTAGTAAATTTCAAAATAAAAATAGATACCAATAAAATTATATTAATTTAGGCATTAGTAGGTTAAATGTTTTTGAATATTTACATAAAACTGTAATTCAAGATAAGACTGTCCAACTCTGATTAAACCATTATTCTAACCTTCTTCAATGTAAATATGCTTACATGTCCTCCAATAATAATAAATAGAGTAAAATAATAATAATAGAGTAAAATAATAAATGTAATAATAACAATAATAAATAGAGTAAAATAATAAATGTAATAATAACAACAATAATAAAATAATAAATGTAATAATAATAATAATAATAATAACAACAACAACAAAGTAAAATAATAAATAACATTGACTCGAGTATAAGCCGGGGGAGACTTTTTCAGCCTAAAGAAAGGACTGAAAAACTAGGCTTATACTTGAGTATATACAGTATTTTTAATACTGTTGGTGTTTAATTCTATTTTGATGTTTGTGTATTTCTGGGCTTTAAATTGTATTGGGCCCCGTCGTGATTTGAATCTGGGGAGCGGGGTAAACTCCCACTGTTAGCCCCAACTCCTGCCAAACTAACAGTTCAAAAACATGCAGATGTGAGTAGATCAATAGGTGCTGCTCTGGTGGGAAGGCAACGGCTCGCCATACAGTCATGCTGGCCACATGACCTTGGAGGTGTCTACAGACAACACCAGCTCTTCAGCTTAGAAATGGAGGTGAGCACCACCCACCAGAGTTGGACTCGTCTAGATTTAATGTCAAGGGAAAACCTTTACCATTACCTATGGATTTTACTGTGATCTGCTTTGAGTCACCTTTTGGAGCGATACAATAACAACAACATTCTACAGCAGAGCTTTCCGAACTGTTTGTTGGGACATACTAGTGTGTCGTGTGTAGTTCTTAGGTGTGTCACGTGAAATTATCTGACATTTGCGTTTATCCGATGTTCTGCCGGCCCATTTTATGTTGGATAAGCAAGACTCTCCTGTATCTATGTGTGTGTGTGTGTGTAGTATGAAACTCATATAAGGGGTTGGTTCAACCTTCAGCTTGCTAGTAAAACTTAGTAATAGTGTCACAAAAGGAGGCATGTCTCAACATGAAAAGTTTGGTAACTTTGGAAAACTGTCCTACACTGTAGATGCACCCTGAGACATTCTTTCTTAATCAATGCTGTAGAGCAGGCATGGGCAAACTTCGGCCCTCCAGGTGTTTTGGACTTCAACTCCCACAATTCCTAACAGCCGGTAGGCTGTTAGGAATTGTGGGAGTCGGAGTCCAAAATACCTGGAGAGCCAAAGTTTGCCCATGCCTGCTGTAGAGTCAATGGAGGTTTAGTTTGGAATATACAGGTTACATTATCCCAGCCTCCGCTAGGTAATAAAACTGCCCTGTGATCGTCTTTGGTTTAATAATTCTGCTTGGAAGTTGTTTCCATTAGTAATCCAGCCAAAGGTGAATGTGTGCAAACGCTGACTCAGATCGACGGGGTTGAAAAGAGCCGCTGACGGAAGGGCTGACAATGGCTGGTTTGGAGTAATGGGGCCGGAGTGGGTTTCGTGTGTATAATTACCAGCCCTTTAAAATATTCATTGCTTTCACTCCCTGCTCTCCCTATGAGCCTTCCTTGCATAGGCTCCCCCAGTCAATATAGTTCTTGCAAAGGAAGCAAAAGCAAGACGGTTTTGAAAATTTTGGGGGTGCTGAAAGTCATAATTGTCCCTTTGAACAGTGAAGAAGAAGAGCCGGGTTTTTCAGGCTTGTTTTCCCACTGCATTCAGCAGGTGAAGGAATCCAGGTAGACAGAACTTGCAAATTGAGGCCAATCCAGTCTCTTTCTTTAAGCAGCCTTTCAGTAATCTTGGACTGCAAATCCCTGCATCCCCAACCTGCATGTTGGAAACCATGACAACTTTTATATGGCTCCGTATTTTCCATAGAGAGCCAGCACAGTGTTATGGTTTCAGTGTCAGACGCCAGGTGCGTCTACATGTTACAATTAATGCAGTTAGACACCACTTTGGCTCAATACTATGGAACAATGCGAATTATGATGTTGGAAGAGCTGTAGCCTTCTCTGTCAAAGAGTACGGCTGCTTTGCCAAACTAAAACTAGCCTGAATCTGTAGCCACAAAGTGGTGTCAAATTCTGCCATGTAGATGCACCTTTCATGGCCGAGAGGCCAGCCATGGATGCTCTTGGGCAGGTCACACTGAATGAATGAATGAAGCTTGATTTATATTCCGCCTCATCTCCCAAAGGGGCTCAGCGCAGCTTACAACAAGATGACAGTATGAATGATAATAAAACACACAACAAATCAACTTGCAACACCAGTAATAAACCAAGTCATAATAAATAGGAAGGAGTGTAGCTCAATGTATACTATGGAATAATTAAGCAACTAATATATATAGGCATTAACACTCAGCCTCAGCAGAAGATTAAGACACATTCCTCCAAGAAAATAAGTCAGAAATGGTGTGGAGACAATGTATTGTCGAAGGCTTTCATGGCCGGAATCACTGGGTTGTTGTAGTTTTTTTGGCTATATGGCCATGTTCTAGAGGCATTCTCTCCTGACATTTCGCCTGCATCTATGGCAAGCATTCTCAGAGGTAGTGAGGATGCTTGCCATAGATGCAGGCAAATTGGAGAGAATGCCTATAGACCATGGCCATATAGCCCGAAAAAACCTACAACAACCCGGTGTGGAGACACACAGCAACAATAGTAATGGCTTCAATATATATTCAGGGAACTATTTAAACCCAGCAGTACCTCCAAAGTTGGACTGTTCTGTCCATTTCTTCTTCCTATACTTGGGCCTTCCAGGTATTTTGGACTTCAACTTCCACAATTCCTAACAGCCTACCGACTATTAGGAATTGTAGGAGTTGAAGTCCAAAACACTTGAGGGCCCAAGTTTGCCTGTGCCTGGTCTAGATCAAGGCGCTTGGAATAGCAGAGACAGGGCATGCAACAAAGACTGACTCGCTTTCCCAGAGGCTTAAAGATAAGGAGAGAAAAAGCAGGTGCATGAGAAATGATGTTATGGGAGGGGTGGAGGCCTTTTAAAGTGGTTCCTGCTGGCACAATCCTTTCTGAGAGCAGTGTTGTATTCAGGTGAACAATTCTCGGTAGACTGTTAGGAATTGTGGGAGTTGAAGTCCAAAACACCTGGAAGGCCCAAGTTTGCCCATGCCTGGTTTAGATCAAGATGCTTGGAATTGCAGAGACAGGGCATGCAACAAAGACTGACTCGCTTTTTCCAGAAGCTTAAAGATAAGGAGAGAAAAAGCAGGTGTGTGAGAAATGATGTTATGGGAGGGCTGGAGGCCTTTTAAAGTGGTTCCTGCTGGCACGGTCCTTTGTGAGAGCAACGTTGTATTCATGTGAACATGCCTGCTATAGAGCACCTTTCCAGCAGAACGTTGAAATTAAGTCATTCTAGAATAGTGGCTGAATAGGTGTAATCTGTCCTTTAAATGGGCACAAAAAGGTAAAGTCATGTTTCTGAAGCAAGGCCTTCTCAAAGAAGAGGTCTTTTCCTTCGGTGTCAGGAAACCGGCCTTGCTTACCGCCTGCAATTTTGATAAAGCAGTTCTATTAATAGTTATTTTTTAAAAAGACTTTGTCCCACAGTGAGAGAAGGCACCTTTTGAGCCTTCTTTTTTAGAGCACTCATCCATTTTTAACGCCATTTAAGTAGCTTTTTAACTCATGCTGCCTGGGCCTTTGCGGCTGCAAACCAAGCGAAAGATAAATCGTTGCTGTTTTATTTACAAGTTAAGAGTAGATTCCATTTAGGAACACTTTCCCCAATGTACAGCAACTTTATTTTATTTTATTTTTTTAAAATCGGCATTCACTGCAGCTTTGGTCTGCTCCCAATATTTCTTTTGGAGATTCAAAAAGCGGGGAAACGAGTCTAAAAGGGCCGATTTCCAATCAGAACAAAGTGGGGAACATATTGGGAGTAACAGGCCATTATGCAAGTGCCACATGGTGTTTTCCTGCACTGCTAATTTGCATTATCCAGAACTGGCTTGGATTAAAACGAACAGCGGAAATAATAATAATAATGATCATTTTAATAAATAAGTAATCTCTGCTTACTTATGTTATTTACTTAGGCAATACCTCATTGTCTGAGTATGATGGCCTTCCAGGTGGTGGGTCCGTAGGTGACTGTGGAGATCTGTTCTTGACCCACATGTTCTTCCGCAGTGAGAACATCGGTTACCAGGTGGAAGGCAGTCCCCGTCAGGTGTCTCCTTCCTCTTGGCATGTTTTCTCTTTCTCCCGTTATTAGTACCGTTTCAAATTCCGCAGCACTGCTGGTCTCAGCTGACCTCCAGTTTGGTATCAAATTTACACTGATGACACCCAACTTCATTACTCCTTTCCACCTAAAGCCAAGGATATCGTCCTGCCCCTAAACTGGTGCTTGTCATCAGTGATGGACTGGATGAGGGCTAATAAATTGAAGGTAATTCCAAACAAAACAGAGATACTCCTGATCAGTGGGAAGGTGGATTAGGGTGTGGGGTTACATCTGTGCTGGATGGGGTCACACTCCCTCTGAAGGCACATGCAGTCTGGGGGTTCTCACAGACTCATCGCTGACCCTGGAACCCCAGGTGGTGGCCAGGAACACCTTCACACAACTTAAACTTGTGCGCCCGCTGTGCCTGTACCTTGAGCTGCCAGACCTGGTCATGGTAGTCCATGCCTTGGTTACTTCCCGTCTGGCCTTCTGCAACGCTCTCTATGTGGGATTGCTTTTGAAGATGGTTTGGAATCAGCAACTTGTTCAAGGATCGGCGACCAGGTTATTAACCGGAGTGCCATATCATGAGAGGACGATTCCCATGCTGCGGTTACTCTGTATATTCACGGAGCCCCCAGTGGTGCAGTGGGTTAAACCACTGAGCTGCTGAACTTATTGATTGAAAGGTTGCAGGTGCGAATCCAGGGAATGGCGTGAGCTCCCACTATTAGCCCCAGCTTCTGCCAACCTAGCAGTTCGAAAACATGCAAATGTGAGTAGATCAATAGGTACTTCTCAAGTGGGAAGGTAACGGTGCTCCATGCAGTCATGCCAACCTCATGACCTTGGAGCTGTCTGTGGACAATGGCGGCTCTTCAGCTTAGAAATGGAGTTGAGCACCAAACCCCAGAGTCTGATACGACTGGACTTAATGTCAGGGGAAAACCTTTACCTACCTACCTACACACACGTATTTGTTCTGTCCAACACCCAAAACACTACACATTGCTTGAAGGTAGTTTTATATACAATATTTCTCATATTGCTGTGTCAGGAATGATATTTGTATGTCTTGAACCATCAGGAAGCAAAAGCACCACTGTCTCAAGGCAATTTTGGAGTCTTTATGGCAACTCAGTCTATTCAGAGTATAATAGACGCTCCATATGATCTCCCTCTCGCCTCGTGTAACTTCAGATGCCTCCTGTCTCGCAGGCTCAGTTCTTTCCTATCTCTGTGTCTCTCTGCAGGCGGGTTTGCTATTGTTTTCCTGGTGAGGACTGGCAACGGCGTGAAATGTGCCCTCAAACGCATGTATGTCAACAACGAACACGACCTACAAGTCTGCAAACGGGAGATTCAAATCATGGTAAGCCAATGCTGGTTGCAATGATATGCCTTCCTGCTCAACAGAAACCCTTGCACATCGGAAACTGTCGCAAATCCAACAGATATTTTAAAGCCAATAGATCAGGCATGGGCCAACTTTGGCCCTCCTTCCAGGTGTTTTGGACTGCAGCTCCCATAATTCCTAACAGCCAGTAGGCTGTCAGGAATTATGGGAGTTGAAGTCCAAAACACCTGGAGGGAGGGCCAGAGTTGGCCCATGCCTGCAATATATGCTTCCAACTTCCAACAGAGGCTTTCTCAGATATTGATTCTTTCTCTCTCGTAGTATTATGATGATGGTTTGCGTTCAAGCTTGTTCCTTTGTTTCTGACCTTTTCCCAGCGGGATCTTGTGGGACACAAGAACATTGTCGGGTACATCGATTCCAGCATCAATTCCGTCAGCAGCGGGGACGTCTGGGAAGTCTTGATCCTGATGGATTTCTGCCGAGGTGCGTAGCATTTGTATGCAGCCAGACACAAACAAACAGATATATTTACTCATTTGCAATACCACCAATTCTACATCCATAGATTCGACCACCCACATCTTGAAAATCTCTATGTGTATAAAAGTCAAAATATACTTGTTGGTGAGCTGATGCAAAGTGACATGTGTATGAAGGGAAGGGAGGAAGGAAAGAAAGAAAGGAAAGGGGAAAAGGTGTGAGGGGAGGAAAGAAAAAGAAGGAAGAGAATGGAAGGAAGGAAGAGGGAAAGGGGAAAGAAAGAAAAAGGAAGAAAGGAAAGAAAGAAAGAAAGGGTAGAGAAGGGAGGAAGGAGACCAGTAGGATACTTGTGCTGAGAGAGGAAGATTCAAGCCAGTGAACTTTGATTTCTTAAACCACTAATCATTTGCATATAACCCTTGTGCACATTGAGGGACAGTAGGGAAAAAGGACAAAACATAAGTTGTAAACAGACAACTAACTTGGGAGGACGGATCGACAAAGGCGAGAGGGACGTCTCCTGGGCCTGTGCGGAAAGGGAAAGGGACGGAAGAGAGAGAGGAGGAGTTTTGCATCCTTGGTTTGCGTGTATCTTCGGCAGCCGGAGGCTGGACAAAAAGAAGTTGGGGAAGAAGGGATGGGAGGAAGTGAAGCACAGCTGGAGGCACAAGGAGGAATGAATGTACAATAAAGAATGGTGAGATTTATTAGAGTTAAAGAAGTAAAATTTAAGGTAAGTATACGTGTAATTGATACATTTATTATAGTAGATAATGAAAGGAAGAAAGGAAGGAAGAAGGGAAGGAGGGGGAAAGAAAGAAAGCAAAAGGAAGGAAAGAAGGAAAGAAAAGGAAAGGAAACGGGTATGAGAGGTGAGGAAGAAAGGGAGAGAAGGAGGAGGAGAAAGAAAAGGGACGGGAGGGAGGGAGGAGAGGGTTGGTATATAAGGGAAGGAAGGCACAAAAATAAAATGCATATCCAAGCAACAATGGATTTATATGCTAGTTATTTTAAAAATCTAAACGATAAACCTTGATTTTGCCCCTTTATATAAATAGGATCTCAGCATCGATGTCTGTAATGGGACCTGGGCATTGATAGATTTTGGTGTGCAGGAACCAAACCCCAGTGGATGCAGATGTTTCTCTGGCCTCATGATGCGAGATAACCAAGGACCTTTATAGTCATCCAGAAGAAAATAAACGGAGGCACTTTCTCTCTAATAAAACCACCCTCTTCTTAATATTTTGAAAATTTATGCGGATTTCTCTGGGTTTTGTTCCTTTGCATCAACTGAATAACCGAAACTGTAGAAAAATAGGCCAATAATGTTTAAAGCCATGAAAATAATGCAGAATTCTAAGCAGGGAAAGAAGTAAATTTCTCAACAGCTTAGTTCATTTAAGTCAGGCATGGGCCAACTTTGGCCCTTCCTCCAGGTGTTTTGGACTTCAATTCCCACAATTCCTAACAGCTGGTATATTATTATATTGTTATATATTATAATATTTTTATAATAATATATAATTTTAGACATTTATTATTGTACTATTTATAGTTTTATATTATATTATAATTATTATATTAATTTAAAGATGATGACGATTATTGTTTATATTATATTTTATAATAACATTATTATATTATTTAATATATTAGTATTATTATATTACAATACTATTATATGGAAGTATTATTAGTATTATATTGTATTATTTTATATATATATATATATATATATATATATATATATATATATATATATAAGCATAGCACAATATTAGTATTATTTATTATATTGTACTATATTACTATACTGCAATATTATTGCTCATATTATATATAATACATAACAATTATATTATTATATATTATTGTACTGTGTTATTAAACCACATTATATATAACACACTGCTAGTATATTATGCTATTATTATTGCCGGCTGTTAGTAATTGTGAGGAGGCCCATGCCTGATTTAAGGCAACGTTGTCCCCTCTGAGAAGGGCTCGCTTTCAAGCCTTGTGTCTTGGAAACCCCATTGCTTTGCATTTGTGATGAACCGGAATTCTTCTTGATGTCTTTCAGGCGGCCAAGTGGTCAACCTGATGAACCAGCGGCTGCAGACAGGCTTCACGGAGAATGAAGTCCTGCAGATCTTCTGCGACACCTGCGAAGCTGTGGCCAGGCTGCACCAGTGCAAGGCGCCCATCGTCCACAGGGATCTGAAGGTGGGCCCTTTATATATATAATATTTATTTATAATAGAAATAAATATAATATTTAGTTATACTATAATAACAATAAATAATATGTTTTATATCCTGCTTTTCTCCCTAATGCGGCCCAAAGTGGCTGACATGATGCAATACAAACCAAACCACAATTAACATAAAATACAAGACAAAAATCACACAAAGCATAATAATGTCCAGAAATCAGATATAAATAAATATTAAGCATTAAATACATTTAAAACCAATTACAATTATTGTGGAGACTCATCCATTAAATAGTATATTTTGCTAAGCTCAGTGCAAATCGACCTTGTTGTCATTTGCTTGAACAGGTAGGTCTTCAACTGGTTCTTGAAAGAGAACAGGGAAAGGAGGGGAAGTTTTGATCTCAATGGGGATGGAGGGAGTTCCAAAGGGCTGGGGCGGCTACCAAGAAGGAAGGTCCTCTCTCTCGTTGCCACCAACCATATTTGTGACAGCAATGTTGGCGACAACAAGAGAATCGACTCTTTGGAAAATCTTAATGATTGGTCCGGTTGGTAAGAGGCAATGGGGTCAGATAAGTAAATTGGGCCTGAACTGTTTAGGGCAGGCATTCTCAAACTGCGGCCCTCCAGCTGCTTTGGCCTCCAACTCCCAGAAGCCCTCACCAGCTTGTTCAATGGTCTAGAATTTTGGGAGTTAGAGGCCCAAACAGCTGGAGGACCACAGTTTGAGGATGCCTGGTTTAGGGCTTTAAAGGTCAAAAGCAGCACCTTGGATCAGGCTCGGCAACATTGGCAGCCTGTGTAACAGCGGTGGTATGCTCCCTGGGTCCAGCACCTGTCAATCACCTGGCTGCAGATCTATGAATTCGTTGGAGTTTCTGGACACTTTTCAAGGGCAGCCCCACATAGAACCCATTACTGTAGTCTAAATGGGATGTAACCAAGGCATGGATCACCATGGTCAAGTCTGGCTTCTCAAGCTATGGTCACAGCTGGTGCACAAGTGTTAATGGTGCAAAGGCCCTCCTGGCCACTGCCAACAGCTCCAGACTTAGCGATGAGTCCAGGAGGAGCCCCAGGTTGTGGACTGGGTCTTCAGGGGGAGTGGGACCCCTTCCATCCAGCACAGGCTGCCTTACGACTGACCAGGAGGACCTCTGTCTTGTTTGGATTCAGTTTCAATTTGCTCATCCTCATCCAGTCCACAACAGCTGGGTCTGGACTGCTACGTTGGCTTTTAGTGGAAAGGAGTAGTAGTGTTGGGTGTCATCTGCATACTGAGGGCATTGAACTCTGATCTCTCCCAGCAGAAACACTTAAAATCTAGGAGGAAATTGTTCCTGAATGAAAGCCATCACTTGGGTGGTGGGCAATCTGGCGTTTATAGAAGGCACTGGTAGGGCTCTTGGACATGTTTATGGTGCTCACTACAACCTAGAATATCCTTGGAGGGAGGCTCTTTGGTGTCTCATGAGTAGTGGGAGCTATAGCCTATTTGTGGAGGCAGGAGCTTATCTGTGTAAGTAGACATCCCAGCCACATACACACATACATATTTTTACTTTTATTATGTGTATAGAAGATATACAGATAGATGGATAGAATAGATACATTGTACTATAGTACTGTACCCCAATACTATTAGTAATATTAAATGTAATATACCCGTATATACTCAAGTATAAGCCGACCCGAATATAAGCCGAGGTACCTAATTTTACCACAAAAAACTGAGAAAACAGGTTGACTCGAGTATAAGCCGAGGGTGGGAAATGCAGCAGCTACTGGTAAATTGCAAAATAAAAATAGATACCAATTAAATTATATTAATTGAGGAATCAGTAGGTTATATATTTTTGAATATTTACAAAAATGGTAATTTAAGCTAAGACTGTCCAACTCTAATTATTACCTTCTTCAATGTAAATGTGCTAACATATCCTTCCAATAATAATAAAGAGAGTAACATTATAAATGTAATAACAACAATAATAAAAAGAGTAAAATAATGAATGTAGCAATAACAACAATTATACAGTAAAATAATAAATGTATAATAATAGAGTAAAATGATAAATGTAATAATAATAAATAGAATAAAATAATAAATGAAATGAAAATAATAATAATAACAACAATAATAATAACACAGTAAAATAATAAATAACCTTTATTCGAGTATAAGTCGAGGGGGACTTTTTCAGCCTAAAAATAGGGCTGAAAAACTAGGCTTATACTCGAGTATATACAGTACTTTTTATTTATTCGAGTATAAGTCGAGGGGGACTTTTTCAGCCTAAAAATAGGGCTGAAAAACTAGGCTTATACTCGAGTATATACAGTAATATACAATTATTATATTATTTTATATTATTATATTGTACTGTATTATTTTACCACAGTATATGTAATACACATTCAGTATATTTTACCATTAATATTATATAATTTTACTATCTCATATATATATCTTCTGTGCCTCCTCTCTATACGCTTCAGTGTAAAATGCAAATACAAGGCAAACAAATACAAGAAAACCAGATTATCAAATATAATATAAAATGCACCATAGTAATCCTATATACATCATTAGAATGCTACATATAATGATCCGTTTCCCATTTCCAGGTGGAGAACATCCTCCTCCATGACCGCGGCCATTACGTCCTATGCGACTTTGGAAGCGCCACCAACAAGTTCCAGAACCCGCAGCTGGAAGGAGTGAACGCAGTGGAAGAGGAGATCAAGAAGTGAGTCCAGAACCAACAAAAGCAAATAACGTAACATCTGAAGATGAAAGAAACACAGCATAAATTATTATTGACAAAACAGTATTGAATCCCACAACAATTTGTTCATATAATGAAAAATATATGAGAATTATGCTGGCATCAGTGTGGTGGAATTGGAATTTATCAGATGTGGTGGGACTGTGAAAATACACCAAAAATTATATAAAAAAATTAAGAATGAGATGGAGGAAATAATAGGAGAAAAATAGAGTTGAATAATTATTACATTTGGCCCGACCATAGGTTTTTAAATCCGTTAATGTTTATATGTGATTTATAATAATTGTATTGTTTTTGTTTATTGCTTTCTGTTTTATTGATGTGTTGTTGGGCTTGGCCTCATGTAAGCCACTCCGAGTCCCTTTGGGAGATGGTGGCGGGGTATAAATAAAGTATTATTATTATTATTATTATTATTATTATTATTGTCAGTTCTTTGCCCAGAAAATAGAAGGTATCGGTGGAAACAAAGATGAATATGTATCTTTTGTAGAAATACATTTTTCATGTGTGTATTTATGGTGTTTATACAATACTTAGTAAAGATAAAGGTTTTCCCCTGACATTGTTCCTGTAGGGAGGGAGGAAGAGGGATAAATTGCATAGGTATAAGTAGCAGATAAGTATAGAAATATAGGCATTATAATTTATCTGGATAACCAAATATAATTATATGTTAATTATTAAAAGAAAGAAGTAAATCTGGGGGGTGGGGAATGCCGTGCTCCATAAAAACACAAAAGCTGGACCTGTTTGAAATAGGATCAAGCCATTCTCATTCATGGCCCAATGAGCAGACGAGGGAAAGTGTTCAATGTGTAGTTGAAGGCTTTCGTGACCAGAATTACTTGGTTGCTGTGAGTTTTCTGGGCTGTTTGGTCATGTTCCAGCAGCGTTCTCTCCTAACGTTTGGCCTGCATCTGTGGCTAATGGCATCTTCAGAGATTATGTTGTCAATGAGGCAAGTGGTGTGTGTGTGTGTGTGTGTGTGTACACACACACACACACACACCCCTGTGGAATAATGTCCAGGGCAGGAGAAAGAACCTGTGTCTGCTAAAGCAAATGTGGATGTTGCATTTAGCAAGTTTGATTAGCATTTAGTAACTACGAAGATGCAAAGTCAATAATTGAGGGTCTCTGTATAGAGGTAGCTTGGCCTCTGTTGCCTGGAGACACCCTCTGTTAATCAGTCTGATTGTTTGCTGTCTGGAGTTCCCCTATTTCCAAGGGGTGTTCTTTATTTACTGCCTTCTGGTGTTTTTTTTAATACCGGTAGCCAGATTGTGTTCATTTTCATGGTTTCCTCCTTTGTGTTGAAATTGTACACATGCTATTTGTGGATTTCAGTGGCTTCTCTGTGTAGCCTGACATGAGGGTTTTCTGAGTGGTCCAGCATTTCTGTGTTCTCAGATAATATTCTGTGTCCAGGTTGGTTCATCTAGTGCTCTGCTATGGTTAACCTCTCTGGTTGAATTAGTCTGCCAAGCTTTTTGTGTTCTTTGATTTGTGTCTGGGCAATGCTGCATTTCAAGTGCCAGTTAACACATCCCAAAGCTTTTACCCCAAATGATGGACTGTGTTTTGGTTTTCTGACAGGTACACCACACTGTCCTACCGTGCACCTGAGATGGTCAACCTCTACAGTGGCAAACTGATCACAACAAAAGCTGACATTTGGGTAGGTAGCGCCTTGCTTTCCATTGCGTTGCAAGGGTGCATCTGCACTAGGAATGGGCATATCAGGCCCGGGGGGCGGATGCGGTCCTTGGGTTCTTTTCTCAGGCCCTCCTCTCTCTCACCATCCTATCCTTCCTTCCTTCTCTCTTTCCTTTCTCCTTCCCTTCCTTCTTTACCTCCCTCCTTCTTCCTTCCTTCCTCCTTCCCTTCCACCCTTTCATCCTTCCTTCTTTCTTTGCTTTCCTCTTTTCTCCCTCCTTCCCCTTCTCTCTTTCTCCTTCCTTCCTTCTTTCCTTCCTTAATAATATAATGATAATAATAAAACTTTATTTATACCCCGCCACCATATCCCCAAGGGGACTCGGGGCGGCTTACATGAGGCCAAGCCCAACAACACATCAGTAAAAAACAAAACAGCAAGCAAATAAACAATAAACAATAACACACAGAATTTAAAACCTTATGGCCGGGCCAGATGGAATTAATTAAAAAAATTAAAATTCCTTCCCTTCCTTCCTTCCCTTTTGTCTTTCCTCCCTTCTCCCTTCCTCCCTTTCATCCCTCCCTCCCTTCTCTTTTTCCTTCCTCTTTTCCTCCTGGGGGATGTTGAGCTGGGAGAAGAGAAGGTGAAGAGGGAACATGAGAACCATGTTTCAAGATTTCAGAGGGTGTCCCATTGAGGAGGAGGAGGGAGGGCGAAAACTGACTTTCTGCTGGTTTAGGGACCAGGGCACAAGAAGGGAGCAATGGGTTCAAATGGCACAGAAAGAGATTTGTCTGAAAAGATTAGGAAACACCTCCTGAGTAAGAGCTGTTGGAGAGCGGCCTAGGCTGCCTGGGAGTGTGGTGGCGTCTCCTTCTCTGGAGCCTTTTCTGCAGAGGCCGTCTGTTGTGAGTGCTTTGGTTGTGCCTCCCTGCATGGCAGGGGATTGGACTTGGTGGCCCTTTGGGGTCTCTTCCAGCTCTAGGATTCTAGGATTCTATATCAAGAGCAGGCAGTATGGGGTCTCATGGATAATAATCTATATAAATAAAAATATAATGTTCATTTGTGGGATTAACATAACTAAAAAACCACTGGACAAATTGCCACCAAATTTGGCCACAAGATACCTACTAACCCAACAAGCGACCATCACTCAAAAAAAAAAATTGATCTTATCATTTGGGAGTTGTAGTTGCTGGGATTTATAGTTCACCTAAGATCAAAGAGCATTCTGAACTCCACCAATGATGGAATTGAACCAAACATGGCACACAGGACTCCCATGACTAACAGATACCAACAGAAAACACTAGAAGGGTTTGGTGGGCATTGACCTTGAGTTTGGGAGTTGTAGTTCACCTACATCCAGAGAGCACTGTGGACTCAAACAATGATGGATCTGGACCAAACTTGGCAAATATACTCAATATGCCCACAGATGGAGTTTGGAGGGAAATAGACCTTGACATTTGGGAGTAGTTTTTGGGATTTATAGTTCGCCTACAATCAAAGAGCATTCTGAACCCCACAAATGACAATTGGGGGAGACTTCCTACACAGAACCCCCATGACCAACAGAAAATACTTAAGGCCATCCAGTCCAACTCCCTTCACCAGGACAAGGAAACGTAATCAAAGCCCTCCTGACAAAGAGCCATCCAGCCATAGATATAAATAGATATATATGATTCACACACAGAGAGATATAGTATCATAGATTTGAAAGGGACCCTTAAAGAAGGACAATTATATGTGGCATGCTCCAGCGTAGGGAAACCAGACACTCTCCACATCAACACTGACAAAGAAACAGCAAGACATACTGTTTACCCACAAGCAGGAAGACATTACATATATTAGAAACCAACACTTTCTCATGATTTTATTTTCTCGATCACCAGACTGGCCCACAGCAAAGCGTGGCAGGGGATGGCTAGTAATAATACATACATACATACGTTATTCGCCGATACATCACACAGTCCTAGACACTTGGGAAGGTGTCCGATGTGTGATCCAACACAACAGCCAGCAGAGTGATCTTGTCTGCTGTGGACTCCTCTTGTTGTGTTTCAAATAATAATATTATTATTAATAATAATAACTTTATTTTTATACGCCGCCTCCATCTCACTGAAGGGACTCAGAGTGGCTTACAAAGGAACAAGCCCAAAAATGCAGATTACAACAAACACAATAAAATAAAATCAACAACAACACATCAGTAAAAACATTTCACAGTCACAACAACTTTTTAAAAACAGTAACATAGCTGAACGGTTAAGTGCAGAACGCGGAGGGTTCAGGGTAAGTGCGATGGTTCCTAAATAGAGCTAAGGGAAAATGCAAGATTCAATTCATATTCAATAAGGTCCATCTAGGAGGGTAATGTCCTTAGCCATTTAAAGGGTCAGGATTACAGGAGGAAGGGCCAACTAAAGTGCAGTAGCTATGGTAAGACTGAACCAATTCTCTGGTGAAAACTGCCTAATCAAATGCACAACGGAACATCCAGGTTTTTAAGTTCTTGCAGAAAATGGATAGCGTAGGTGCCAATCTGATCTTCTTTGGTGGAGAATTCCAGAGCCAAGGGGCCACCACCGAGAAGGTCCTCTCCCTCGTCCCCACCACATGAAACTGTGGCGGAAGTGATACACTTCTTCTCTCCCATCCACCATCTCATCCTGACCAAGGCCAACTCTTTTGGGATCCAAACATTTCCCGTCTTTCCTTCACTTTCTGCCTCCAAAAGGGAAGAGGAAGGGGGGGGGGGAGAGATCAGTGAGGGGATTTGGGGAGAACACCTTCCCTCCTGGCCCACCCACCCCGCTCTGGCCCACCATGCGGCCCCAAGTTAGAAAGCTTGCCCATGCCTGATCCACACGGTGGAATGAATGCAGTTTGACGCCACTTTAAATAATGAATAATAATAAAACTTTATTTGTATGCCACCCTATCTGCACAAGGGGACTCAGGGCGGATTCCAACAACAAAAAGGCAAACAAACAAACAACAACAGCAAAACAAACAAACAACAACAGCAAAACAAAGACAATATTGAACCACCCAAAAACCCAATATAAACCCACAAATACCCAAGTAAACCCACATATACCAAATTAAACCCACATATAAAACTAAATTACAACGTACAAACTAAAATTAAGTTTAAAATTATATTTTGCATAAAAACATGAACCTTGATTTACAACCCYCCCCCCCCCCCCAGGTTCAATTGCAATTACTTTAAAATTAATTATGTTGCAGTGCTGTAACAGAGCCAATTAGCMAAAAGGCTGAAGTGCGAAAACAGTTTCCTGGCGGCTCAATGCAATGGCATCCTGGGAGGTTTTTGACAAGGTCCTGAACCTTCTCTTCCAGGAATCCATTACATTGAGCGGTTTGGGTTTAAAGTGGTGCTAAACCGCAATAATTCTACAATGCGGATGCACCCAGAGAAAGAGTCAAAGTCACTAAAGATGTGGAGAAAGGCATGTGACGAGATTGGTTCTCCTCCCCTTTTACTCCAAGGAAGCCTGACGCATTTCAGGACCGCAGCTTTCCCTTTCAAGGCCGGGAAGTATATTTAGCAATAGAATGAGGTATTGTTACCAGAATGTTTTATTAATGTGTTCTATAGGTATGTCTGACTTTAATATTTCATTAGCGCTAAATTTACATTGCAATCAGGGCTTTGTTCCGGCGGAGGAAGCTTTCTTTTTAGCTTCAGGTCCTTGAACCCGACCAGACCAAGGGATCACTTGGTGGTTAGGACTGTTTAAATATTTCTTTTTCCTTAAAGGGGTGTCAAAGTGCATCAGTTCTGCAGTGGAGGTGCACCCTTTGTCGGGGATCTGAAGCCTGGTCTCCACTACATTCTAGATTTCTATTTTTAAATTAGATTAGCAATTTTTAAAGGAACAAGATCTGGAAACCTATGAATCCCATGCAAAGAAACCAGACAGTGACAAAGTTCTTGCAGGTCAGGTTGGATCTACGCTGCCGTATAATCCAGATTATTTGCTTTGAACTGGATTGTATGAGTCTAGGTACTTTACTTACTTACTTAGGCGATCTCTCATTGGCCGAGCAGGATAGTCTTCCAAGATCAGTGTGCTGGTGGGTCCATAGGTGACTGTGGAGCCCTATTCTTGATCTGCATCTTCACCCGCAGTGAGGGCATTGGTTTCCAGGTGGAAGGCGGTCTCAGTTGGAGTTGGCTTGATGCGCCTTCCTCTTGGCACGTTTCTCTTTTTCGCTCTCCATTCGTGCCTCTTCAAATTCTGCAGCACTGCTGGTCACAGCTGACCTCCAGCTGGAGGGCTTCCCAGTTCTCAGTGTCTATGCCAGAGTTTTTAAGGTTGGCTTTGAGCCCATCTTTAAATCTCTTTTCCTGCCCACCAACACTACGTTTTCCGTTCTTGAGTTCGGAGTAGAGCAACTGCTTTGAGAGACAGTGGTCGGGCATCCGGACAACGTGGCCAGTCCAGTGGAATTGATGGCGGAGGACCATCACTACAATGCTGGTGGCATTTGCTTCTTCCAGTATGCTGACATTTGTCTGCTTGTCTTCCCAAGAGATTTGTAGGATTTTCCGGAGGCAGCGCTGATGGAATCGTTCCAGGAGTTGCATGTGACGTCTGTAGACAGTCCACGTTTTGCAGGCATATAGCAGGGTTGGGAGGACAATAGCTTTATAAATAAGCACCTTGGTATCCCTACGGATGTCCCAGTCCTCAAACACTCTCTGCTTCATTCGGAAAAATGCTGCACTCCCAGAGCTCAGGCGGAGTTGTATTTCAGTGTTGATGTTTACTTTTGTGGAGAGGTGGCTGCCAAGGTAGTGGAAATGGTCGACAATTTCTAATGTTACACCATTAAGCTGTATCCCTGGCATTGGAAAGGGATTGGTTGGTGACTGCTGGAACAGCACTTTGGTTTCCTCGATGTTCAATGAGTAGGTAAAGATAAAGCTTTTCCCTTGGCATTAATATAATAATAATAATAATAATAATAATAATAATAATAATAATAATACTTTATTTATATACCACTCTATCTCCCCGAGGGGGACTCAGGCCAGTTTCCAAGTAACATCGCCTAAACATACAAAGTCAACAGCATAGCATAAAATTAACAAAACAACATAAGCATAAAATTATCACAATAACACATGTATATTAAAAATAATCCTGCCTGTTCAGAGCAATTAAAAAGCCAGGCCACGGCTAGTGCAAACTCAAAATATGAGGGTAATGAGAATTGAATACAGTTCTATAAGAGGCTAATGGCAATAGCAGGTGCGGGTCTGTGGCTGCTCATTTCCAGGGCCTATTAGAGGGATGACCGGGGTAATAAGTAAGGAGTTGCAAGGCCATAGTCAACAATGTTTGGGTTGGACTAGAACTGGTCATTCTCAAAGGCTTGTTGAAACCACCAGGTCTTCAAGCTCTTACGAAAGGAGGGGAGGGATGAGGCCTGTCTTATTTCCCGTGAAAGGGCGTTCCAGAGGCAGGGGGCCACCACCGAGAAGGCCCTCTCTCTCATCCCCACCAACCGTACTTGTGATGGTATTGGGAGCAAAAGGAGGGCCTCCGCGGAAGATAGAGTTTGCGTTGTGCCTGACTCTGGGGGTTGGTGCTGGTGTTGGTGCTCATCTCCATTTCTAAGCCAAAGAGCCGGCATTGTCCGTAGACACCTCCAAGGTCATGTGGCCGGCATGGCTGCATGGTGTGCTGTTACCTTCCCTCTGGAGAGGTTCCTCTTGATCTACTCATGTTTGCATGTTTTCGAACTGCTAGGTTGGCAGAAGCTGGGCCTAACAGCAGGAGCTCACCCCACTCCCCGGATTCGAACCACCAACCTTTCAGTTCAGCACCTCAGCGGTTTAACGTGCTGCATCACCAGGATAGTATGAGTCTACACTACCATAATCGAAAGCAGATGATCTGAAATCAGAAACTGGCTTATATGGCAGTGTAGATGGGGCCTCTGTTTTCTAAGTTGTTTGTAGCGTACTGATGAATTGCTCCTTTTCTTTCCTAGTTTTTTTTTGTAGAGACAGAGTGGAATATACATAATAATAGCAACAACAGCAGCAATAATAACAACACTATGTAATACAATTTTTTGTTCCTCTGTCACAAATGTCATTTTCTAATTGGTTCTATCATAAAATACATGGGAAAAGTTTATTAAATTGCCAAAACTTGGTTTTTACGGGGGGGACACCAACTTTTGCTCTAATTTATCAACAAATACGTCACAGAGTCTCAACCTAGTTCGTGCCACCAAAACAAAGTTTCTGGAGTAGAACAACTACTTTTGGAGGAAGGACCGCACAATGAAACAGGAAATAACACTTTCAAACCAAGAACAGGAACATTTTCAAATTTTGTTACATGGTGCAATAATAATGATAGAACAATAGAATCCTGGAGTTAGAAGAGATCCCCAAAGGCCATCCAGTCCAACCCCTTTCTGACATAAAGGAAAGCACCATCCAAACTCTCCCGGCAGATAGCCACCCAGCCTCTGATTAATAATAATGATGATGATTTCCGTTCCTTTCCTTGCAGGCCATGGGCTGCTTGCTGTACAAGCTCTGCTACTTCACCCTGCCCTTTGGGGAGAGCCAAGTGGCCATTTGCGACGGGAACTTCACCATCCCTGACAACTCCCGCTATTCCCACGACATGCACTGCCTCATACGTGAGTATGTCCGCTTGAAGACTCTGACATTGGGTACGTCTGCACTTTAGAATTAATGCAATTTGCCCACACTTGAGCTGCCACGGCTCAATGCTGTAGTTTGAGGAGGCACTGGATCTCTTTGGCAGCAAGTCACAGGATTCCATAGCTTTGATCCGAGGCCGTTCAAATGGGGGCAAACTGCATTAATTCTAGTGTAGATGCACCCTTTGATTT